>CAJQUW010000914.1:0-120459 GCA_907163375.1 Prostheceraeus crozeri | reverse complement strand
TATATAAAACATACCAACAACTCGTATTTCATCGTAAAACAGCCAATCATAGGTAGAATTGTTCCTAACGTTACATACCAATCACATACGAAAGTAAGTGAGCCCTACGTATGAAAACTTAGGAGAATCTCTAATCAAATTTTAGTATCAAATTGTATGTGAACTGGCTATAAGTTTGTATGTAATTTTCGTATCCAGCGATTTACAGCGATTTCTAGAAAAAACGGTAATGGCATGCTAGGACTTAAGATAGAGACGAAAAACATTTATATGCAGAATTAACTTTCAATCAATTAATTTATTCAATGAAATCATGATCAAGTAACAAAGGTATTTACTTGAGCAGCATTTGAAATCTATGAGATTGAATTATTCCCTTGCTATTAATTATTTATTATCATTATATATTTTTTCAATGTTTCTTCTTTACCTTCCATTATTATCTCTTTCAGCATTTATTATATTTTTCCCTCATCACGTTTCGCATGGACATATTTTTAAAAATAATAGTTTGCTTTTAGTTCAGTTAATTTTGCATGCACAGACGGTTCTTTTAGTTCTGATATCACAACATATCATGTGACCGTTCAATATTGCTCTGTCGAAGTCGTGAAGTTTATTCATTGTCCAATGACCGTGTGCATGTACCGTTACAGCAAGTGTCAACCTCATGAATAAGACGTGCAGTCCGGTCGTCGAAAGCTCGAGCTACTAATATATTATTGATTTTGAACAGGTGGAGATCTCCGGAAAAAACCCAGAGATGATCATCACACCTGAAAGCATATCTTCATTAAAGCATTCTATTGTTCTATCATTGCACAAGCCACTTATTCTTCATCCGTATTCTAACCCACTTCTATAACTTCCTGTTCTTTCCAAATCATGATTTCTGTACATTTTTTTCAACGATGACGCAATATCGTTGAAAACTGATAGACACGGCAAAGTGGCGAGTTCGATTCAGTTTCAGGACGCAATCAAAATGCGGTAAATAGAATAATTGGATATTGAGTTGCATCCATCCTCAGTTGACAAAAGGGAAGACCTGAATAGCTGCCATTTCATTCAACATCAGGAATCATCAGCATGCCTAGTTCACATTTGTGAGTGCCCGTCGAAATTTCACTAACATGCTAATTGTGGTAATTATGAATAATCAGTTCCTCCTCGATTTCTTGTAGTGCCGCTCATAAAAGTTCCTACTCACTACTAATCTTGGTTTTGTTCATATTCGTCTCACTTTATCAAATGCTCCCAAATGTTAAAGGCTGCACATTAATGTTTTCATCGCATTTTATGCTTTCATATAATAACAATAAAGGTCGATAAATCCTGTCACAATGCGTTCTTTAGCATAACATGATGTAAAACTAAGAAAAAGGGGAATGATTTACATTGTAAGAAAATGCAGCGTGTATGCACAGTAGGATAGCAAATAAGTGCATGCAGATGAGGGTTAAGGCAACTCACACTTCAACAACAAGCAAATGACTTACCTGATGCTCTCTTGACATCCACGACTACAGCGGTGGAGACGGAATGCTTTTCCTTGGCATAATGTTCCTCAATAAATAAGTGGCTGCATTATCGAGCGCATGGGATCAAAGAAGCCGGAACAACGACCAGAAGCTGCCCTGTAATAGAGGCCACCTTCGAATAGAACCCGCCCTCGAATAGAAACCACCCTGTAGTGGAACCCGTCAAGGAATAGAACTCGACCTCGAATAGAAGTCGCCTTCGAATAGAATTTGTCCTCGAGTAGAGGCCGCCCTCGAATAGTAGCTGCCCTCGAATAGAACCCACCTTCAAATGGAACCCGCCTCAAATAGAAACCTCCCTCGAATAGAGGCTGTCCTCGGATAGAAGCCGCCCTGTAGAGACGCCAGTCCCGACCGGCCGATTTCAACCTTGCTATACATTGCTTCCAACAATTGATTACCGCTTCAAATTTATCATTTGACCATTATGCTAGTTGTCTGAGGAAAGTTGTCTCTGTAAGTTTTGAGTTCATAGCACAACCAATTGTATCAGTGTATGAGGCACATAGTTGACACTGAATGCAGGTTGCGATTAGAGAATTCGAGATTTTTTCTTTTCCTGTTTTTTTCAAATATCTTTACTCATAGAACATATCAAAAGTTCTACTATACTCGTATCTTTCCACTGATTCGTGAAATTGTATCATTATAACCTAATGCTGCACTATCTAATCATATCTAGCTGCTAAGTATGAACCTGAGAAATATAGGAGGTATTGCATTCTTCATTGACAATAGGAACAATTTCTAGCAACAATTACTTTGCAATAAAATCTTATTTTATTAAAAAAGGGTCCAGTCAAGTTAGTTTTTGTATTATGTAAGTGGGTCCACATTTCATTTCTGTATTTGGCCAAAACAAGATTGAATACAGTCTTTCTTTATGTTTAGGTCTAAACATCTTCACTATCTTCATAAATATGAAAATGCACTCACCGCCTTCAAAAATCTCCACTTCGCATAAAGTTAACGCGTCTCGACCGTCTTTAACAATCGCAACATATCTTCCGATGACATTATTACACGGCACTATCAACGTGCGTTTCGACTCTGCGTTCTGCACTTTTCCACAAAGATTTTGGGTTTCATGTTCGTTAGACCAACTGAATCTCTCTATTTGACTTGAATAGATTCTGGCTCCTTCCAATCGTTCGGAACAGCAGTCCATTCGATTGTAGATAACAACTTCTTTGATGTGATAGTCTTGTTGTAGATCGACGATCCAAAAGCTTTTCGTACCATTGGTATGAGTACAAGACCCAGCTGCATAAGAGCTGTCACGTTTTCCATCCACCGCTCGGCTTGCCACGGCAGCTCTAAGCGTAGTACTTTGAATAGTCGGTTTATTCAGTGCCAAGTTTTGACGAGAAGCAAGTTTGCTTCCAATGACCAGAAAACATGCAACTACTGACATGAAAATGTATTGCAACATCTTCGACTTTGTGCAGATAGAAGGAAGAATGATAGACATGATATTGAGCACTTGATGAGAGCGTGATACGCGCGTTCTTTTGTCGTGACATCACCAATCAGCATGGATTCAAGTCATTTCATTGATTTAATATTTATCTCACATGGACTAAAGCATTTTTTCCATTCTGCTTTGCATAATCGTCGAACTTTTCACAATGCAGAATAGAGAAAATTCAGGGGAGAGAAAAAATTTTTACCACAACCAAATAATTGCTTATTGACAAAGTCGATGATAGCAGATCTTGCACGACAGTGACAGTCTTGATGTGCAACTTCTTTATGCCTCCTTGAAGTCACTGTCAAAGTATGATGCTGGCTTTGAATCACTGACATCTTGTTATTAGTAGTTTGGCTCAGAGTTGGAAGTGGGTCAACGAAACTTGACCCATGACCCACCTGACCCACGGCATATGTGACCCACGACCCACCTGACCCACCGACTTTTCACGAAAACATGACCCACCTAACCCACGACCCACTTGACCCACCACATCTTTGACCCACCTGACCCACATGCTGCGAGGGTGAATGATGTGAGTGCAATTTCCTTTTCTGGTATCATCTTTAGTTTCTTTTTCATTCAAGATTCAATGTCCATCTAGGTAGAGGCCTTATAGTATCAAAATTGTTGTTAAGATTTGTTATGAAGGTTTAAGTGTATTAAATCACTTGTCACATGATAAATAGACATGTAACCTCATCAAAATTATCTTATAATCAAAGTTCATGCACCACAAATGCCTGAGGTTCTAAAAAAATTTCAACGATTCTGCTTCTTGTTATAATTCTACACTATCCTTTTTAGTGCTACCTATTTAACTCGTAGAGAGATGATTAGTTAAGTTGAGGGCCCAACAGACTAGATTTCAAATTTTACATTTCTTAATCAAATGAAGTTAAAAAAATTGGACTGCAGTAGGCCTAAATCCTTTATGCATGCATTTATTATGTTAGATACTACATGTGTGAAAATTAACCCAGAAAAATCGTCAAACTAATATTTTGTTGCTTCTGATAGCAATCGATTCAAATTTCATTTACTTCCGCTAATGTTAGATTTAATTAGAAGGTTGTATATTTGATGTAAGTATGACATTCATTGAAGAGCAAATGGAGCAAGCATACGTAACGCGTGAATAGAAAATTGCACGATGACAAGATTATAATTCATTAATTAGTTTATAATGTACATAGATGAACTGATATACATGTATATGAGTGGTGCTACATGTGCGAGTACGCTGTGATAACAATCACTAGCGATATCATGTAAATATTCCTATTTTTATTGATGCCTCTCGTTTTAGCGAATCTTTTATAAAGTTTTGCAAATAATTTTATTGTCCTTATTTTTTAGTTAAGTACTATCAAAGTAAGTTACTAGCTATTCTTGTAACTTACTTTGATGATTACCTATTCGTGTCGACTAATTGTAATGTGCTCACCGACTTATCAAACCGTGAGGCAAATAAAGAGTTATTATTATTATTACCAAATCAAATATTAAAACGAAACTTTTTATTGATACGAAGTGTCAAGAAATATTTCCTCACAGAGCTCTGCCGTAATAAGTCTGTGTGAAAGGGATAAGTCTATATCAATGACCGTCGTATGAATTAGCGTATTTCAGATTATCATACATCGAATGAGCAATGAGATGCTTGGAACATGTACGATGTGAAAGTAGATTGAACGGCTAAATAAATTAGATATGAAACATGTATATTATCAAGATAGTCTTATCAATTATAGATTTCGAAAATATTTAGGCTCTGATCAATCTTTAGCCTACCACAGATTTACCATTCTAATCTCTACCAGAGGATATTTTCTACGAAAGGCCAAAAAAACTCAAACGAAACAAACAAAACGAAGGTCAGTTGGCATTACAAGAAAATTTTCAAGATTAATAAAACCTCTGAATACCTGAATTCTTCAGTAGCTGTATCTCTGCAATCAAGGTCACACATCATTGGGCATCGTCAGACATAGCGACCGAGAATCGGGTGTACACAATTGTACTCAAACAACTTCTCTCCACCAACCAACATCTCTCAGTAGACAGCAGCAATTGTTTTCGAGACTTTCATTTGTGCGAATTCCGCCCCCTTTCGAAACTGTATGAGGCTTGTGAAAGTCAATAGTGTTGCATATTTTGACTGTGTGCATCCATCACTCCTTTCAGTGACACTGATTCAATCTTTCTCATGAATGATGAGAATACGAATAAATGAAGTTTGCAGTATTTGAAATTGTCAAATCTATCATGGGTCAAACTGGTTGGCAGTGGGTCAACGAAGTCTGACCCACGCTAAATGTGACCCACGACGCACCTGACCCACCAACTTTTCGGAAAAACATGACCCACGACCCACGTGACCCACGCGATTTTGTGACCCACTTGACCCACCTGACCCATGACCCACTTCCAATTCTGGTCAGAGTTGACCCACCTGACCCACGGCATATGTGACCCACGACCCACCTGTTTTGGCTTGACGGTTAATACTGTTTTGTTTTGTGGTATGCAGTCATCTTGTTGAATTTCGCAGATTCTTCAATTGAGTACTTGTGTCTTACTTGGCGAGAGTGCCAGAGGTCGGTGGTTCAAATCCACCAAGACGCGCAGTTATTTATCGACTGCAAAACTCACAGAGATTAATTGTTTTGTCTGCGTTGTTTGGTCTTGAGATGACATTCTTTAATATTGATGGTCACGCCAAGAACTAGTCCCGAGGGACAGAAAGATCAATTTTCCATTGAACGTTATGCAATTGTTCAATCGAAATCATTGACACCGCATTGAACGCACACAGTCAGTAAATTTAGATCGTGAGGACTCAAACGATATCAATAATATTTCTAATTAATGAATTTATCACGGAGAAACATTGAGTCAATGATAGGTACTATTCACTGGCAGATGACGTTCAGTCTTAAATGTGACAATGACAGCACTCGTGTGTTCCCTAGAACAACTTTCCTTATATATTGCTCGCGCCTGGCCAATCACGTGAGCCAAAGGGAGACGGCTCTTTCCACATCTCTATACCCATATCTTTACCATCGCATACAATGGATGAGATAGAATCGAGTCGCCTCGAGAGTAACAGCGACAGACGAATCCGTCTCTGTGTCTAAATCTATATATTGAAGTATCTACAATAGAAATATAGGAGACTCAGCATGTAGTCCTAGTTATATGAAGCTATCGAGGCAATAAAATGCAAGAATGACGCTTTGGTTAATCTAGAGGTTCAGCATGAACATAAGAATTAATATTTTCACCAGTTGAACTTGCACGATCGAGTAAGAGTAATTCCTCTGGTAATTCAAATGAATTAATGTGTCATGAATAATAGTAGTAATGTATCTTTATTGAAGTCCTACATGTCAGGAATCGGTAAGAGATTTTACAAAGAAATATTAAAGCGCGTCGCTGGCTGAAGGTCACAATAAGTCATAGGGTTGAATGAAGCAGGGAAACACGGCACACAGCACTGCAGAAAGATGCTGGAGAAGGCAAGGCAGGAGATAGCGCGCAGGTAATAAGATGCAGACAAGGTGTAATGTACAATTGAAATGTCGCTGGGTTTGAGACGATGACTAAGCGAGTGATAATGGAGAGCGATAGCAGAAAATGTGTATTGTCCAGCGAAGAGGATAAACCCGTAATTGATTCGAAAAGCCGTTCACCAAGTGGAGATATATACAAGTAATGCAAGGGTGGATCAAATATAATGTAAAACTATGTAAGCAAATAATGATGATTTAAGAACAGGCGAATCAAACCAAGCAGAAGCATGCCGCTAGCAGGAGCCGTGCACGCGCAGCGACCGCACGACAGCCTGCCAAAGTGGCGAATAATTGGATAAAATGCCAAGGACTCCAAAAACTTGAATTGCCTACATACTTTCTTTCCATGTTTCAATGAATGAGCAGTTCAGACAGTAGAAAGAGCCTTAGTATGTTATTCTAAAATGCACATGTTTGCTTCACTGCATTTTTACAACAGGTTTTCCTCCACCACCGCACATCAAACCAGTGAATGCTATAGGAAAATCAACAGCGGAAATAAAAGAGGAAGATGCGAGTGCGAATGATTGGAAAATACAATGATGGAAAAGAGATATGCTCTGTAAATCGTACGCTGCCAAATTGATGAAATGCCTCCTACTCGATGGTTTATTTCCTCTCATCTGGTATCCTTTTTTACTGTCTGGTAGCAAAACTACCAAACCTGTGCAATTCTTACCAGATGCTTCTTTTTCTTCTAATCGCATAAATGCGTCAAAAGTTGCACATTCTTTTGTACTGCGTTAAAAGTAGCAAGATGTCAGCATTAAAAGATCGAACTTGCAATATTAAATTCGATTCTATTACCCGCAAATGAACAACATGTTCTAAGCAATTCTAAAATTGATATTGTAGTAAGTCCAAAATGATAATGCGTGATAATTTCATAACATAAATTCAATTTATGTTTGAGATAAACAAACGAACATGCTAACAGAGCAATTGGTGTGCTATTGTGATGATCTCATGATCTCAGTCAGTTCTGCACTTAAACTTAGTTAGACACATTGTGAACCTGATCGTGTGAGGTTGTCTAGCTTGCGCTCTCTTGCGAATTCCAACAAATTGGTCCCTTTTTAACTTCTGGATAGTTGTTTTTGATAGTTTTTGGCTCTCCTTGGTGGCCGTCCTGTTTGCTTCATCTCCTTGGCATCGGAATTCATCACCAACTGTTTGATTCGTCGAAGGTTACACTGGAGCATAACTGCAGGAATCTGTTGCTGCGGTCTGTCATTAGCTCTCTGGATTTTCACGCTGTATGCGTATCTTTGGAGTGTCTTCGTGATCTCAACATTTTATTTTACTTTCGCAGTTGGTGCAGTTCAAATAGATCCTTAAGCCGATGAGGTCGCTGAGTTCCGAGATTAATCCGAGCTGATCATCGAGGTGGGAGGCGAGACCGAGAAAGAGAGAGTCACGAGGGAGAGCAAGGGGATCCCGAAGAACAAGCGCCGGAGCGATAACAAATGGTGGACAGCGATGACGAATAACAGGAGGATCCTTTCTCATTCGTGAGAGGAATATCCCAATACGGCAGAGAGAGGAGAAAACGTGTCATCGAACAATTCAAGCTCATTCTTGTGACATAATGTACACTATCGAGTAACTTTGATATCAGTGGATAAAAAACTTTTGTGAATAGTTATGAGTTTTTGTGAGATAGGTGTTATGATGCTTTCTCTCCACTCATTTGCTATCTTGCAGAAGTTTACTGAATACACCCGTCAGTTGTGCAACGACCACTGCGCCAGTAATTTTTATTGCTTCTATCGGGATGCCATCAGGACCGCATGATTTGTTGTTTTTCATCTTACTCAAATAATGTATCACGTCAGCCTCCGATGCTTCTCTCAGAGGTCCATACACTACTTTAGCATCAGGAGGGGTTACATAGGGTTGACTTTCGCTGAAGTCAAGAAATTTTCCCTCCGTCTTTGTATGTTCTCTTCGGGGCCATTGAGGATGTTTCCTAGGGAATCCTTCACGAAAGACTTTTCGAAATTAGCTCTGGTATTCTGATCCCTCATTCTTGCAATGCGGAGTATCCGTTTCTCTCCTACGTGGATCTCCAACTCTTCGTATAGCGAATTTGTAGGTCTGTGGCGAGGCAAGGCGAATGCCCGTTTGGTTTCTCTCTTCACCTGCTTGTATCTTTCATGGTTCTCACTTGCTGTGTTCAGCTGCCACTCCTTGAATACTTCTTTCTTTCTGCCAATGTGCTGCTTTCTAGCGGTGTACCTGGTCGTCCCATCACTAGGTTTCCTTTTCTCGCCACCGTCCACCTCTCGATACACAAAAGTCATTCCTTTCCCTGCACTTAATGATATTTGATAGATTCGGCCATTCACGTAACCGATTGTTACTTGAACTGACTCATTACATCCTCTCTGTATGCTTGGGCTAGACCTTGTTCACTAAGGTGCGACCACTTGATCTTCGCCTCGGCCAACCTTTGATTTCTCTGCCTTGTTGCACCTGTTTTGAGGTCCATTAGTACCAACTTGTGTTGGGTCACTGCTGCTATTCCAGGTACCACCTTGCAGTCTGTTGCATCTTGCAGTCTTTCTCGATTAATGAGGATGTAGTCAATCTAACCCACAAAGCGTCCACTTTGAAATGTTAGTGGGTGGCTATCAGGTTTCGGGGAACATGTGTTTGCTGTAGCTAAATTTGTTGCCTCGCAAAATCGATCAAAATCTATCCTTCTAAGGTTAGTAGTACCGTTTCCTTGACCACTATGTGGAGTGCAGTTAGAAATGCTCTTACCTACGTGTCTATTCATGTGTCCTCCTATTATGAGCGTTCCCTTTCTCGTCGTTGCTTCTCCTAATTTCAAATAGAAGTCGTATTTCTCCCGGTCGCTCAGACTTTGTGGTGCATGGGCCGATACAATTGTATACAATTTCTTGGTATCGGCATCAACCAAATTCACTCTGATCATCCTATCTGATAGCCCATTGACTTCGAGGACTTGATCTGCTAGTTTTTGTGTCAATATGACCCCATTTCTCCCTCGCACTTCACCGTGATAGTACATTATGTATCCAACACTACTGTCCACCTGACATCCTGAATCATAGAGTCAAATGATCAAAGTTTCTTTTAATGAACGAGGTGATAAGCTTGATTTAATATTAAAGGGTCTGATCTCACTTCTTTCGATCTCTGGCATCATGATAGCTACTCCTTGTTCATATTAATTATAATATTGAAGAAAGAATGCGTTCGATGTTGACATGTGAAATTGATATGTATAGGTCAGAATTGAGTCGCATTACTGGAGGTCATGATATGAGATAATGCTTTTCAAAATAAGTCACTAGGCAAGTAAGTAAGTAGGTAAGTAAGATAGGTGTTTATTGAATGTGAATAGAAATCGTTCAAGTTGCAGAATGTAACATTACAAATTGCAAGAAAATGCATTTAAATACTGGACATACAAAGATACAAAGAAAGGTATTTCACTTATTAAGAGCCAAATCACAGAAAAAGACAAGATGGTCGATACTTCGTGTGAACGTGTGTGATTAGCATTATTTCGCTCCGTCTTCTAATAGTTTTAAATCAGCTTTCAAGACCATGTTATAGACGAATTCAATCGGCGTTGTGTTCTACAGTGAGGCAGAATAAAATGTCTAGAGACACTCAAGCAATGTGGAATGACACAATGAAGAGGATGTAGGAAATTTGTCTCACATTGCAACAGAAAATTGTGAACGGCAGTCTTAAATTTTAACTTAACCGAATGAAAATTCTGGCAGTCGCACGTTGAACCACATATGATTCGGTGTGCTCTTTTTGAAAACCTCCAACTTGGACATCAATTTCGATGGTAGACACATACATACACAGGAGACCATACACAGGAGACGCATACATGAACACGGATGTTATAAAAGCATATAGTGGACAATTTCTAGATTGTTGACATGCATAACAGTTTTTGATATACGGATGACATACAACCGTTGAGAGTCACGCCTAAGTAGGAAGGAGATTTGATCGTCCCACTTTAATCTTGCGAAGAACATCATCAAAAGCTCCTGATGAATGGTGAAGAGGAGTAATTGTTTGAACTATAGTAAGATCGTCAGCGTACTTGACAATTATTTATCTTCCCGCTTCGAGTGCAGTTGTTCCATATATACATGTAAATCTAAATGCATAAGGTCACAAGATAGAACCTTGTGGAATCCCTGATCTGGCGTTAAACAGCGGGCAAGGGATCCATTAATATTGACACGCACGTTCCTGGAAACCAGATAAGAACGGACTCACATGAAAGCACGATCAATTGCACAGTTAATCAAATAATTTGGCAATTGTTGTTCTGTAACTGATCGACAGCTCTCATCATATCCAGACATGTTCTGTGCACTGCGTTCGTTCGGTTCAATCGTTGAATCAGTTCTTATAGATAGTCCACGAGCTCGGGGAAGGTCTGTGCGTGGTTCATATACAGTCACTTGATTCCTGATGAAGAAGTATTGCCACGGCCTGATGACATCACTTTTCAGACTTAGATGTCTAGAATGGCAGCAACTGGGCAGCATCACATCTTCGAGTGACAATAATGAGGATTGCAAAATCTTGGACACAAAATCGGACAATTATGCACAATTTGAAGGAGGTTGCCCCGAAAATCCTAACACCACTACAACTGTGTGTACTACAGGATTCTTGTTGAACGTTTGACATCAAATCGCGAAAGAGAAAAAGTAGATCGAAAGGAAAATTCTCTACCATCTGATGCCATTTTCAATATGATTCAAGGAGTAGTCAAACTTTGGAAGCATGCAGTATTTGTTAGAGCTAGGTTTCCTTGACTGCCTCCAATCAAATTGTTCAAATCCTGAATAGGCGAGGACACTGATAGTTACAATGATAATAATGAATTTGAAATGGAATACTGTTGAAAGAGGTGAACGTCAAACACGAGATGGCAGCAAATTCAGTCCAGAGCCCTGTCCAGCTACGGAAGTAAGTGTCGGACAGCAACGACATCTACTTTTTCTGAGATAAGAGAAGTCCTTCCTTTGATGATTTCTTTAATTTCTACAACATGTGCGATGTCTTTCAGCCGCTGCAGGCGACTATTGTCAGGCAAGTGAATGATGAAAAATTGCTGTGCTGGATGAGATCAAGTCATCCCATGCTCTTTCATTCAACTCGGAACATGGCGTGACTGTGTACAATCAACTACAATGCGGTAAGAGAAAATACATGAAGTAAGCACTACTAGTCAAATCGACAGCAGAAGTAATGAAAGCCAGAAAAATACACGGGGAAAGTAAAGCGTCAAAAATTCCAGCAACTGCTTAAAGAAAACTTCACTAGAGTTGCTGATGTATACCTCCAAAAGGTTTATTTTGTATCAATCTTCTCTTCTATACTGGTTCCCTGTTCACCACATCCATCCTCTCAAAGCTCACTCTGTAAGTAGATGATCATTCATGAGGAGACTTTTGACGACAAATCAACCCTACCCACAACGTTCAGTCATGAGAATAAAAACATTGAGATAGATGAGCCCATGGAGAAATCTTGTGGTGAAATCATTTGAATTAACCCATTTAACGCGGTGGCATATATATATATATATATATATATATATATATATATATATATATATATATATTTATCAAATCTTAACAGATGTAACCACCACGAGACATGTTTCGGCCTGTTGGGCCTCATCAGTCGTGGGTAGGTTTGAACCAGCGACGTTGGAGCTAGAGGACGTGCAAGCATACCCTCTAACCACAAGGCCACCGGACCATCTGTTGAGAGCGTGAGACTCGTGGTGGTTACATCTGTTGAGATTTGATAAATTTATCAATTGCCAGGTTACTTGTCCAAATATATATATACATGTATATATATATATATATATATATATATATATATATATATATATTATATATATATATATATATATATATATATATATATATATATATATATATATATATATATATATATATATATGCCAGGTAACTTCCTCCCATTTGTTTCATTTCAAGAGTGAAAACTCGTTTTTTTCGGATTACTTCTGTTTGACAGAACATAACTTAGAACGATGCTCAAGATTTGTGATGTGAAATCACCTTTTTATCTTAGTCCATTTTGCGCGAAATTCAAATTGTTTTTCAAAATGGCGCCAATAAATTCTTCATTTTGGTGAGTTAGGAAAGATATTCAATTTTGAGCTGTCATAATCTTTTTGCGTCCATGCATGTTTTATTTGGCGTATTTTCTAGGGCTGTGCACAAGTCTGATGTTCAAATTCGACTTAGTTTAGTGGCAATGCGGCAATACGTACTGAAATATATATGCCATCGCGTAATCCGCTGGTGTGCAAGTCAGAATAAGTATATCTTTCAGATCAAAAACTTCAGCGTTTCATGCGCTGTATGATCTAATTAACAATGAAGAGGATTATGTTGTGATAAAGACCCCATTATAAGATTGTGAAAGCAGTCCAGAGGCAGTGGTAAAGACGACGAAGGCGGCGTTGACGATGACAGAGCAAGTACACCTGATTCTACATTTACAAATATGAATGTCTATCGGATGCCGTATTGTTGCAATTGTTTCACAACAAAATTGTGAGCTCTCAGCTTGTTTGGATCTTTTATTATTTTGCAATATGCAAAATGGTGAACAGGGCATTACAGGAAGTCAACGACTTGGGATCATCAACCTCGGTAGGCCTACTCATGCTTTGAAGACAATGGACGCAATGGACCATATTTGCATCGCTATTTCCTTCCTCGAAAGTTCGTAGCTTCTATAGCTGTAACTTTATAGTTGTGTAAATCAACATGTTAATTTTTTGAAGACACGTCTCATAGTTTTCGTCTCTTGTGAAGGATAAGTATCATTTTTAAAGTTTCACGATGCATGCAAAAGCTATTTTCAATAATCCTCCTCTATTTCCGGATGACAACGCATTGCTGCTATTGAAAAGTCAACGATCGTGATCTAAGATGAAGCTGTTATCAAAAAAAATTGCATCAATAAAAGGTGCATCAACTCCAAAAAGGAAAAATTCCATGGGAGAAGACGGACGTCAGAATTTGTCAGAGGCAACGTAGTGATAGTAGGCCTATATATCGCACCCATAGGCCAACGTTAGAAGCAGCTGCGTCGTGGCTCACTGTCAAAGTCTTTCACGTAAGAAATGCTAGAAATGCAAAATGAGATTGTGCATCAAGTGCTTCAAAGCCCACCACACTTGGTGACTTCTTTCAAGACGACATTTACCGCTATGCATCCACAGAAAGACAAGACAGTCGTTTTACAGAGCAAAATAGGCCTACCAAAGAGAAAATTACTGATAGAAGTGCACATGTGTTTGCATGAGCGTTTTAGAAACTGTTATTCACTGCTGTCAGACTTTCTTGCATGCCATTTATCAATGTCACAAATAATGTTTTGAATGAAACTACAAATCAGAGTCATAAAATATATTGTTCTTATTTGAATTTGGTCTACATGTAGCCTACATCTAACTGAATAATACATCAAAGCAGCTGATATGAGTAATGGAGATGCAAAATCATATTTGAAACACACAAGTCAGATGCTCTTACTAGACAAATTGCTCTTATTGCAGTTTTATGAAGTTCAGTATTTCAATTTTGCCGTTCACTATCACAGCCAAAATTTACTGCTTTTTTAGGAGTGGTAGGACGCGATGGCATATTATTGTGATGATATTGTGAGAGCACAAACAACACATTTGCTGCTACCTACATCCGATTACCAGATCTCTGAATAACAAGAAGTTGTGAGGTCCACAATCGTTAGGTCTTCAAACAGAAGAAGATTCATCATGGAGTGAAGTAAGACTCATTTTCATATATATTTGACAAATGACAACTCTTTCTGAGGGTTGCACTTGCAACTGTCATTACTGAGGTCTACGCATTTTCGTTGAATACCTTCAGCTTACTGATATCAACCCCAAATCTCTGACTAACCCAACATAAGTTGGCTTCTCAATCAGTGGTTGCACCTACTGATTCCATGATTAGCCCTTTCATAGCGGCTAATATATTGAAAAATGATTCCTTCACATGCGGATGGCTCGCTCTACGAGTCATAAGAAGTTTTCCTTTCAGTGCGGCATGGCCTGCTGTGCGAGCCATGAAATTCAGCTGTTAAACACGTGTTAAAGTGATCAGATAGTGAAATGCGAAATTCTGATAACTTTGGAAAAGATCATTTTACTTAGGGCCGTATCGGTATCTCTTATCGCAAAGCATGTTTATGTCATTGTCATCCAAGCGTTTACGCGGAAACCCCTTCATCTCAAACAGTGCATTTGCTAATATTTGGCTAATAAACCTGATTTCTTCAGAACTGATTTTTTTCCAACTGAGATTGTGAACACTGACTATTATGTACCGCTAGCGATATTCCCTGGATCGTTCTGTAGAGTTGATCTGCCTAAGCATTGACGACGAAATGGATAATGCTAGTGAAGGCGACTCTGATGAATCAGTGGTCACTCTGTCCTACCGCAGTTGCCTATGTTACCGTCCGATCCATCACCTGTTACTTTTGCGTTATTCGCCAAAGCTGGTTCTCCACCTATTCTCAGGGATTCTTTCGTGTCCTCCGCTTCCGGCTCCGCTCCCGTTTCTCGCCCGACTGCCCAAATTACCAGTCCGTGGAAATTTTCGAAGAGGCGAACGATAGTCCATCGGAGTTCCCACCCTTTCTCGGTGCCCCAGTTCTTCGAACAACATACGAAGAAACAATGCTGTCAAATACAAGTGATGCTGACATTTGCAAATGTGCTCTCAGTTTTTTCATTACGTATGAGTTAATCGAAGCACTTGCGCAATTTACAAATATTAGTGCTTCGATCTATCTTCAAACAGATGCGTTAAAGCCCCATTCTCGCTTCAGATATTGAACTGATTGCTCTTTCGCCGAAATGAAGAAATTTTTCGGTATCGTGCTGTTGATGGGCGTCGTGGGGAAGCCTCAACTCACTGACTACTGGAGTACTGATGATTTAATGTGTACTCCCTTCCTTTATTCCGAATCTTCTCTTACACGAGATCGCATTCTCCTGATTTTACATTTTATTCGATTCGCAAATTATGAAAATCTTGGTGGCGAGGAGAATTGTCTTCGTAAGATTCAGCCATTTGCAAACATGATTCGTTCGATTTGAAGGATGTGTATAGGTCATTTCAGAATGTAACTGTGGACGAGTCTTTACTTTTATAGGGCTTATAAAGGTCGGCTGTATTTCAAACAATACATGCGGGGGAAGAGAAGGCGTTTCGGAATCAAAATTTAATTTTTATGCGGAAGTGACTCTGGTTTTACATTGAACTTTTCATTCACACTGTAAAAGCAGATCATGATCAATTTGCCTCCACTTGGTCTAGTCTCAGTATATCGGAGCTAATCGTTGTTTATCTTTGTGATGAGCTATTGGATTTAGGATACACTGTTTTGTGTGATAATTGGTTCAACAGTGTCAGGTTGGCCAATCATTTATTATCAAGAAGAACGCTTGTAGTCGGCACTATTCGTCCGAACCGCAGTGTCCCGCTCATGCTTCAAGAGGCCGTGGTAAATGTAAGAGAGACAAAGTTTTTGCGTTCGGTGGCTTACTTCTATCTAAATTTTGTGATAGAAAGTCGTCTGGACAGAAAATTGTTTTTATGATTGACACAAAAAACAAAGCTTCTCTTTCCAATTGTCAGCGTGTTATAAAAGATAGAAAGAGAATAATTTTCAGAAAGAGTGCTACCATGTCGGAGTAAAATGAATTTATAGGAGGAGTTGATCGTGCTGATCAAATTTTGCATACTTATGACGCAACTCGAAAATCATACCGCTGGTTCCATAAAGTATGCATGTATACATCTTATTCAACGAATGTGCCTCAATGCCCACATTGCTTATTCCATTTACGAGGGCAAGGAAAATTTTCAGAATTTTTTAGTGTCATGTGTTCGTCTCTTTCTGTGTGAAACAGCGGTAGGGAGGCATCCTCTTTTACCTCGAAATGCGTCGTGTGCTTCAAATTTGCATTTTCCATCTAAATTTCCATCCCATTTCTTTTGACTTTGTATTGTTACTTTTATGGAGTTTATTGGAATATTTGATCATATGAATGATGACATGTCAACCATTCAGACGATACACAGAAGCTCAAGAATAACGCGTGCTCCATCATGACCTGAATGTAGGCCCTACTTGATTTCATTTAGAGTATTAGTCGAATAATTAAATTTAAGAGTCTATTGTACTTGCTAAATTTGTAGTCAATATGATATAACGTTCAGTTTATTATATGATTTTGGTGGTATCGGAAATACGAAAGACATGTACTCTTAAAAACTATAATGAAAATACTAGCTATTGTCATGTTAAATCACGGCATATAAAACGAATTCGAAGATCCCGGAAAAGGAAGAACACAAAGTCAAACAAATGCCCTAATCTAGATTGCTACACTGTAAATCGCTCAATACCAATCACATAGGAAGGATGCATACCAAAATATTTTTTTGGTATATTTCTGTATTCTCTTGGTATATATTTGTATGCTTTTCGTATGTTATTTCAAATGTGGTATGCTTTACATACTAAAGCCATACTAGCACAATGTTAAAAGAAATCATCAATCATCTCCAAAGTATCTTGATTTCAGGACTTTTGTCAATAAAGATCACACTAATGTTACTACTGTTCCGCAAGTAGTGAGATAATGACGTTCAAGAGTCATTCTTTCAATACTGAATTCGATCTTAATACACGTAAGTCTAAGGCATTTCATCAATAATCAATAAGATTTCAACCATCAACAATTGTGAATCATGTAATTTTGAAATAAGGCATATTATCTATCCGAAATAAAAAAACATTATAATTTGAAAAATGAAATGAAAAGAAAAAATGATGAAATAAAGAAAAAAATTAAAGAAAAATGATGAAGAAATCAGAAAACTAAAAGCCGAAATTATCGAGTCACGGTTGGCTGAAATTGATGCAAGAAGGATAGAAGAAAACAAAAAGGGAGACAATAAAGATGATGAAAGCGAAGAGTCCGACGAAGAAGATGCAGCAAAAGAAGACGATGACATAGAAGATCAAGAATATTACTTAAAGACCATCAATATGAAAATTAATCATATCAGAAATGATATGAAAGAAATACATGCAACGGTGACTGCGATTCATGAAGATCGATTCAGAACGGTGCAAGTAAGCCCACCAAATGCGCGTTACCCAAAATTCCTACCGACAAATGCTTCACCCAAACTTCTACAAATAGAGCAACGACAAACTGAAGTAAAGCAGCAAACACAGCAGCAAGAAGTTCAACATTCGCATCAACAAGAGTATCCTCAAAGACATACTCAAAGTCCAAAATCCTTTCGATCATGCTATATCTGTGGAAGACGTGGGCACCTTTCCTGGAATTGCTGGTTCAACACCAATCACTATACAAGGCCACACCGAAGAATGCACCAACAACAATACCGAAAACCAATGCAGCATCAAAGACAAAGGAGAAATGCTGAATATGGCGGATATGAGTAGGCAAGTGAAAGCAGATACCCAAGGTATTCATACCGTGAGCAACGAACATACGACAGACGACAACAACAATATTACAATAGAAATCACCGAAGAGAATATGATCAATTCCCTGACGAGAGAATCAGACCACAATCACCAAATCAACATGAGCAAAGAAACAATCATTACAGAACAGACAACAATAGTTACATAAATCACTCAACACGCTATGACTATAATGAAAATCGGTATCTTTGATGAATTAAAGGAAGGAGAGGATGAAATAATGACAGCTGGAAAGAAACTGAAGAAACATATGGAAATAGAGTTATTCTATGTAAACATTAATGGATTGAATAGCGATAAAATTAAAAATGATTTTTTTATACATGATATCCAAAGGGCTAATATAATATGTTTAACAGAAACACATTTTAGTGATACTCAAGATCAATCAGTGTTAGAAAATTGTTACGGTTTTCACACGACAGTCAAAAAGAATATTAATCGCGGAAGAAATATAAAAGGCGTTTCTGTTTATGTAAAAGAGGGTGATAATATTTCTCTGCTAAATGTTGAAAGCTTGATTAAAGAACGAGGAAATCTCCAAATACTCAAATTAAACAGCACGCATTGGGATCATTTAGAAGACATATTCTTGATTATTTGTTATGTGGATAATCGCGATTCAAAATACAAAGATCGAGAAATATATGAAAATATTAAACAATACATGATTCAATTTAAAATGAAGAACATTATAATTATCGGAGATTTTAATGGTCGCATTGGAAATGAAACAAATCATACTAATTCCACACTTCCAGAAAGAGAGTCGGAAGATCAAATGGTAAATAAAATGGGGAAATATCTAATTAATTTCTGTAATGAAACCTCTCTAATAATTGCCAATGGCAGATTAGAAAATCATTCTAAAGGTAGTTGCACATACTATAGAAATCAAAATAATGAGATACGCAAATTCGTGATTGACTACCTTCTAATTTCGGAATCAAGGATAAATTATCTTGCTTCTTTTGAAATAATGCAACCAGTTATTTATACGGACCACGCTCCAATGCAAATAAAATTCCAAATTGAATTAAAGTCAGAATTTAAAGAACCAAAACAGTCGTCTGATCAAAATTATAATCCTGCTAAATGGATAAAGCCGCATAAATGGGAAAATGACACGGTTTTTGATCACGTCATGTTTACAAGAAAGTGCAAAGACTTAAATAATCAAATTCTGGAAAATGATTTATCCGTTGGCAATATATATAATAAATTATGCCAAATTAACTCACTTTGCATTAAAACTAATAGAAAGCCAATTCGGAAAATTGTTCTCTCTAGCGAAACACGAACATTAAGAAAGCATCATAGGAAAATTGTTTCTCGGTGGAAAAAATTCCCTACAGCTGAAAACTTAAGTCGACTAATGGAAAGTAAAAGGAATCTGAATAAAAAGGTTAAGACAGACAGAAGAAAGGAGAAGAAAAATAGACTAATAGGTCTAAAAAATGCACGGGAAAATAATGATCACAAAAGATATTGGCAACTGATTAATGAAAATATAGGTGTTAAGAATATTAAACATAAGAGAAGCATATTGAAGGCTTCAGATTTTAAGACTCATATACCGGTAGTAATCAATGATCTAAAGTTATCAAGCAATACATGCTTATCCTCCAGTTGTATGCCAAACATGTTGCAAGGTCAAAAGTGCATTGATAATCTTGATGATAGAATTACAAAATGCGAAATAAATAATGCTCTTAGAGAATCAAAACTATATAAAACAAGTGGACCAGACAGAATTGTTTATGAGACATTAAGCTTGAATGAAGAGCAAACAATTGAGACTCTTGAAACACTGTATAGTTATGTATTTAACCATGCCGATGAAATCCCCTGGAGCAGTAGCTGGATTACGCCCATATTTAAAAAAGGAAAGGAAAATGATCCAAGTTCATACAGATTTATTAATCTATCATCCTGTATAGAAAAGATAATGACAAAAATTATAAATTTTAGACTTAACGATTGGCTAATAAAGAATGATGTGATAAAAAAGAACCAAACCGGTTTCAAGAAAGGAAGCTCCGCTTTGGATAACATAATGCTTGTTAAGGAAATTATGCAAGTTTATAAAAACACAAAACATCCACTGGTTTTATGTTTCGTAGATTTGTCAAAGGCATTTGATTCCATTCCTAAAAACAGAATGATTGATAAATTAAGACGCTTGATCCCCAAATGCAAGATTTTATCAGTAATTATAAGAGTGATCATTAAAAAAGAGTACAAAGTATTATACAGTGGAAAAGAAACGCAATCCTTTAAACTTGAAAATGGAATTCCACAAGGAGACGTACTATCACCAACCCTATTTAGTATTTATATAAATGATTTCATTGATATCTTAAATGCTAGTAAAGATGAAATTGATTCTGTTCGACTTTTTGATTTGGAACTGTCACCACTCATATATGCGGATGATATACTTTTAATGAGTGAGAGTATGCGAGGTTTGAATAGTCAGTTTAAAATACTTTGCAAATTTTGTGCAGAAAATGGCCTTTGCATAAATTATGAAAAAACCAAAATCATGACTGAAAATTTCACTACAAATACAGACAAATTTGAAGTTAGTCTCAATGGTAAGCAGATATCCATTGAAGTGGTCGATAAATATAAGTATCTAGGAATGTGGATATCGAAAAATAATAGATATCATTTGGAATAATTGATAGCTAAAGGTAAACAAGCAGCTTATCTCACGACTAAACAACTTAAAGAATTTGGTCAAGTTTCTGGTGAAATTTTGAAAAATACCTTTGAAATGCTGCACTGTCTAGAATGAAATACTGTGCCGAATTTTGTTTTTTCAATAACCTAAAGAGTTTGGATCAAATTCAATACCAGTTTTATAAACAATACTATCACTTAAAGCCAACTACACCAAATTATTGTTTAATCGGTGAATTTGGAATACGTCCTATGGATATTCATTTCTATAAAGCTGCAATCTGTCTTTGGATAAGATTAATTACAAAGGATGGAAATAGCTTAATTAAACAGGTATATAATGCCATATATCTCAACATGATATCAAATGGAAATGAGAGTAGATGCACATGGTGTTGGAGAATAAACAGATTGCTTACAAAACTAAACCTGTCAAAGCTATGGGATAAACAGCTAACGGCTGATAAAAAAGCATACTTGAGAATTACAAAAGACCGAATATGTCAGTATAACAGGGAAAAATGGATATCTGCAGCAAAAGAGAGCCATTCTGGTCTGACGTATTTAGAACTATGCCAGTTTGAGGAAACCTTGAAATCATATCTGAATTTTGATATCGATTGCAATGATATAAAAAACCATAAATTAGATTTTGTAACAGGCAGTAACAGAAACAGATTGCGATATGAAGAACGTCTTTGTGAACTTTGCAATGAATCAAAAGTGGAGACTCTATATCACTTTATGATAGAATGTCCATTGTATCAAAATATGCGGCAACAAATTGCACCATTGTTATGTTACTGCAACACGATAGTTGAATTTCATAAATTAATGAATACCTTGACTCCAAAGCATTTAAAATCCATCGCAAGATTTCTGAAAAAAGCCAACGAGTTACGCATGGTCATAAAAGAAAGAATTCACCAAAAAGAATCTGAAATCTGAATAAATGCTCAATTATTGATTCCTCTCCTTCCTGATCTGCTTAATTTTTTTCTATAGCACTGACCGCACGCTGTATTTGAATATATTCAACCAATATACGAGTACATACCTCAAAATTGTAATATTGTTTTCCAATGTTTTTGGAAATAAACAACTTTTGACTTTTGACTTTTGACTTTTGACTTTTGACTTTAATTCATTAAACGCAAAAATAGTTATGTTTGAGATATATAAGTCAACATGATTGCACGAAAGATATCGTTTGAATGAATTGACGTTAATCAACTTGGCTCATAAAGTAGAGCTAACTAAACGTCTTGTTAATGTTGCTAGACAAGTAGCAACAACGACAATCTCGCGGGCATATAATTCACAATAAATCTAATCTAGTTAAATATCACTCTATCAAACAAAAAATATTCGCGACTGGTATTACTGAAAAAAGTTATTTGACAGTAGTATGTAATACATACATTTTTTTGCTATGTAACTTAAAGCTGCACATACCAAATGGATACCAGATGCATACGAATAAGGATGAATTTGCATCTGGTCTCGTATATAAAACATACCAACAATTCGTATTTCAGTGTAAAACATCCAATCACAGATAGAATAGTTCGTATCGCTACATACCAATCACAAACCAATCACATACGAAGGTAAATGAGATTTGGTATGAAAAATATACCAGATCTCTGTAAACATACGAGAATCTCGTATCAGATGTTAGTTTCAAATTGTATGTAATTTTGGTATATGTTTGTATGTAATTTTCGTATCCAGCGATTTACAGTGTAGAAGAAAATGGCATACTTAAAGTCCAACGATTACAAACAATTAAAATGATACTTATGACAATAGACATCCAAACCCTTAAATAAGGATTGTGTACGAAATACTAACGGTCAATCAGGCATAAATGACATACTCAGAAGAGCAGAATATCAAAATCCTGAAAACCAAAAACGAAAAGAATGAATACAAATATGTTAACATAGGCCTATTTTCAAAACTGAAAAAACCAATAGCGGAAACTAAAAACTGCCATGCAAGGAGTCATCAGGGAGGAACCATGTGGCTGCAAAAAGCAAGGTTTCGGCCCCAAGCCGGCGGGGCAGACCAACCTATACCACATGGCGGGGCAGACCAACCAAAATCGAGCAAACGATTAGGAAGGTCTCTCCTTTTTGGGTTTAAAAAAATACTCATAATGTGAAATAAATGCTGTTCTTTGAAACAGAAGGTATTTTATTGAAAGAATATTATTTTTAGTAGTGATCGAACACGAAATGCTAGTTTGTGCTCTTTTTCAATAGTTAATTTTTCAATATACCTCATAGGTTATATTAAAAGCCGTAGATGAAGTAGACTATACTTAAATATATTTTATATTTGCACCATTTATAGTTTATTACTGTTTATACGAATGCCCAGAATTCAATTAACAATGCAATTTCATGCTTCTACACCATTCGCGACATTAAAAAATTAAGCCGCATTATACATGTCTGCTGTAATAACAGAATGTCCTCATTCAATGGAATGACTTAAGTCTTCTTCATAATTGAGATACTGTATATAAAATATGGCAAAGCAGAATGTATTTGAAAGTTTTCGATTTCGTTAGCAGTTGCACAAATCTGCATTTAAGTCAAAATGCGACACGTTGGAAAGAAATGAAAGAGTACTGAGACATAATGAAATTTCTTTATTCATACGAATATAATAACCAAATAATAAACTTATGAAGCTCAATCCAGATAAATATTTATGTTCAGTAGTTCTTTAGTGAATTTAAATATGAAAAATTCAAAAAATTCTTGTAACTTTTTCCACCTTGTTATCTATGTATAGTTTTAAAATAAAGTACGTATGCAGACTGCAGTGTAAATCGTTCACTACCAATCACATACGAAGGATGCACACCAAAATATTTTTTGGTATATTTCTGTATCTATTTGTATGCCTTTCGTATGTCATTTCAAGTGTGGTATGATTTACATACTAAAGCCATACCAGCACGATGTTAAAGGAAAGCATCAATGATGTCTAAAATATGTTGATTTAAGGACTTTTGTCAATAAAAATCACAATAATGTTTCATGGCACTTGCTACTGTTTTGTAAGTAGTGAGATAATGACATTCAAGAGTCATACCTACAATACTGAATTCGATTTTAATACTTGTAAGTCTAAGGCATTTCATCAATAATCAATAAGATTTCAACCATCAACAATTGTGAATCATGTAATTTTGAAATAAGGCATATTATCTTATGAATTGAAAAATAAAAAAAATTGAAAAAATGAAAATAAAAAGAAAAAAAAAAAAAGAAGAAAAAAAGAAAAAAAAAAACTAAAAATGAAAAAGAAATAATAAAAGAAAAAGAATGAAGAAATCGAGTTCAAAACAAAAACAAAAAGGGATAAAGAAGATAGAAAAGAACAAAAAAGGAGACAATGAAGAAGATAAAAAGGGAAGAAACCGAGACAGAAGATGCTAAGCACAGAAGACTGATGACAAGATTCAAAATTAAATACCAAAAGACTGAAATATGAAAATTAAATCCAAAATCATAAATTATATGAAAGAAATAAGCAAAACTTTGACTGAAAATTCATGCAACGACAGAAAACGGTGCAAAAGTCAATTCAGCAAATGTTTACCACCCAAATTCCTACAACAAATGCACCAAAACTTCTACAAAAAAATCCAACAACGAAAAACAGATCAGCAGCAACAGCACAACAAAACAATCTTTTCAACATTCCAAAGAACAAAACTAAAAGAACAACACAAGGTCCAAAATCAATCCTTCATATCATGCTATGTGGAAGGAAGACGCCACTCTGTGGACTGGAATTGCACCCAAAACACCAATCACATACAACACCACACCGATGCAATGCACCAACAACAATACAATAAAACAATGCAGCAACAAACGACACAAAGAAGAAAGCTGAATATGGATGAAATGGAGTGAGCAAGTGAAAGCAGATCTGACGACAGATTCATTACCACAAATAACGACCAGACGACAAACACAATAACAATAATAAGAATAGAAATCAATATGAAATCACTGATCAAATGACGCAATGACCACAATCAAATCAACAATCAAAAAGAACAAACACAAAGAAACAAAAAAGACAACAACACATAAACAATCCAATGATAAACTACTCAACTGATGAAAATTCTGAAGTAAAATGAATTAAAGGAAGGGAGATAAGGAAAAAAATGGAAAGATATGAAAGAAACAGATGGAATGAAAATAAGATATTATGGAAGATAAACAAATTAATTAAGATAAAATTAAAATGAATACGATAATAAAATTTTTGATTATTTTTAACAGATATCCCAACAAAACTAAATAAAGTTTAACAGAAACAAGAAACATCGTTACTTGTTATCAAAATGTGTAAGAAAAATTGTTAACAAAATTTTCAAAATTAAGTCAAAAAGATAATTTAATTTAAAAGCGTTGTTAAAAGGGTAACATGTATTTGTAAAAGTAAATTGATGAATTTTTGAAAGATTAAAATAAAAAAAGTATGATAATCAACGAGGACATCTAATAATACATACATTAAACAATTTATTCGCATATCATTTATTGTAAATTATTATAATTAAAATTGTTATCGAGATAAATCTCGAAATAATAAACAATACATGAAACAAATTAAAAAAATGAAGAACATAAGATTCAGATATTTTTAATGAACATTATAAAAAATAAATAAATTAATGGTTAATTTGGAAATTCCACAAGAGTCGTCGGATAATCACACAAACAGAAAAAAAGTAAAAGAATTAAATATTAATTAAAATAATGAAATATCTAAAATAATTAATGTAATAAAAAATTCTTCTTAATTGCCAAAGGCAGTTTAGAAACTAAAAATAAATGTAATTGTGAATGCTGTGCGTGATTAAATAAATAATAATGGAAATTCGGAATTGATATTGCTTCTAATTTCTTAAATGCAACCAGTTTTTTATGCGGAACACGCTCCAATGCAAATAAAATTCCAATAAAATTCCAAACAAAGCAAAAAAGAACCAAAAACAAGTTAATGTGATCATTATATAAACCTGCTAAATGGATAAAAGCGAATAAATGGAAAAATGACACGGTTTTTTGATCACGTCATTTATGGAAAAAGTGCAAAGACTTAAAATCAAATCATCTTGAAAAATGATTTAAAAAGTTAATAATATATAATAATTTATTATGCCAAATTAACTCACTTATAATTAATAATTAAATAAAGCCAAAGAAAATCAAATTGGAAAAAAAACTCGAACATTAGAAATTGAACATAGAAAAATTGTTTCTCGGTGGAGAAAATTAAGAAAAAAAAATAGGAAAATTGAAAAAGGTAAGTAAAAAAATTGAAATAAAAGGAAAACTTAAGAACAGAAAAGACAAGAAGAAGGAAAACTAATGAAAATAAGACTAAAAAAAATGAACGGGAAAGAAAGAAACAAGACTAATAGGTCAAAAAATTAAATGAAAAAATTAAAGTTAACAAAAATTATTGATAACTGATAAATGAAAATATATTTAATTTTAAAGAAACAATAGAAAGTATATTGAAGAAAGTTAGTTAAGCAATACATGCTTATTATCATCCAGTTGCCCAAAAAAGTTATCAAGAATACATGCTTACATATTTAATCCGAATAATATGTCATTTTATATGTAAAAATATTACCAATCCGAAATATAAGCACATTATATGCAAAAATATTTGTGTTCAGGATACATAAATCAACATGATTGTGCGAATAATATTGTTCGAATGAATTAATGTTAATCAACTTGGTTCATAAAGTAGAGCTAACTAAATGTCCTGTTAATGTTTGTAGACAAGTAGCAACGACGGCATACTCTTGGAACATAAAAGTCACAACTAATCTAATCTAGTTAAATATCACACTATCAAAAGGAATAGTCACGACTGGTATTACTGAGAAAAGTTATTTGACAGTATTATGTAATATACATATACATTTTTTGCTGTGCGACTTAAAGCTCTACATACGAGAGACGTATGAATGAGGACCATTTTGCATCGGGTCTCGCATATAAAACATGCCAACAACTCGTATTTTATTGTAAGACAGCCAATCACAGATAGAATAGTTCGAACCGCTACATACCATTCACATACGAAAGTAAGTGAGATTTCGTATGAAAAGCATGCCAAATCTCTATAAACACGCGAGAATCTCGCATCAAATGTTAGTTTCAAATTGTATGTGAATTTGGTATACATGTATGTTTGTATGTAATTTTTGTATCCAGCGATTTGCAGTGTACTTGTATATTACATGATGTAGATTACAATACTACATACTTGTAGATTACATGAAATAATCTAATAAATGAAATATTACAATTCAAAAATAATCATAATTAACTTTCGTAGTTTAGACATATTCAAGCCACATCAAAATTATAAGTCAACTGTAAGTGACCGCCAACTCGCAAAACTCAAGATGATATACAAATAGATCTATTGAGAAATAACTTGGAGCTATTCATTGCATCCATCCATTTGATTTCTTCGCTATTGCATGATCAATCTTGAAGATGGCAAAAGTCAAATATTTGGATCATATATTGAAATTATGTAGTTAAAGAAACATTCAGTAACAGGAATATTCTCATTTGGGGATTGGAGGGTAGACTTTCATTGTTTGCTATTTAGAAAGAAAAACTCCGATTTTGTATAACTGAGCAGGAAAGGTGGTGAAATGCATCGTTCGATCTTAGAAAATCGGAGTTATTCTATCTAAATGGCAAACAATGAACTAACGGAGAGGCCTACTATCCAATGCCCTGAATAAAAATATTACAACTTGAATTTATTCTTGATATGAAAATATCAATGCAATGAATTCTCTTATTGAACATTTTAATTTAAGCCTCGAACCTATAGCCCTACATGTACCGTGCTGGCCAAAAGTTTAACACAATGTAAATAAAATGCAAAATATTCTGCATCTATTTATTGCAAGCTAGACTTTCATTCAATCATAAATGCAACAGTTCTACCTCAATAGATGTGAAAAATATCGTATATACTAATATAGTCACATATTCTTCCCAATATCAACCATTCCATTTATCAACCTCTGATTAGAACTCAACCTCGGGTTCAAATGAATCCCGGGACTGAGCTGTTCAGGAAAAATTCTTCTTATTTGACCGCAGTTGTTATTAAGCTTTGACTGTCGGTGAAAATGCGTGTATAGGATTCTTCAATCCCGCAATCCGACAATGGAATTCTTCCGAAATTTGGAATTCTCATCTGAGGCACAAAACATGCAGCAAATATCTATAATGTTGCACAAAATTGTATAGTTCCTCTTGATCAGCATTATTAATGACAAAAGTGAAAAATAGCCAATGCAGCTAGCTAGCGTGATTTAATATGATATTCACAATAATTCGCCTTCTCATGCCGCGTCAGGAGAAAGAAGTTCCTCCCTTCTTTGCCTATAATATCAACAGCATTGACTATCTTTCACTTTTAACAGTTATAATTTTGATTAACTATCCAGTTTATTTGCAGCTACAGAGTGTAGGTTTACATTTATCAATTTCCATCCCGGCCTCCAAACCCGAATTCCGGGATCAGTAGGCAGTCTCTAACTCCAGGTCTTCACTCTACCACCCTCAGAAAACGGAATGAAAGTACAATAATCAAGAATTTGCAACTGTTTTTGCTACTCTCAACGTTACCAGGATCAAATTGTGATTAAATAGGAGTAGGCTTTATGTCCTGTAAATACCGATGGTAAATGCAGGCAATTACGGGTCTCTGCTAATCTCACATCGAAGTATCCAATTGTATCAGCATGCATTGCTTTTTGATAAACACCATATTTACGACTTTGCTCAATTCATCGACTTTTCCCAGGATTGACTCATTATCGGAATCCCGCGACTGAGACTTTCCGGGATGTTTTGAATCTCTTGCAGCTATTCTATACAAATCACTAAACCTGATACGGCATAGTGCATGCACAATCATCATTCAACTCATAATTTTCCCATTTTCTCATTTCTCTTGTCACCAAGAAGACAAGAGTCAAAAGCTATCAGATTACTACACAGATAACTTAAAGATTGCTCAAGTTTATAAAATGATAAATTTCTAATGCCACTCGTGCAGGCATATGCTTGAAAAGTCGGCCCGGTTCAAGCTGCAATTGCTGCTCGCATGCAGCCTGCGAGTAGGTATGAAGCAGAATTGGAACTTGCTTCTGGTCTTCGAAAATTTGTGAAGGATCTATTACACAAGTAATTTAGCTATATTTATGGGCAATTGCATTGTGCGACACGTATCCTCATAATTACGAGCCATTTTTCCCTCAGGTTCTTCATAATGATTACGCGTGCTTTCATTGATTTAATAAATTTCGAGGCTGCTTTCATATAGCAGGGCCCCGCTTGGGTGAGTTTGAGCGTTCAGGAGTAGGGGCCGAAACGCGAATCCTTACCCAAGTTCCTGCTGATGACCTCAATTGCACATTTTTTCAATCAGTTAATCTGTTGTAGTTGTTATTTCCTTTAACCTGTAGGGAACGCCACATAGGTCCTTTTGAGGGATCAAATTCTTTTCACTTGTCGTTATCTTTTACTTCAAAGCATTAAATTTCATTCTGACGCAATTGACATATGCAAGCATCTGGTCGACCAGACCTGCAGATTAAGTTTTGTCAATATAGGCAAATTCTGCAATTACTACACTGCCCAACACAGTGTGGCAGACAGGCAGGAGTTCACGTGTAAGTTATCAAATTTTTTCTCAATCTACTTATATTTACAAAGGCTTTTTTCATTACCTACCATTTGAATATTATCAACATTTACACTTGTGCTTTATTCATATTTTTCACATTGGTTTTACTTACTGAATATAAAAACCTCTTCAGTGGTATAGTTCTCTTCGAAATTTCTTTATTGGCAAGCTTTCGGGTGATCCACCCTTCCTCAGGCACGACAGGTTGAGAGTGCAATGCAATGACAAGACGCGGAGGATTTCCAAAGTACTATTATTCCTTTTGTGCCGTCATGATCAGTCAATTCCGTATAAAGTTCTCCAAAAGTGTAAAATTTTCCATATTTCACATGTGAAACTAAGTCTCAACTCAAGTTCATTCAATATAATCGAAACTGCACACACATTGGGGATTTAAATAATACTAAGTTGCTACTCTACCTAATATATTTACTCTATGACTTGTGTGCAAATGATCGTTGATTTTGAAAATTAAAGTAAAGCTCTAAATGCTCTCTAAATGAGAATGAATATCTAAGTATTGTGACAAATGATGCATTCCTTTTGATTTATGAAGCATTTGTAAACGGGTGGAAAACCACAAGTACCAAACAATTTTGTTAATTTTATTATGAATGCATTCTACGATAATTAATGACTTTGCTCCACTGATAATGGCTGTGGCAGCCGAAATATTGGGTGAATAAAAAATATAATAGTTAATGACATCATACATTGTAGCTTTGGCTCTCGTCATTTCATCACTATAATCAACTATGCTGCTAGGAGTTTCATTGTGCTTCAACTGCTTGACTTTTCCAATTCCAGAAATTTAATAATGACTACTTTGCAAGTCACTCGCTACCAATCACATACGAAGGATGCATTCCAAAATATTTTTTGGTATATTTTTTTGCATCGATTAGCATGCTTTTTTAGTTGATATAGTCAAGTGATTGGTGCTAAAATTAAATTTCTCTTGACGCTATGTTTTGACTATTCAAATACCATAGCCATTATCAAGAAAACCGTGACACAAGGTATTACCGCACCTTTGGCTGCTCCAAATGCATCGACGATTTTTCCTTTTAAAATTAACTAAAAATCTATAAATATTGGCGTAATGAATCAGTCGTAGATTATACATTTCAAAATGCTCAGTTTCTTATCTGTGTAATTCATTTTCAATCAAACAGTAAATTTTGACGGTAATTTGGAACATATCATGGATAATCTTAATAAATCATAATTAGTGATTAATGAAATTTGTCGGCAGAGCACTTCCTTTGATATTAGTATGGGGCAATAATTCATGGATGAACAGCACATTTTTAACCAAACTTCCCTATTTCACTTGGATATCAAAGATGGCAATATGAACGGAGTATTGAAATTAAAGACAAATGCCGCTCAGAGTGAGTCTGGTTGTTCATAAGTTTAACACTGCTATTTACATGAGACTTTATCAAAATTTTTACATGTGATGGTATGTGAGTATGTAACGACATTTCAGAGGCTAGTCTACCTTTCAGGTGTTCTTTTATGCGAGTAAAAATATGGCGCCAAGTTTCCCCGATCTAGCATTCAGTACAATGCTCACAACTATTTTTGTAAATGAGAGAGGACTGCACGTTGAAAGGTGTTTCATCCATATGATGACAAAGGTGTTGGGTTTTATAAGTGTCTCAAGCTAATTAGATATTAGACTTTTTCAATATTGAATTTATTTTCTGAACTTTTTTATTTATGCTAATTATCTATTTCTTGAGTTCATTCACAAACAGCGAGATTAGCATTAAGAGATGAAGCGATTACCCTAGGTCTTGAGCATGAAACCAATAGGAACCCATCGAATTGCTAATTTTTACAAACATTAAATCTCCAAGGCTGTCATGACACACAGAATCTGTAAAATACCATCATTCCTCCTGCATTACAATCACGATCACTCAATTCCGTGGCAATTTCTTCAAAGCTGCAAAAATTTGCATATCTCACATTTTGAAACAATAACCAGCTGTATCATCCCCATTTAATAAAAATGGAAAGTCTATACACATTGGGGATTTAATTCATGCGGACCTACCTAATATAAACTCAAAAATATATATAAAAATATAAAAAATTATAAAAATATAAAAAAAATAAATTCACTCTACCTAATATTACTCTATGGCTTGAAATAAATGATTGATTGACTTTGTCTTCTTTCTCCGTCAAAATGTTAATGTAGACTGTCACAGATGACAACCTAATCAAGGTCCGTAACCGCCACAGCTCAGGCCGGTTCCAATTCTGACCTGATACATCCTGCCGTGACATGCACCCAGATCAGCGTGGGATCAGTCTTTAGGGATACTGTCGCTATTCAGACAATCGCGCTCAGCAGCTTCATTTTTCAATGTGAAGAGTTCAGTCGTACTTTAATATTCAATGCGAATACGTTTCATTATCAAACATCAGAAGCGTCATTTTCCATCTCACTTTTAGACAACATGAAATTAGCCGTCAAATTCCGTTGGAAGCGAAAGTGCAAGGCAACACGACAAAGCCATCGATACTTTAACACAAATAATGTCTCGCTTTCTCCTAGCCCTCATTCATTCAAAAAAGTGAAAAGTTTACTGAATTATTATTTTATTAACACCAGAGGAAGAGAAATACGTGAGATATACAACGGTCGAATGAAAAGGACGGGAAAATGTTTGAGGAAACTGACAGCGAAACTGCACTTTGTGACATTCAAGGAAATCGACGTCACACTCCATAAAGTCAGTGGCGGGCAAGGCGTCGCCCGCCGACCCATGTTGGGTGTCCCGCCACCGATTCTCATCCAAAGTGGTCCGCATTATTTGAATCGGTGATGTGAAAATGGCCGTATCCGACTTTAACCTTAGAAATGTACTTCTAAGCTTGAGGTTGATCTTCTTTAGAATTTGCCAAAGTATTAACCAATGACTTATTGAGCAAAATGATGGCACAAAAATTTTCATTCGAATGCTCTAACGATGTTCCGGTCGCAGTGAATATCTTCTCAGCAGGAAGGTAAGTGTCATAGCTATCAACTGCGTGAGTGCCTTGTCGAGCATATTTCACCACGCAAGAAGCAATGTTGCAATTAGCCTATAAATACATAAAGTAAGTGAAGGAATCCAACGGCATGAAGATGTTATTTTTGTAAGCCAACTTTTCTTTCAAGTATTCTTTCTGGATTGTATTGGTATGCTTCACCAATTTTGTACTAGAATGGCATTATCTCTCGAGTATTGTCAGGGGAGCCAATGCGTAATTTTCGAAAGCCGTTTATGTTTGGGTAACGTAGGCCTAAACTGCACTTAAGTGCATGTCGCTTAACCAGTTTTTATTTATGTTAGTTGGAATATACGGCATGTAGACGGATAGTTACAGACAGTTATTTTTCGATGACATTAGGCAATATTGTCATACTGCCAATAAGGTCATACTACCATCATTGAAAAACACAAAAACTTCCCGAACGAGTTTGGCTTATTCGCATTTCATTATTCATATAGATTTTAGAATGTAAAATAGAGTTCCTTGATATGCAACTGCTTAGTTGGAAAAATAAAAGTTACAAAATCAATAGAAAAAGTAAATGCACATTTAAATCATCCTTCATTAGTGATAGCTTGACTCGCAAAATTTATTGTTTCATTCGAAAATACAAACTAGATATACGCTTTGTCAGTTTTGGTAACTAAAAGTTCACACACGCTCTGAAAAAAAGAGACTCGGTAAATAAACATGAAAATTGCGTTGTTTGCCATAAACTTTCAGAATATATAACTGTGATATCTCCTGTGTCGTACATCAATTTACCAGCAAAACATGTAATTCCTAATATATAGGAAAAACAACACGCTCTTTTTATAACATATAGAATCAACATAGAACAGCATCAAGAACAAAAATACTATCAGCGCATTATCAGAGCACAATAAAATGTGCGGTATGAATAATACAATAGATGATTTTACCATTGATTTGCTGAGGTGTTTGCGTGATCCTGTAGAAACAAGTTTAGAGGAATCTCGTCTCATTGATATTTGTCATAAACCTTCATTGAACAGACGTCACGAGACAGCTGGAGGTTCAACAATTCACATATCGTAGCATCTTATTTTATAGTTAACTGCCTTGAGAAAGGGTCAGGACGCGAAACGTTGGCAACTCTGTATCTATACTTTTATTGTGGCATAAACACTTCAGGAGCGAATACTTTCGTTTTAAAAATTTCTTGGATATGGTCGTCCTGCTCACTGCCATTACTTATCATTTGTCTTTTATTTCTTTTTCTTTTATTCACTTTTCATCATGAGTAAGACACGCATTTGATAGATCTGCATTTCAATGATGATTTATAAAAATACATCGCAGATACAGTAATTTTGAATTTAAAAATACAGGTTTCACATGTTTGGATGTTCAATAACAGAGAAATACATAAATTATTGAATATTCGGGCGTATCTGGACAAGAAGGTTGAAAATTGAAAATTATTTCCATTTATCTGTAAATATTAATGTATAAATGCTTTTCAAAGAACGGAAAATCACTGGAAAATCAAGTATATCTGTCAGAACCCCCTAAATTTAGCTTATTAAGTTAAAAAGAAGAAATAAAAATCTAAAAAAAGTCTTACACAAACGTTTGGATATGGCAAATACATCACATTTATATATTATAACAAACATTACAAGAATGAATGTTGAAAATGCGCGTAAATACAAAATATGCATTCACTTTTTGTGATATCAAAATCGCTTCATTGTCTATCAAGTCAGAGAAGAAAAATCACGCCGGAAAACACTCCAAAGGGGACCCCTTGCTTGGGGTCCGCTTAGGAATTACAAAATCGCTTCTTTTCTAAATTTTAGCCACATTGTCTAATTTCAGCGAAATATTGATCCCGACCCATTTGATCATTAGTTTTCTTGTAATCCATTAGAGCTAGGCCCATAACAACTACCAGTTAGACAATGAGGTTAAAGACATATTACGGTTCCAAACATATTCTGCATTTACAAAAAAATAGCAAATTTAGTACACGTCGTATTGAATACTGTACATGTGTATTGTGTATGTCAGAGATGTAATTGCCATCCAAAGGTGGCCGAAAAAAGTTGAATGGAGCGCTACATATGCAATATCTCAGTAAACGGGGCCGCTTAGAGACCTATGAATGTGGTTTAGAACTTCGTGAGGGCTAAAGAGATTCATTAGGACTTGGGTTCATTATCGCCTTGGGTTTGATGTTAGCGTCACTGAGAATCCTGAAGGGATGCTAGCCTTAGCCCAATTTCGATCCTATTGAAATGAATTTAATGAAAAATGGGAAATTGCAACAAAATGAGGAGTGCTGAAGAAATTCCTTCAGATGAAGAAACAATCACATCCTTAATAAGTACCTATGTACACGACCACCGTAAGCTTCATTGATTAACTGCTAATTATATCTGATCAATCGAAAAATGATCTTATAAAATTCAAGATTAGCAGATGAGCTGCGCATCTCTTTCTCTTAAATGGAGAAAAAAGTTTCCGTTGTAGTTTCAACATAACATCGCATCCTAGCAATGCTTAGCATTCCTGCACAATGCAAACGTATCTTCTTATTGTCATAGCATCTGTCATTGTGAAAATATCGCAGATCTCTCATCGATTTGGGTGGCAAACAGTTTCATTGATTTCTTGATGACATGATTTCTTCCCAATTTGGGTTTCTTTGTCTGACATATACCGAAAAACTATTGTGAGACTTTTTGCGTCATCATTACGTCGATGATATGAGGCAATGGAAGTATTCCTATGACATTGAGAACGCACACGTCGTAGGAAGAGTAAGAACAGTATACCGTCGCTGTCCCTACAAAATCTCACGTGTGCACTTTTGCATTTTTTCAGTAGACAGAAAAAACTGCATGATTCAGTGCTCTTGTAATTCCGGAAGTCGGCAACTCTCACAAGTTCTAGACCTACAAATTGGCAACCTGCCGGAAATCGGCAACGTTGCCGATTTCCGGTTAGAAAAACAGTCGAGAATTTTGAGGAAATTAATATTTGGATTAAGCAATTGATGATTCTTACTCATATGCTGTTGGGTTACAGCTGATGAAAATATGCGGTCATAATTTTACTTATATCAAAAGTTGTTCCTGAACTTGTAAACTGCGGAAATCAACACCATGCAGGATATTTTGCTTGTTTGAGTGCAATACTAAAAATAAATACAGATGGATTATATTTTAAATTTGCGATTGCCAGAGAGATTTTTTTATATTTAGAGCGTTGAACTTATTTATGGCACACTTTTATAATAACGGTGTGAACATGACTCCAGTCAGACCTTGATATAGCGACTGCGCTATCCATAAATATATCCATTCCCGTTGCATTGATATGTCGACGTCGTTTGTCTAGCATTTCATTTACGAGGAAAGGTTGAAGGGCGGGTGAAGGATCACTGTCGTCATCCTGGTCAGATTCTTCATTTTCTTCTTGCACGATTGATGATATTGACGGATTATCGTCAAAGGATTCGGTTTGAATTTCTGATGTGCTGAATTCGTCGAATGGCATTGGATCTTTGAGCTTCAATCCATTGAGAGCTTTATCGAACAGCTGTGCCAAATGAATATCGTGCGTGCGGGTTCGGTTTCCATTACAAGAAAATGGCACACACACAGGCGACATCGAATGAATAAGCAGTCTGCATAATGTGTGCCCACAGCTCCTTCATGTCAAGTCACACATTAAACATCAACAGTCGATGACAAATTCTCGATGCTATCCCTATCCACACATGCCGAGTTGTCGATGAGTATAGATGGGAAAGGTGCTTTGGCGTGTCTGGATTGCGTTTCCTCGTAATTGATGTTGACTTAAGATGCCAATTTAGATAAACAAGGTGCGACATTTCTCTCTCTAAATTCCTACAATTAGGGATCACATTGCCATCCAAGATGATAACATCGAAGCGTTGCGTCATTTTCCCGGCAGTCTATTGAGCAATTAGGAGAAATCAAAATTATATTGACACCTTGTTGGCATTCTACAATGTGTTTCGGTCGCTATCTCAGGAGAAAATGGTCTGTTCGTTCCCGATGAAACCGGTCGCAAGGCGCGACAGTCGCTATATCAAGGGGTCGCTACATCGAGACGCCGATATATGGAATTTCCTATCTTATCTTTCGGTAGGCCTACATGGAGATACCGGTCGCAAAAGCGAGACGGTCGCTAACCGAGGTTTGACTGTATTTCCAGTTTTGCGTACAGCCGTTATGTTCGCAACAAAATTCGATTGATTAATGAATCCAAGATAACACAACCCGTCAGTTATATTTCGAACATAGGCCTATTATGCCAATGTTGTTTTTAAAGGGTGCTAGGTTGATGCGAAACGTATTTGAGTATAAATCGGAGGGAATTGAATAGTTTGAGTTCTTGTTAAGTCTAGGCATAGGGGCCCAATATACACAATACTCTCTGTAAAGAAGGTATTGCTGGCCTTTAATTTTGATTCGGACAAGATACCGGTATTGTGAAATAGGAGCCAACCGGTAACCTCAACTACAGGCATTTACACACCAAGGATAGAGACGTTGGATCAAGTTGTGGGAATGAACATTTGCAAGATTTCAAGTGGCTATATTATTGTAGCCTACCGATATGTAGGCATGCCATAAAAATGCCAGCACTAGCTAAATCAAAGTTTCATGATTCTGCCTATACTAAGCTCGACTATGAGGCACGTTTAATGGGTTTACCGTACTTTCCGGCCTATAAGGCGCACAGGCCGATTTTAAGGTTAGATTCCTATTTTGACAACAGATAGGGCGCACGTACACTTTCATATATCATATCTTTTTTAGTAGGAAATAATTGAATAACTAAGAAATAATGATTGAATTATTAAACTAATTTCACCGATAGAAGCTCTACCGATTGTTTAGTATAGCCAAAACCTGCGTTGGGCTATAATAAGCCATCTGGCATAATTTCTGAAAAATTGCAAAGTATCATGATCGACATGATAGCCTAAGAAATATTCCAATAGTAGAAGGTTTAGCTGAAAACAAAACGAACAAAATCTAGCATGTCAGAACTGAAGTCGAAATTTTCGGTGTCTGAAATTAATGTTTGATTCAACTGCAGGCAGGAAGTCTGAGTGTTTACTTCAATATTCATTTCGTTGTCTTAATCAAGGCTCGTTTAAGTGATGGATTCAATGTAAGCTTGAGTGTCAGAATCAATATCACTTCAGTATCTCAATGAAGGTTCGCTCCACTGTCGCAATCAACATTCGTTACAGTAGGCCTATTTGAGTCAAATGTCAAATCGGTTGAATCGCTCTTAGAAAATGACACCCTCATTGCTTTCTTGAAGCCATTTCGAATGACCTTTTCTGGCACCTGCTCCCAGGATATCCTATATTGCACTGAAAGCCTACCTATCTCTTATCCACCATAGAAATCTAATTTGACCTTAGATAGCTGTTCTGCAGATATCTGTTGTTCTGCAGATAAGGCGCATTAGCTGTTTCCGAGTAAAAAAGTAGCGCCTTATAGGCCGGAATTTAAAAATTTGAAATTGCTGAACAAAGTAGTTTAAATGAATGTAATATGGGGTTTGTATCGGTTATGACCGAAAGTCCATAAGCAGAAATTTTAAAACTTAGTCAAATTTTGCATAGAAACCTTCACATATATTGTAGATGATAAGCTATCTATATTTCCACGTCAAAATAAGCTAATTGCCAGAGGTTGACACTGCCACTCCATTGTATATTCCGTCAAATAGGAGTTCATCGAGGTTGGGTGGAGTTCTTCGAGTCTAAGTTCGGCCATTTTTTGTTCTGCACTCAATAACTTAATGTTAACTAAACGATTAAAGCCGCTTTCTATATCATATACACATTAGGTCAACTCCAAAATTATGGTAGGGCCTAGTGAAGTTCGTATTTTTGCTGTTTCAGCTTCAGTACGGCTACCATTTATAGAGGTCAAGATGTTTTTCGAGCATGGGGTAATTTGGGTCTATTTCAGTTGATTTTGTAAACGTAAGATGTTAGAAATTGACTATCAACTGGCTTTTGTTATTCGGAGTGGTCATTTCCAAGTTAAAAATCATGCAAATAGCTGAAAGAAGTCGCAGGATTTTCCACGTTAATATGATTGGTTAATTAGTAACGCAGAACACCAACTTATGTTATTCTGATAGGTTATTCAAATATGTTTCCTGATTAAGAATTTCTGTCATATACTACCAGCAATTGTTGGAAATTAGTTTCCAAAAAACCTGAATTGAGTAGCCTATAAATAAAACAATGACGCTCGAAAGTGTGGATCCATAAATTTGTTTTTAGGCCTACTAAAAATCAACCAATCATATTAGAGCGGTCACTATTTGCACGATTTTTAACGTGAGAACAAACCTGATCTCGCATTTCATTATGAATCGGCTTACCTGTAAGCTGTTAAGAATCTCATTCCATTTGATTATGATGTATTATGATGGCTCTACTCCAGAAAGTGTGCTTTTGGAGCCCAGCTATGATTGCAGTCGGAAAGTAATCGTAAAAAAATAAAGTAAAAAGTAATCACGAGTCCACAACTAAATTCCTGAAATTCCTAAAAAAATCATTAGTTGCATCCTGGTTACTAATTACGGTTATTAGCATTGGTGCATGGTTATTAGCAAACTCCCAGGTCGGAGGCTGAAGTTCTAACAACTCCAAAGTCTCTGAGTAAGGCAATGGAAAGAGGGGCATGCTCGCTCAAACGAAAGGCTACTGTCGCCGCGAAAACATGCTAACCGAAGGTATGAACGACCTCTGATAAGTTAAGATACTTCTACGGGCACAGAATTTAACCGTAGCACCAACACCGTAGAAATCTCTTAACTTGCTAATGCATGATTCGCAATGGAATACCGGGCACAGCTGCATATTAAATAGGGAGTCGTGATGATGTTGGGGAATGTGAACAAGGTCTGCTGATGATTCCTGATAGGATGAAATAGCAGCTATTCAGGTCTGTTCTCATTTTTCAACTGAGGTCACGACTCAATATTTAATTATATCGTTTGCAGCTTGTTGACCTCTGATAAGCCTACCACATCCACACATGGCAATATTCTGCCATCAACCAATCAACGTCCTCTGGTAGCGAGATGGAAAGTTGCTTTTCCAGTAACTAGTCGCAAAATTCTACAGTTGGTGATTGTAGCATAGCGCGAAAAAAAATTTCGATATGCGTAATATTGTGGGTGCTAGGTCAAAAAATCTTGAAATTGATTTTTTCGGTAAATTTGCTATATTTATTATTAACTGAACGTTTAGGTTAAGAATGTTTGATGATGTAGAAGACGAAGAGTAAGTTCTCTTATAGTCCTGTATTTTTTTATAAATCATTGATATATAATAAATGATTGATTTTTATCACCCTATCATTGAAAACATTTGAACTGAACCACATTCCATCTGCTGCTGTTGTATTCTTTTTGATAAACTTGATAAAATGAAAGTTTAAATTATAATGTCAATTATACTATTTATCTTTTATAGGAAGGAAAGTCAGGAAGGGAGTCGAAGGCTGTCGCCTTGAAAAGAATGTAAGTTGTTAGTTGAAACTGTGATGTTATAATTACGCACTAGTAACTTAATTGCTCCAATGTGGCCTGTCGCTCACTGATTTGTTGCCAGTATTACAATCACAGTGTTGTGAAAGTACATGTAGGCCTATATGAAACTTAGATTAGTGATTTACCGGTACTCTTCTAAGTCATTCTTAGCGATTGCTCGTTTCAGAATCTGCATTGTCTTTTAATACGGTTTAGTTTCTCATTTCCGGCATACTGCAGCAAAACAGATCTCACCCATGTGAACTCCTTCGCATTCCAGATATTTTCGCACATGCACAAGTAAAACAGGTTCGTAAATGTTGAAACGTTATACGGATTGCATATCATTCGGTATCACAATAACAAAGTTGCTAAGATATGGGTACAATAATGAGAGTGTGGTCCCTCGAGGCTCACATGATTGGAGTGTGGTCTCCCAATTGCCTATATTATGGCTGGTTGTTAACGTCTAATCACTTTTGCACTTTGCTTGCGAATTAATTGGGCGATGTAAGTTGCTATCGGCGTCTGCAAGGTTCCCTTCGTCATTCATTACCATGACGCACGCCGAATACCTATTTAGGTATATTGTCGCACGCTTGTCGGGCACTCACTTTGAAATTAAGTTGACGAACGCAATTGCCTTGTGCATCGACAAAGCCACTGCAAATGATTTCGTGCACCAGCGTGGAATTATATCAAGTGATCCCCCGATGTGTGACATGGAATACTGCATACGTGTAATGACTGTAGTGAAGAATGGATAATTATGCATTTTAAGTGTTGGGACCACAGGAATTTTAGGGACCATACTCTCATCATTGTACCAAAATATGTACTCTTACATTACATTACATTAAAGGGAAGTCCACTCAAAATAAGATATGACCTCAAAACATTCCTCTTGTCGCCCTGTCGGTAGTATATCAGAACAGCATTCCGCTCTAGACACATCAGCTGCATACAGCCTCAATCGTGATTTGTTATTTGCAGATGACGTCATACGGGCAATCGAGTAAGTAATGGAACACACGTGGAAGCGAAGTAATGTAGCGCTCAATGAATGTAATTGACTGATAATTACCTAAATATATGCATTTTTAGCTCAAGCGCATCTGATGCACTCACAATGCGCACATGTGAGACAATTTTCTTTCCAAATATGAAAGACGATTTCATTACTCAAGCAGAACCTTTTAGGTGGACAGAACCTCGGATCTTAACACAGTTTGCATATGAGAATCTGTCCATTCTGAACTCGCTGTAGATTCCATTCTGGTAGTCGTAGGATTCTAGTTTCTTCATAATCGAAAGTTCAGCGTATTGAGAACCACTTTCAGCAATAAAACATGTGTATCAGATCACAAAATCTTTTAAATGGCTAGTATGGTCAATTCTTATGACAGGGAAGTTGCGTACATTTGGCTAGACAATATTCTACCACAGCTTTGGTCTAGCAGTTAAAAAATCCTATATCATCCAGCTTGCATGATGTAGCATAACTTAGCAGTAGGCTACGCTTAAACATCTAAGGAGTGTAGGCTCGATAGCAAAGTTAGGAAGAGCAGTGTGGGTCGAAAGCTCTATACTTCAAAGATCTCTTGCCTCCACTGATAATCCTTTGTAATTATGTGTTCGAATTAACCTTCTCGTGGCCTTACGCCACTCAGTTGTTATTTATTCAGCCTCCACTCCTCGTCCGATGTTGAAGCTCTAATCCACTATGGCTAATGCAATGTGACATACGTGCCTTTGTCTGTGAAAATACAATCGTCTTTTTACATTTCTTATCATGGTCTCACATGGTTAGAAGAAACGCTGTGTTACAACCATACACACTGCATTGAAGCATGCTTACACTAACGATAGAGCTAAAAATGCATGTATTTGGGGGTAATTATTATTCAGTTGCATTCATTGTGCGCTGCACTACTTCGTTTCCACGACTGTTTCATTACTTAGTCGATTGTCCGTATGGCTGTACGCAGCTGATGTGTCTAGATCGGAATGCTGTTCTGATATGCTACCGACAGGAGGAACGTTTTAAGGTCATACTATTTAGAGTAGACTTCCCCTTTAATGGAAGAATACTGAAACATCAATAGGTAATGTAATAAAATACTGACCACCTATTTCACGTCTTGATAAGTTAATACACGGATCCTTTTTCTTATCTTTTAGGACAATAGATATATTTGACATATCCGCAAAAGCTGAAGTATAAGTCTCTATGCTTACAATGATAGCAACTTCGGATTTGAAAACCGACTTTTCCCTTGATATCCTAATGTCTCTGAAGGAAAATTTCAACCTGTTGCAAATATGCCGAGCGAAGGTATAACAGCTCTATTAGAAGTTAGGTAGGATGGGATCCGTATTTTAGGACAGAGGTATTCCTAACTATCCCTTATACGAACTACAGGAAATATTTGTTGAAGACTTATAAAAAAATTGAACTTACACTTTAGTTTTTCAGCTCTTATCTTCAAAAGCATAAACATGAGGTGAAATTGGTGCTTTGATACTAGAAATAAAATAACTTGTTTACATTTTGGGCGTTGGCAATCCGCGTTATTGATTGATTAATTTTAGTTGGACGTCTTTTTATTTGCTGCTCTTTGGTGAAATATTTTGGTTTCTTAGGAGAATTAAAAGTGAGGTGGGGCTATTGGCCTACTTAACTTTTTGGTATCAATAGGCTTCAATCTTTCTAAGTTGAAAATGTCACCTTATGCATAGACGGCATTAGACTACAGTCTATTGCCTATCACAGCTACTTTTGTATTCAAACTGTGTGCATCATCTGCCACAATTCCGTTAGTAAACTTCAGACATTTAAAGTAAGCATGCTTAGTTGATTGGGACTTTAGATATGTATCTTAACTGCCTATAAGAAGGCATAATTTCATGTTTCATCGTTATTCGTTAGGTTGTTGGACTACCCATTGCATTCATTTGGGCTGGGCTTCATCCAGAAACATATTGCCAAAGTTACTGGGATTAGACCAAAATAATCAGCCTTCGTTAAGTGTTCCTAGCGAGGACGCGAATTACGCGAACTGCGCGAAATGAAAGGGTGAGAATACGCGGAATTCTCATATCTACGTTTGCCAATATTATGGACTTTTATAGCTTTAGGTCTATGTAGAAAAGTGCATCCTGGTCGATGGAAGTCTGTGAATTGAACATTGTACATGTATGAATAATAAACTGCTATGTGAGATGTCAGCCTTCGATCAGAAAGAGGATATCAAGGCTCTACGAACTTTCTACATTACGGGCGCAAAGAAACTGAATGAGTATTTGCCTTTCGGGAATCATTTCCTCAAATATTACAAGTTTCTCGAACTGGGAATGCAGCGCAACAAAACTTCGAGAAAGGGCTTTTGAAGGTTGCCGATAATTTACCGTCAGTTGTTGACATATCCGATAAACCCCCGCTGACGGTCGAAATTCAACTGTATCAAATGTGGCTCGATGACCAACAAAACAGGATCTGTCAAATGAAATCAGAACGCATTGGCTGCTAGTGGACAATATTGAGAAGTCCTGGACGCTCACTAAGGTGTTAATGGCTGTATTCACATTGCCTCATGGGAATGCGGAAGTCGAACGAAGCTTCTTGATGCTATCAAATATTGTAAGAAAGGAGAGGAGATGCCTTCATCCGGAGACGATCAGAACAATGGTTGTTACTAAATCTGTAGTGAAGGGTATGGGTTGGACTAATTCGACCATCCCGATTACTCCTAAGCTGAATCAAAGTGTCGGAGCGTCATACTCGAAGTAGGCCTATCAAAGAATGCTACAAGAACGAGGACAAAATGAAAATGTTGAGATAGCCGAAGCATTGGAAAAAGAGCTATCTCGTGAAATTGAACAGATGAAGAAAAATGGCAAGAGAAAACTTAAAATAGACGAAGAGATGAAGGCTAATGAAGAAGCGGTGACCCAGAAACTGAAGAAGAAAGAGAGATAACACAAACTTCTCGAACAGGCCCAGCGTCAAGCTTTGAGGTCCGATCAGCAATTGGAGGAACTGCGGTCAGAACGGCGCAAGTTGGACCAGAAACAAAAAAGATTATCTGATCAGATTGTGCGGTCGGCTTTGAAACGTCACATTGATGATTCAAGAAAAGAAGGCCCATCATCGAAACGACCTAATTGCTGAATGAATAATAACATTCACTCATATACATGTATTCTTGGTAACAATTTCTTATCGTGATAGTCTGATATATAGCCTAATACATCCACTAGATCGATAAAAATAACGAGTTCTTAGTAAAAGGAACTATTATGTAAATGATGATGTAATAGATATTTTGTACTGGTTGATAAACGGGTGTATGAAGTAGACGCTACTTTATAGCTGAATCAATCGAGTAACTGTTGACGCGAAATGTTTTCATTATCGTGCTCGTGAATCCTTCATAAATAACTTGAAAGAGAATCTATATTAAATGGTTTATTTCAGGATACCCATAGTGTCACTTTCTTCGTTTCCAGGAAACATACCGGAAAATGTCAAGGCGACCAAGTCAACTCAACTCAAGAGAAAAAAAAGATCAGTACCTTCACTCACGGTAGACATAGTTGATGAAACAGATCAGGAGTGCGACGAGGACGACGTTGAGAAAGAAAAGAAAAAGCCATTTCAGCTCAAGAGAAAAAAAGATTCATAAATGATGTTCCTCTTGAACTTGAACAGAGTCAGTCCAATATTCTTGTAGCCCCAAGGAGTCAAACACCTTCACTCACGGTAGACATAGTAGATGAAACAGATCAGGAGTGCTACGAGGACGACGACGAATTTAATTGTGATACGTCTTCGGAATCAGAGAACGGCTGTATTGATTTTCAGAGAAGTGAGAAGATTGGAAAACAAGTTGTATTGTGGTAGAAATTAAAGGACTCAAATTTAGAAGTACCGAATCAGTGTGATGTTAATTGAGATTTTTACATTTTATTTACTATAAAATGATGTAAAAGTACTAAACAAGAGAAGGCGCAGGACTAGGTACGAGTGGAATTTCATTCAGATGTAAACATCAGCACCATAATTTAGAATGTCAATAATTTGCCCAATGACACCACTATGCTATGTTGAATAAACGAAATTTACATAATAAACATCGATTTTAGTCGATAGCCGGGAATACCCTTTTTTGAGTTTTTGCGAAGACTCGCTGTTTTTTCCAAAAATACAGAACTATAGAATTTTCAGTAATTGATCAGAGGAGTAATCACAGCTTATCCAAATGAATTTAAGAATATCCTCAATTCAACTACTAGATCACCGAAATTCGATAGAAACTAGCACACCTCAATATTTTGCAGTGAAAAAAATCTTACTTGAAAATCGTCAATCCACGACGGTATTTTATTATCTTTTTTATGGGTTGCATCGGCAATAAGCCATCTAAGTACTTCATATTACATGCGTAGTTAATTTGAATAGTGACAAAACCATACAATGTAGGTCACATCACTCATCTAAACGTATTGTTATCTCGCGTATTCTTATGAAGGAAAATCAAAATCGTCACTCTAAGACGAAAAATGATGTCGCGGAATGATGCGTCATTCCGCGACATCAGCAAAAGCTTGCACTTGCTCTGACAGTGGTCTGACTGAAAGCTTACCTAGGTCCTAGTGTATATGATATCGAGGGCTTGAAGTGATGGAAATATCATAGGAAACCTAAAAGTCATTCCGTGACCTTGTCTTTGTCATTCCACGACGACTGAAAAATTCTTATTTAGCAAAATCAAAAAGGTTTCCCTGTAAGTCGGCCATATGCATTTGTAAGGAATGTCTCTAGTGTTATATCAGAGGAATTCGTTCGTAGAAAAGTCATTAAAAGACAGGCTTTTTAATTTGAATGAAACGATAAATTTGTGGTGTTTCAAATGCATCATTCCGTGACAATATGTGTCTGAGTGGAAATAACAGGTTAGATGGTTCGATAAACACACTCAAACTGTTTCATGTAAACAAGATGGGTGTAGTCTATCAAACGACTTGCAATCAAATTCTAAGGGCATCAGATGATTGAAAAATATTTGGGTGAAGATGGGTAATATCCAACTGTCATCATTCCGTGACGATAAAAATGCACGCTAGGATTTTCTACTGCATAAAGAACAGCTTCATCATGAAGTTTGTAGAAATTGAACTTATAAAGGCGTATAAATACTTGTACTAACTCGTGAAAATATGAAGAAATATAGCCTATGTAGAAATAATCTATGAATATCAATGCCAGCGTATCGTCGGCGTGGCCATGCGAACTTGCTTCCACCTCTAAATTCGGTTTGATTCCATGATCATTACATTATACGAGTAGACCGGAGAATCAGGTGTGTTGCAGTAAATTAGAGAGTTTGTAGTCTTATCTCTACGAGAGAAAATATGTAACTGCTGTATTCTTCATTTGTTACCTACCTTAGTAAAATATTAATTTGTTTTCTTTTCTTCAGGAGTGGTGCTCACTGTCGATGTCAAGCTGAACAACGATAACTATGACGAACGACTGTGACTGTGACGAACGATAACTATAACAAATCTATAATCAATATAAATCTGGAATTATACCTGAGATTTTTTACGATGCCATGATGGACTGAAGAAAGGACGATATCTGAAAATGACTATCTATGAATTGATTCAATTGATATTATCTTAATTAACTATATCAGTCAACGCTTTCGTAATTTAGAAAGACAGAGATAGATTATAGCAGTCCGGGTTGCAGATTTCCTGTTTACAAGTTTCGTTTGGTGCAGTTGTCTGTTATAATGATATTTCGCGCTCTGTGTAGCTGCATTGGCATAATTATCCATATATTTCGCTAGAATTTCCGCATTTCCATGAATTGGATCGATTGATATTATCTGAGTCTTTGAATCAGACAAATCTTTCGTTTTAGGAAGACAGAGATAGATTATAGCAGTCCGGGTTGCAGATTTCCTGTTTACAAGTTTCGTTTGGTGCAGTTGTCTGTTATAATGATATTTCGCGCTCTGTGCAGCTGCATTGACATAATTATCTATTTATTTCGCTAGAATTTCCGCATTTCCATGAATAGGATCAATTGATATTATCTGAGTCTTTGAATCAGACAAATCTTTCGTTTTAGGAAGACAGAGATAGATTATAGCAGTCTGGGTTGCAGATTTCCTGTTTACAAGTTTCGTTTGGTGCAGTTGTCTGTTATAATGATATTTCGCGCTCTGTGCAGCTGCATTGACATAATTATCCATATATTTCGCTAGAATTTCCGCATTTCCTTGAATAGGATCGATTGATATTATCTAAGTCTTTGAATCAGACAAACAAATCTTTCGTATTATAGAAAGACAGAGATCAGTCCGGGTTGCAGATTTCCTGTTTACAAGTTTCGTTTGGTGCAGTTGTCTGTTATAATGATATTTCGCGCTCTGTGTAGCTGCATTGGCATAATTATCCATATATTTCGCTAGAATTTCCGCATTTCCATGAATTGGATCGATTGATATTATCTGAGTCTTTGAATCAGACAAATCTTTCGTTTTAGGAAGACAGAGATAGATTATAGCAGTCTGGGTTGCAGATTTCCTGTTTACAAGTTTCGTTTGGTGCAGTTGTCTGTTATAATGATATTTCGCGCTCTGTGCAGCTGCATTGACATAATTATCCATATATTTCGCTAGAATTTCCGCATTTCCTTGAATAGGATCGATTGATATTATCTAAGTCTTTGAATCAGACAAACAAATCTTTCGTATTATAGAAAGACAGAGATCAGTCCGGGTTGCAGATTTCCTGTTTACAAGTTTCGTTTGGTGCAGTTGTCTGTTATAATGATATTTCGCGCTCTGTGTAGCTGCATTGGCATAATTATCTATTTATTTCGCTAGAATTTCCGCATTTCCATGAATAGGATCGATTGATATTTTCTGAGTCTTTGAATCAGACATATCTTTCGTTTTAGGAAGACAGAGATTGATTATAGCAGTCCGGGTTGCAGATTTCCTGTTTACAAGTTTCGTTTGGTGCAGTTGTCTGTTATAATGATATTTCGCGCCCTGTGTAGCTGCATTGACATAATTATCTATTTGTTTTGCAAGAATTTCCACATATCTATGAATTGGATCAATTAATATGATCTAAGTCTTTGAATCAGATAAACAAATCTTTCGTATTATAGAAAGACAGAGATCAGTCCGGGTTGCAGATTTCCTGTTTACAAGTTTCGTTTGGTGCAGTTGTCTGTTATAATGATATTTCGCGCTCGGTGCAGCTGCATTGACATAATTATCCATTTATTTCGCTAGAATTTCCGCATTTACATGAATAGGATCAATTGATATTATCTGAGTCTTTGAATCAGACATATCTTTCGTTTTAGGAAGACAGAGATTGATTATAGCAGTCTGGGTTGCAGATTTCCTGTTTACAAGTTTCGTTTGGTGCAGTTGTCTGTTATAATGATATTTCGCGCTCTGTGCAGCTGCATTGACATAATTATCCATATATTTCGCTAGAATTTCCGCATTTCCATGAATAGGATCAATTGATATTATCTGAGTCTTTGAATCAGACATATCTTTCGTTTTAGGAAGACAGAGATTGATTATAGCAGTCTGGGTTGCAGATTTCCTGTTTACAAAGTTTCGTTTGGTGCAGTTGTCTGTTATAATGATATTTCGCGCTCTGTGCAGCTGCATTGACATAATTATCTATTTATTTCGCTAGAATTTCCGCATTTCCATGAATAGGATCAATTGATATTATCTGAGTCTTTGAATCAGACATATCTTTCGTTTTAGGAAGACAGAGATTGATTATAGCAGTCTGGGTTGCAGATTTCCTGTTTACAAGTTTCGTTTGGTGCAGTTGTCTGTTATAATGATATTTCGCGCTCTGTGCAGCTGCATTGACATAATTATCTATTTATTTCGCTAGAATTTCCGCATTTCCATGAATAGGATCGATTGATATTTTCTGAGTCTTTGAATCAGACAAACAAATCTTTCGTATTATAGAAAGACAGAGATCAGTCCGGGTTGCAGATTTCCTGTTTACAAGTTTCGTTTGGTGCAGTTGTCTGTTATAATGATATTTCGCGCTCTGTGTAGCTGCATTGGCATAATTATCCATATATTTCGCTAGAATTTCCGCATTTCCATGAATTGGATCGATTGATATTATCTGAGTCTTTGAATCAGACAAATCTTTCGTTTTAGGAAGACAGAGATAGATTATAGCAGTCTGGGTTGCAGATTTCCTGTTTACAAGTTTCGTTTGGTGCAGTTGTCTGTTATAATGATATTTCGCGCTCTGTGCAGCTGCATTGACATAATTATCCATATATTTCGCTAGAATTTCCGCATTTCCTTGAATAGGATCGATTGATATTATCTAAGTCTTTGAATCAGACAAACAAATCTTTCGTATTATAGAAAGACAGAGATCAGTCCGGGTTGCAGATTTCCTGTTTACAAGTTTCGTTTGGTGCAGTTGTCTGTTATAATGATATTTCGCGCTCTGTGTAGCTGCATTGGCATAATTATCTATTTATTTCGCTAGAATTTCCGCATTTCCATGAATAGGATCGATTGATATTATCTGAGTCTTTGAATCAGACATATCTTTCGTTTTAGGAAGACAGAGATTGATTATAGCAGTCTGGGTTGCAGATTTCCTGTTTACAAGTTTCGTTTGGTGCAGTTGTCTGTTATAATGATATTTCGCGCTCTGTGCAGCTGCATTGACATAATTATCTATTTATTTCGTTAGAATTTCCGCATTTCCATGAATAGGATCAATTGATATTATCTGAGTCTTTGAATCAGACATATCTTTCGTTTTAGGAAGACAGAGATTGATTATAGCAGTCCGGGTTGCAGATTTCCTGTTTACAAGTTTCGTTTGGTGCAGTTGTCTGTTATAATGATATTTCGCGCCCTGTGTAGCTGCATTGACATAATTATCTATTTGTTTTGCAAGAATTTCCACATATCTATGAATTGGATCAATTTATATGATCTAAGTCTTTGAATCAGATAAACAAATCTTTCGTATTATAGAAAGACAGAGATCAGTCCGGGTTGCAGATTTCCTGTTTACAAGTTTCGTTTGGTGCAGTTGTCTGTTATAATGATATTTCGCGCTCGGTGCAGCTGCATTGACATAATTATCCATTTATTTCGCTAGAATTTCCGCATTTACATGAATAGGATCAATTGATATTATCTGAGTCTTTGAATCAGACATATCTTTCGTTTTAGGAAGACAGAGATTGATTATAGCAGTCTGGGTTGCAGATTTCCTGTTTACAAGTTTCGTTTGGTGCAGTTGTCTGTTATAATGATATTTCGCGCTCTGTGCAGCTGCATTGACATAATTATCCATATATTTCGCTAGAATTTCCGCATTTCCATGAATAGGATCAATTGATATTATCTGAGTCTTTGAATCAGACATATCTTTCGTTTTAGGAAGACAGAGATTGATTATAGCAGTCTGGGTTGCAGATTTCCTGTTTACAAAGTTTCGTTTGGTGCAGTTGTCTGTTATAATGATATTTCGCGCTCTGTGCAGCTGCATTGACATAATTATCTATTTATTTCGCTAGAATTTCCGCATTTCCATGAATAGGATCAATTGATATTATCTGAGTCTTTGAATCAGACATATCTTTCGTTTTAGGAAGACAGAGATTGATTATAGCAGTCTGGGTTGCAGATTTCCTGTTTACAAGTTTCGTTTGGTGCAGTTGTCTGTTATAATGATATTTCGCGCCCTGTGTAGCTGCATTGACATAATTATCTATTTGTTTTGCAAGAATTTCCACATATCTATGAATAGGATCAATTAATATGATCTAAGTCTTTGAATCAGACAAATCTTATGCTTTAGGAAGGCAGAGATAGATTATAGCAGTCCGCAGATACATATTATAGATCCGCAGTTGCAGATCTCTTTCTAAGAGTTTATTGTGATATGCTTTTACCGGTTAGGCCTACTGTTACTTTACATTCTTTGTTAGCATTGCATACTTTTGTAGTTGAATTTTGTCAGAAATGTTCATGTAGTTCCTGTCTCATACGATACAGGAACAGCATCTTAGCTTATCCAACGTATTGGGCCAACTTTACAATAGTGGCTTTTGCTGAATGTGAGTCGTTAACGTTGATCAAGACGACCCAAAGGCAGTTCATATCTAGTCTTCGTACTGGTCTGTTCAGTGCTCAATCCATCATAAATTCTGGAAATATAGGAATTATGCCAGGACGCAATTTCATACTTGCATAAAGGGGAAATCGACAACCTGAATATGAGTTCATTAAAAAATACAAGTTGCCGATTTCCCGGTTTCATGTGTCCTAAAACATTTTTCAAAAACGTGAATTTCTTCGAAACTACTAAACTATTGAACGTAAGTTTACATTCTATATCTGCTACTGAGTTGGTGGATAAAATGCGTGGATAGCGAGGAATGCTGTGTCATATTAACAAAAGTTGTCGATTTCCGAACTATACAAGTTCTTTGGCTGAGGTTGCAGACTTCCGGCATCTACAATTATGTGTGAATTCGTTCAAGAAAAATATCATTCTGAAGTATTGCACATTAAGTTTGTACGTCAGTGGTATTGCACGTGTTGAAAAAAATACGAATGTAGATAAATTGACTTGATTTCCTTCGATTTACAATAAAAAAATCATTTTTGTCCAATTGCACCTGTGAGGTTTCGTAAAATGCACTTAAATGCACATGTGTCAACAACAGCATACTAAAATGAAATGTCAGTAATTTTGCAAGTCTCGATTTAGTCTTGCGACATATTTTCGTCGTGTACAGCAGTCCAACATTATTGGTAAAGTGCTGCAGGTAGTACTACATGTAGCAAGGAAAGACAAATAATTTATAGGAACACATGTAGATCACTATACTGCGCGACAAAATAATCTCAACACATAGAATTATAGCGACCATTATTTTCATCAATGAAGTTGCATCAAAATTTAACTTTAACTGATGAAACTTTAATTCACACGTATCTACTCGTAGCAACCTGCATGCCCCCTCCCCCTAGCATTAATGCACACTCAACTTCTATTGTTCATCGAGTAGAGTTCATCCGATCTCTCTTGTTCAATGCATTCTCATTGCTCTTCAGCCAATATTTCGGAAAGTGGTTCGAAATTGGTGGGAGGATGTCGATACGATTTTTCCATCCTTTTAGTAAGCTTACCCCACGCAAGCTCAATTGGTGAAAGATCAGGAGAGTGTGAAGACCATGAGAGTTACTCAAATGAGGTGCTATCACTTGGATGGGGTCCTCTGTGCAGTGTACATTGTCATCTTGGATGATGAGATGGTGCACCTACAATGTTGGAATAACAAAAGGAGCCACATTCTCCGAGAGGTAACATTAGCCCTCCAAGTTGCCTTGATGACAGTAGCAGTCTTGACTCATCCACTGTGCCAAATACCAGTCTAAATCATAACGCCACCACCGCTAAATCGACCATGCTCTGAAATGCAGCAGACGCATATCTCTCACAGACTGTCTGTGAGCACAAACTTCTCCGTTGTGGAAATTGAGGACAAACCGTGATAAATCGTCCACATCACACGATGTCACTCATCAGAGCTCCTTTTAGAATGTCTCTCTCACCACTCTAATCTTTTTCGTTTGTGTTCGAGACCTGCAACATGTTCATTCATGCGGGAAAGCAATTAAAATTCAAAAGGTTATTGAGCGGCATGCGTACAGCATGCCCTCCTGTATGCGCACAAATCCTGCTTCTGTCAAATGCAGCTCGTCGATATGCACAGTTCTAATTCAACACTTGATAATAGCAGCAGATTTCCAGCATATTGCTAGATGCGAAGCGCTCTGAAACCAATCTTCATTCGCTTCAATCATCAGCTTTCGGTTTGTGGCCCTTCCCGTTTTACAACTTTTTCTTCTTCATAGCAACGCACTCACCAATTCCTAACAGCTAGCCTGCATGCAATCCATCCAATTCTTTACAAACATGCGTTACGTTCAATGCGAATCATTCCAAAAGCCACACATTTTGCGAATTCCTCTTCATACTTCATGCAGCTACGACTTATGTCACAAAGACAGTCTGCATTTATGCGATGTTTTCATCTGTTTTCATCTAATTTTCAAAGAAATGTTTATGGTCAAGAGACATCAAAGCACAGTAATTATACCTTGTGCTATACATAACAAACTTCATAGCAGTCACAGATATACATGTAAATGCAGTTGATATCTACATGGTCACGTCGAAATGTTAAAAGGTACAATTCTTTGAAGTATACAGCCTTTAAAATAGGATTTTGAGAAGGTTGATGAACTTGAGTTGGAAGATTACTCCTGTGTTTCAAATTGTTCATTTTAAAACTCAATCTGCTCCGCTCTGGTGTCGACGACCATCTACAATTTCCACATTAGAAGATAAACTTGATGTTTCAGAAAGTTGTAAATTATGTTGTTTTGATTTTTTTGAGAGCTTTGTTCGTGGTTGTTCATTTTACACACCTTTGGGCTGATGTTCTTGTCCTGCCACAGATTGCATTTCAGGTCATGAATATTCATCAGGTATGAGTTCAGACATCACTGCGATTTGAATACTGTTATTAGTATAAGTTTTGCTCAAGCCGTCTCGTGCCAGTATTGGTTTCATGTACTCCACTCATTCAAAATATTTTAACTTAACATCCATCTGTGACAGGGTTGGCTTTTAGCCGTCTAAAACTGGTTTTTGCCACTAAGGGGTAAAAACCGGTAAAAATCGGCAAAAACTGGTAAAAACCGGCTAAAACTAAATTCCGGTAAAGCAGTCTTTTTCTTAACGAAATGATCGACAGCAAGTTGAGTTTTAGCTTTACGATTTATGTGGGTTTGCAGATTGCAACTCCTATCTTGCAAAACAAGACATTCATTCTCTGGTGACATTTTATTTTCTTACTCATGCTCTTTCATTATTTTATGTAATTTTAATTTTTGTTTAAGACAATGATGTCGCTTGCGCATCTTTATGTGTATCATAGGCGCATCATACAGGGCCCATGTTTCACCTTGTGAGCACCATAGACAAAAACGTAAAACTTCTTTATAAAGTCCACCTTTGTAAAGCAGTAATGATAGTTTCTACAAACAACGTTCTTTCAGGCATGAGGTTCGCCATTGCAAGTCTGATCAAAATCAACGTACCAGACGGTTATTATCTCAATTATCTGACAATTATCAGACGGTTGATTACACCGTCGCTCCCCATTCTGAGGAGATTGATTCAAACGTTGGTTGGGAAACGTTTCAGCTTCTGATCACTGCATATCCTCATTGCTTCCTTTTCTTTACATTTTTTTATTTTCGTCCTGTCCACCAGAAATGCATTGTATCTCACATCAGACAGTTTTGCGAAGAGCAACATCGCGTCTGTAGGGTCAATACAACTGGCATGATGGGATCTGGGGCCGTATTGATAAAGATAGCGCTAGCCTAGCACTACCCTAGCTCTACCCTAGTGCTAGCTTAGCAGCAACTTCCGTATTAAAGGGGAAATGAAACACTTTTGCATGTTATCATCAAATCACCAGTTTAATCCTCCTGCATTGAAAATCGAAAACGCGAGTTTAATCCGATGCCTGTGAGGTGAGATATGTGTCATTTACCGCCAGAGTCTCTATTGTCTAGCATTAGCCAATCAAATCGCGAACAGCGCTTGACGTAGTTGTGCCAACCGCAGTGTTGCTCTCTCACTCTTCCCAATACCTGTTACGCAGTCAATGTGCAACTCGATTCACCGGCTGAACATTCATGATGAGCGATAGTGAAGAATATGATAGAATTACTGAAAGTGAGATATCTGAAAATGCGATGCCGTACTTGTTTGAGCCGGTCAGACCCTTATCTATTGATAGTTTTGAGGCAATCGAACGAAATGAACTGACGGAGCACCATTGTCAGGGTCAGAAATGTCCTGCAGCCAGTTCTGCTACGTATCCCGGAGCCTGTTGTGTACAAAGTTCGCTCATCAAACGAAAATTGGACTCTACGTGTAATTGTATTACTGACACGTCAACTTTTCGTGTTCTTTGTTTAAATGAAGAAGTATTGAAAGTTAGTTTTCAGCGAATGCTAGCAATCCGGAGAAAAGACGAAAACCATCACGAGAAGACTTCGATAATAACGCTCGACGATGGAGTGCCTACTCTCAATTTGTATTATGGATTCATGAGGGACCTATAGGTGAAGAAGTTAGGAAACTTCTTCCTAGTTGCGTCTACGATACAACACGCAAGGAGCTTCCATCTGTAGATGGTATCTACACTGACTTTCAACCTCATGATAGCGACCGTATTCTGATTGACTAAACACCTTTACCAGATACTGCAGTTATTACAAGCCTATTAAAAATCTGCTCGTCAATATCTGTGTTTTTACTTCAGCTACAATGACCGCGTATTAAGCAATGGAATATGTATTTGAATACACCGGTATATGCATGTAGGCCTACATACTTTCGATGAAAAAATACGTACTTTTTTTAACTGCTACTCGCTATACTTCGCACATTATCTTTCCTCTTATTTATATACAGCTACGTATTTAGGCATGCTTGATAATCGTTATCATCATTTCATTTCTTCAAATCAGTTTCAAAACACCGCTGTTGTTTATTAATTATTGATATACCTCTTAAAATGTAAACATATGTAATTGAATTCCTAATTAGTACCGCTATGTTTCATGATTACTTAAGAATATTGCAATTCAAATTAAAAAAACATGTATGATGCATACATAGAAAATGATATCTATACAGAAATTGCTTGCCCAGCAGAACTAGTGAATATGCCTCGTATTTTCTCTGAGTGAAGCGAGTAACTGTTCTTTCTCAGGCATAGGTACCGGAGCAATATTTTTTGGTATATGAATGTCAGAAAAGGGTGGATCACAATCGGGTGGATGAATTCCAAATTGTCGCAACATTACGGCGTCTTGCAGAAGTTCTTTCCTCCATGTGTAACCCTTTGTAACGTACTGCTGTCGCACAATCCAATTTCCCGTTGCCTTTGAATACTGGTATTTGAAGGAATTTGCTTTCTTTTCCCTGAGGATGTTCCTGTTGTGATCTAGGTAAGCTAGACAAGTCCGGAGGCTCATTGACGTGAAAGAGAAATGCAGTCGTTTCGGTGCGTATTTTAACATTAAACTATGGACGTTTTCCAATTCAGAAGTAGAGAGGGCGAGCGTACAATGATGCAGTGCAGACAGGATAGGCTTCGAAGTAATGATATCACGCAACACAGAGAAGGCCTCCGAATCCGAATGGAGGTAGGCTTTTTCAAGGCCCTCTGATGCTAGCTCTGCATCAATATCGTCATGAAAGCAGGAGAGCACACAGTGGAATCTCGGTCCTGCCTCCCAGCGATGAAATCCACGAATATGGTTTAAAAGTGAAAGCCACATCTCTGTCAACTTATCGACATCTCCGTTACATGTTTGTGCACAGAAGTATAGATGATTGATAATACTACGCAGCCAGTCAACTAAGATGCATGTAGATTTTCTTTTACTGGCAATCATAATCCTTTTCTTTAGCAATTTTGCCAAATGTCATATTGATGATTGATCTGGGGATAATTGGACTTCATGAATTTGATTACAGACGGACTGCGGTCAGTAGCGAGAACAGTCACTGGCAAACTGCAGATAACATCATTGAAGCAGGATTGCAAGCCTACTTTTCCATGCCAACACTGGAGGTCGACTCTTGACCCAACTGAACTACTCGACCACTGACGATATATTTAGTATCGTATTCCATCAGAGTATAAGTAGAATATTTGGCTGAAAATCCCGGTGAATCACACCTAGCGGCCCCATGCTAATCGAACTTCTGATTTGCTCTTCAACTCTACGTGGATATGCTTTCGCTGAAGAGACCATGCACTAAAAACCACTGGTGAAGTAAAATGGCGCTGAATTTTGTAGAAAGTAGAATTCGATATAGTTGCCAAATCCATTGTTTCAGAAATGGATTCCAAAAATGAATATGTTCCACCACAAAGTACTATGGAAACAGCCAATTCGAAATCTCCAGACCCACTTCGAAATCGATGTCGACTAACAGAAGATTGCGATGTCCAAGTATAGTGGCATCCACCCAAGCATTCTATCTGAAGACATAACATTCCGCCGACAATGTTGCTATGACTAGATCGGGAGTCGACAGGCGATCCACATAAGGAACAGAATTTCAACAGAGTTTCAATACTATCCATCGAAACGACGAAATATCTTGGCTTACGTCGATCAGCTGTCGTGACAGAGTTTTCGTCTGTAGAATCATCATCTTCTACAATATCGATGTTTGGTTCAGAATCGGAGGGGAAGAATGCGTCGTCGGTCGACTGCTCAGATGAAGTCGAGCTAGATTCAAACTCGACCTCATCGCAATGTGTGTCAGTTTGAACACAAACAGATCTTGTAACAGTCTGAGAACTAAATTGCATCCAGGCATCACTAGTGTGACGCTTAGTCTGCATCTTCCTGTCACACATCGACGGTCTGACATCAGCAGAGAAGTCGGTGGTCGAGCATTCTTGCGTAGAAATATCAATAGAAGAGTTTAGAGTACACTGCAACTCATTTTCAGCATCAGCTGTTTCACGTTGAGCAACATAACTCAAGATGCGTCGCTTAGAATCTGTTGAAATGTCCGATACAGCAGCACTCCGCTTCTCTCCTCGAAGAAACTGAGATGGTATTGCACCCTTCTTTAATCGTCGACGACTTGTGTGTCCTTCACCCATTATTTTCGAGTACATATCTGTCTCAAAGTCCTCATCACGGAAATGAGCGGAACACACAACGGCGTTGCGTGATGGAGTAGTCTTTTCTACTCAATTTTAAAATCCATGAACGTCGCATACTTGGGTCAGATGGAAATCGTTAATGAGATATATGTCTGCTTTGTTCCTGACATTCTCCATTCACATTGTGGCACCCATAAGCACTGCACTGCGGTTTGGTTGCTCAGTTAGAAGTCGGCGAAATGCAACGAAGAAATAAATGTATCCACTGTGTGGCGCTGCCGCCTGCCTCGTGGAGTCAAGGTCAATTCAACGAGTAGATCGATACAATAACATTTATAACAATTATTATATATTAACAATACAATAACAATAGCTTGACACGACATGAGAGAGAAACGGGATTCCCGGCACAGTGACGCTATTGTCTCCCTCGCGATTTCATTGGCTGATCCATTGGGAAGACATTTCTCGCTGTAATTCGTAGACGGTGTCGAATCTGACCTCGTGAATAGTATCACTGCTGTAAGTTATGATCAATGAATCAACTAAGATCAAGTTGTAAAAGTGCTTCACTTCCCCTTTAATAGAGGTAGCAAGAGGATAGCGCTAGGGTAGCACTATGTCTCAGACCTAGCGCTAGGCTGTCGTACTAATAAAGATAGTAACTATCCCAGTGCTAGCCCAGCACTACCCTAGCGCTATGTCCAAAATCTGGCTAATTCCCTAGCAAGGTTGAGACCTTGCTAAGGATGATGCTAGATTGAATATTTAAGGCCAATATTGAAGGATATCTAATGTGTTGTTTACAGCATAGTAATGTTGAGCGCATTGGCTTCAAGGTGGTGTATGATTTTTCTAATTTGAATAAACATATCGAATCATAAACTGCAATTATAAAAGTTATTCCATAACTGAATAAATTTTGCACTAAAATGGAATTCAATGATGTCGCTTGTGTATCTTTATGATCTCTATGTCTTGTGATTTCCATTTCGAAGAGAAATAAAGACCTTCTTTACTTGACTTGATAGAACCACATGATGTTTTTATCACGAAAGACATACGATGTTATCTTTGTTTACGATTGGGTTTGCCCTTTTCTTGTGCCTTTAGAACAAATGTAGACTTGAGCAATATTTTTGCTCTTTATATAGTTCATGTAATAGAAGTTATTACATACTTCGTAAATTATCATCAAATGAATGCTCTTTTATATCAGAGAATGTAATTCCGTTAAATCTAAAGAAATGAGAATAAATATATAAATAAAACTGGTTTATAATAGAACTAAATTAAGCAAGCCACTTTCTTCATGTGGACGAGCTTCAATAGTCCCACTGTCATTCTTTTATGTTGAATGACACTGAAAATCTTAGCTGCCAAATCAAGCAATGGCCAACAGTCACTTAGAATGCATTTCTACATTTTTTTAAAATGTATTTAATGTACTTATGCTTGTGACTGGAGCAGAAAATCATGATTTGGAAGAAGAAATAATAATTAAATAGCGGGTAGCAGCAGCAATTTCGATAAAGTGACGTACAGTGTACTGTATGTCTGAACAGCTTCAGTTATGATTTCTACAAGAGAGCATTTCCAGTAAGCTGCAAAATTGGTCGTTGTTCATAGAATCTGAGAGTGACAAGCAATTGTGACATTTATTTACTTTTATTGTGATAATCAAATTTGTTGAAGTACTTCAAATTTCCATATTTTGAGCTCAAATCAAAACTTCACTTTCTGTATTGAATTAATTTAACATCGTCTTATCTTCTAAATATGTGAAGATAAATTACCATGACATGAAAATGTTGCAGGGCAATATTATTGATATTGACCTTCTCGGACTGCAGGATAAAATTCATAGAAATATTCGTATAATCACAATGGGTATGTGACATTTGTCACAGATTTAGGAGACAGCAAGCTATTCCATGAGATCAGCGGGCCTGATTTCTACATTTTCTTGTCCTTCTAGCTTCATGGAATACCTGTTTTCCGGCAAAAACACTGTCTTTTATATAGACCCAAGTGATTTCCTTGCAGAATTGTAAGATCTTACAAAGAATGAAATTTATGAAACAACAAAAAACGTGCACGCTATATGAAGAATGCACAATAGCTTTATAACAATATTATCAAAAATAATTCATGTTCTTACACTTATACTTGGAACATATTCTTGATTGAAATATGATATTGATAAGGTTTGAAATGTGAAAACACAGACTTAATGTTTATCGAACAATGAAAAAGTAAAATGAACACAAGTGAACAAGCTGACGGCGAAACGTTTTGTGACTTTATTTAATTTATTTTATTGTGACTTATTTTAACAAATACAGGGAAGTTTTGGTCGAAGACAATTATCTTGCTTTTTCTTTTATTGTGATGTGATTAACGTTCATCAATAAAGTAAGGAGTGACGATGATCCCTTATATTGTATGCCTATCCAGAAAAAAAGTAATACTGGAAAATAGTTTTAGCCAGTTTCTGCCAGTTTTAGCGGAAAAATGGTGACAAAAGCTGGTGGTTTTTACCAGGTTTTTACCAGGTGGTAAAAACCAGGGTGGTTTTTACCGGCCAACCCTGATCTGTGACCAATACCAAACTTGAGCTTCAAATTTTACAGATCGATTATAAGTTTTAAGAAATAAGTATTCATCGCAAGTGCTGTAACCGTAGTGATCGATTATTTGAAAGAATGATTCTTGTTGTAATAACAAAGCAGTTTTTGCGTAAAAAGTACACATCCAATAATCGCATGCCTTCACAATCAATTGCAAAATATTGATCATTGTATGTCGTTAAATTTCTGTCGTTCATCTTTGACCGTCATCTGTCAGTTTTTCATTGGCACCTCAATTTATTACATTGATTATTAATTGTCGACATCTGTTTAGCTACAATCTATCAATGCGATGATCTTAAGTCAATGAGGACAATCATAATGTCGCAAGTTGGCCGAATTGGTGCATTCAAGTCTTACTACATTGGCAGTGATAAAAATGTTAAAACTTTACTTTTACTTACTTGAGTTCACAAACATAATTGAGAATTTCACCGTTACTGCAGCCTTCACGGATGGCTGTGATTTGAATTGAGATTGTTGCCGTTATAAATGCATTATCATGTCTATGGAAATAATACATTTGCGATGCATATAATCATGGATATGCAAGTCATAGATTTCATAAAAAATATAGGACTTTAACGTCATTTTCATTTCCCATGCAAGTCAATGTAAATTTACTGGGCTTTATAGAGTTCTAGAAATAAAAATATCTTGAGAGGAATGAAACTACAACTTGCAAGTCAGATTTAGGCAGTCATAAAATAGTTGTAGGCCTACTGATTAAACTTTTTAAAAATAAAAATGCAACTTTTATGATAGCACAATATATTTTACTATCCGCATATTTAGAAATCCTATTAAATTCAACAATCTACAACCGAAAACCTTCAAATCCATTTTACATTTGTGTACATTTGTATACTGAAAAAGACGCAATCGATTCAAATGAAGCTTTCTGATTTGCAGCTTTGAGAATAGTTTTATGCCTACACAATATCTATACCACCTTTTTTTCACTAATTCTATATCTCCTATCCGAATCAGTGTCTGCTATTTTGGGAAAGACTTCATTGTAATGAATGAGAACTATAGTATGTACTACAGTACATATTTACCCAATTTTGACACTTTCCGACTTACAGTACCGGCATGTATAATTAATCTTTGCGAAAGAAGTTGGTACAAATTTGCTTTGAGCAAGAGAAAATGAACTTGTGGCAGTTTTACATGAGGCTGGGCATTTTTCTGCATCCTAGCTAGATAAACAAGTGGCTACGATGCCCTGTAGGAAATTAAAAACTAGGTAACCACACTTTCATGTGTATTATAGAACTAAACTGACCGATTTCTAGAGAAACAAAACATTTAAAAATGTGACTTGGTAAATAAGCGTCAGTCCATGATCACACTTGAGTCTTCGACTGCATCATCTGCATATCACCCACACTGTCAAATGTTCGCGAGCGGAAAAGATTCGAAGCAAAAATTGGCTATTTGTCAAGAATGTGTTCATCAATCAACAAAACTGTGCCTATTTATGACAAATTTTTGTGTCTTCACGCTATTTCAAAATGAGCTGAGGAGATCTGGGGCCGTATTAATAAAGCCAGCATTTCCTAGAGCATTTCCTGGGGGTACCGCTGGGCAAGTTGCTACTAGGAGTAGTAGTAACTTGAGTTCCGCATTAATAGAGAAAGTCTAGCGTCAACTTCGGCTCCACTTTCCGACTTACAGTACCGGCATGTATAATTAATCTTTGCGAAAGAAGTTGGTACAAATTTGCTTTGAGCAAGAGAAAATGAACTTGTGGCAGTGTTACATGAGGCTGGGCATTTTTCTGCATCCTAGCTAGATAGACAAGTGGCTACGATGCCCTGTAGGAAATTAAAAACTAGGTAACCACATTAATGCTAGATCAAGTTTCATTGACGTGCCGATTCAGCGCGCAGCTGCATTCACCACCTGCTCTCAACGCCCGGTAATCGAGTCATAGAAATCTGGCAATTCGACGCACATTTTGAGTGAAAATATGTTGAAGCGCGCCCGTCCAGTGTTAACAATACAAGTGTGAATGTCGGAGATCAAAGCAGTTTTCTTCATTCCCGCCCCTTGACACTTGTCATTCAGAGAAGATAAAGCATCAAAATGATGACTGCCTTGCTAATGAACAGTTAAACAGTTAAATACATGAAATGGTGCTCATTTTAATCGACCGAGAGAATATCAAATACGCAATGCAAGTCGTTATCGGATTTTCCCTGACTGAACTCGTCAGCTGGTGTAACAGCCAGCCTGCGATATTTCACAAAGAGCAATAGACTATTCTAAATGGGAATATTCTAAACATAATCTCGATCGCCACTTTCGCACAATTCTTTTCTTCACCTCAATCTCTACTACACATCATGGACAGTTTTAACATTTCTCTGCATTGAATAACTAACTGGAACCATCATTCTAAAAGGGGTGGTTCAAGCCCATAAAGCCCCACCTTTCTCCCCCCGCTGGTTGAAGCCGTTATCTAAAGTGTCATGCTCTCGCATTGTCGCTTTCTTTCGTTATTTTGTAAAGTGTCAATCTATTGACTTAATCAAATTGGCCGCAGAAGCAATAAGATTAATCATTAATTATAATTATCTCATCAATTCAAAAAATTGTGTGAGTTATCATCACTGAATTTATCATCCGTATATTTTCATTGCTGTGCACGATGAAGATGAAAGTTATTGATTTAATTGCTCAATTTCTGCAAAGAGATATTCATGTATTTTTCATATTTTTCGCCTGATGCAAATAAAAGGATTATAATGTAATGTACATTGCTTTTATATCAGTGCATTCAACCTAAGAATTTTACTTTCGGCCATGAATAACTCTCCTGCGTGATTCCAAAGTTGAAAATACCTCAAACCAAGGTCCTGCCAAAATTATATACATGTGCAGTGCATTAATTTAAAGTTCGCAAGTCTGCTGCGAGTTTTTAAGAAGTTGCTAAAACAATATACCATGTAAGGCGTCACTTTATATCAAACATTTAAATAAAAAATATAAATCTACTCGAAATCTTTACTTGCTAACAAGTATCATTAAAGTCAGCCTCTTATACGGCGATATTAAAATTTTGCGTAACTTCTGAATCACTTGCTCTCACCGAAGCTCAGTGTCCTCATTTGTTGATGATCTAGAAAATGAGTTCATAAAATGTTTTCTGATGATCTAATATACAGTTGTACTTGAAATTGTAATCATGCACCAAAGGGATCAACAAAATTCTATGATGCACGTACATACATAGGATACTACTCATATATTCAGGCATCGGCATATGATTTTTAGAATTTAAATGCTAAACTACAAAATATGTGGAATTGTGGACACAGGAAAAAGCATTGTCAATGTATCATTAGTATCAATGTCAATATATCAATATAGGAATTGGAAGAATTAGAACAACATCATTTCAGCTCGCTCTTCAGTTCATTCAGTGGTAGAAACTGAAATATCTCGTTCGCTGACTTCATTCGTTCACCAGTGAACTCCTGGAAACCTCGCTTGCTCACTCACATGCTCAAATTTCGAATACACTGGTCAACATCCACTGACGTCCGATGATGAACAGCTTCGATGGAGATCTTCTTACTCGCTGTTAAAGCCACCAGAAGTATGGCATTGCAATTGGTCATTGCTTAAAAAATTGCGATTCGTCATGATATTCTTGTGCTTCAAAAGTGAGAGTTTGGACTGCCCTGAAGCAAGTTATGCCATGTTTTGCGTTTTGGTGTTCATGTTCATCATACAGGGCCAATGTTTCACCTTGTGAGCACCATAGACAAAAACGTAAAACTTCTTTATAAAGTCCACCTTTGTAAAGCAGTAATGATAGTTTTCTACAAACAACGTTCTATCAGGCATGAAGTTCGCCATCGCAAGTCTGATCAAAATCAACGTACCAGACGGTTATTATCTCAATTATCTGACAATTATCAGACGGTTGATTACACCGTCGCTCCCCATTCTGAGGAGATTGATTCAAACGTTGGTTGGGAAACGTTTCAGCTTCTGATCACTGCATATCCTCATTGCTTCCTTTTCTTTACATTTTTTCATTTTCGTCCTGTCCACCAGAAATGCACTGTCTCTCACACCAGACAGTTTTGCGAAGAGCAACATCGCGTCTGTAGGGTCAATACAACTGGCATGATGGGATCTGGGGCCGTATTCATAAAGACAGCGCTAGCCTAGCTCTACCCTAGTGCTAGCTTAGCAGCAACTTCCGTATCAATAGAGGTAGCAAGAGGATAGCGCTAGGGTGGCACTATGTCTGAGACCTAGCGCTAGGCTGTCGTACTAATAAAGATAGTAACTATCCCAGTGCTGCCCAGCACTACCCTAGCGCTATGTCCAAAATCTGGCTAATTCCCTAGCAAGGTTGAGACCTTGCTAAGGATGATGCTAGATTGAATATTTAAGGCCAATATTGAAGGATATCTAATGTGTTGTTTACAGCATAGTAATGTTGAGCGCATTGGCTTCAAGGTGGTGTATGATTTTTCTAATTTGAATAAACATATCGAATCATAAACTGCAATTATAAAAGTTATTCCATAACTGAACAAATTTTGCACTAAAATGGAATTCAAGGGATGCATTACACTTTTGAACTAGACGTCGTGATAAATGAAGTGGATAGCTATTTTCAACATTTGGACAACCAATAGGCCTACTCCTGTTTGTGAATTTCACTTAATGACGACAAAATAGATTATCATTGATACTAATTGCCTGTATATGAAGTAATACAACGGTGCCAATATTCCGTGATTTTCATAGTTTTCAAATTTACTGAATCGTGGGTTTGCTATTTTACAATCTCAAGCGCATTTTTATATACCCATACAAACGCATTTCAAACTGCTTGACATTCATAATCCTTGATAAATTTGTATGACAATGAAATTGTGATGAAATAGTGTGCTTAAAATTGATAAGTAATCGAATTGCAATTTTTTATCTCAGTAGCCTGATAAGAATCAAGATGTATTGGCAATTAATTGACAAATACTTTTCTCTCTAGAAAGCTTTGGAAAGTAATTCAGAAATAATTCAGAGCAATAGAGGAAATTCAGAAAGTAAGAAAAAAGCTCCCAATCAATACATCTGACATCTGACACTGATAAAGATTTGATCAAAACGTTCAAGATAGGAATTGCAATAATACATCATATTTTATCTATATGTATCAACTTGTTTACAATGTAATAAGTCAGACAATTCGAGAGATTTATTTTCTGACATTTCATTCTCAGATTTCACTCATTTCAACGTATACTTTGAATTCTTAATTAGATTCTTGATCCAACTAAGCTTAGATGTTAATTGTTAAGAATTACTTTCCAATGCCTACCAAAATAATGAGGCTGAGACTTCACATTTTGTGTTGGACTGCCATTGCTCCATCGTGTCCGGCAGGGTGGGCGTCATCTTGTGTCACTTATTTGGCAACATATTATTATAAATGTATTCCACACTGCTTCTACACTTTCAAATTTAGCTAATTATTATAATGCATTCAAGATCGGAAGATCATACTGGTTGTAATGAGCCCCATTTGATGCATCGAAATATTCAACCGTTATCCATAAGTAAGGTTTATAATATATTTGATTTTTTGTCTTCTCTGAATGATAAGTGTCAACAGCCGGACGGGAAAGACAGTAATCGCTTTGATCTCCGACAAGGGACAACCAGCCTTGTATTGCTAACGCCGAACGGACGCGCATTAACATATTTTCTCTCGAAGTGAGCGTCTAATTATCAGATTATTATAATTCAAATTTTCACTACTGTCCGGCCCGCTCATAATCCAAAAAAATATAGATATTGTTTTAAAATTTCGTTGAGTTAATAAATGACTCAAATTTGCTATTACAGTAGTCATAATTGGGAGTTCGATGCACGGCGGAGATGTCAAGTGGCTAAAATTCTTAGATTTATCCTTTCAACTGCAAAATAGTTAACTGCGGAAATTCGCGCTACATTTTACTTTATTGTGTAGGATGTTAAACACTGCAAGCTAAGGACGTCATCATATTCATTTACTGTGAAGAATGTATTCTTCTTTTTTTGACTTGCAAAATTTGCTCATTCCGATGTCATACTGAAGATCGGGAGAAACCCGGGAGGAAAACTAAGCTTTAACCCGGACAAAATTCGCGGTACCCTGAAAATTGGCATACACGTTGATTAGATTCTGCCTATTAACATGTCAAAAGTCACCGTAAATCCGTCATGTGCTCTCTGTGTAGCAGCCTCCCAAACAGGACATGCTGCATGAGGTTTTCCGAGGTCTATTTTGATGATATCTGTTTCCCTATTGGTGCATGCGTAAATCAGCTGACGCTCTCAACCAATGAGCGTGCTGCTATTAGTGAGTGGAAGCTTGACTTGCAAAATATTCATGATCAAACGTTTTTTGGAGTGTTTATCATAGGCTACACCCTTCAATCTAACATCTAGTGGATTGGGTAGTTATCATCAGGATTAGTCGCGGAAAATGAAGTAATTGTGACAGTTCATTAATCATCCATCGGTCATTTATAAAGAAAGTTATTGGTCAACAACACTTTTCAAAATTATGTTGCATCAGGGTCGCTTCACAACTTCTAGAACTACATTTTCATCGATTGGTCTGTATGTCTAAGACACTAAATGACATGAAATCATATTTCTATCATGAGTTCGCTTCTAGCCTTCCGTCTCCTTTTGACGATGTTTCCTTACGAAATTAAGAAAGAGAACTAAAAATAAGAAAGATTCATTATTTGATGAATAGCCTATCCCAAGACATTAATCAGAAGAAATGTCGACGAACCACATATGGAATTGCTCCTGATATAATATTTCGTGAAGACATGTATGTTGTTTCACCACAAAACCAATTTCTCGGAAACGTAAAAATAATATAAGACCAGATTGATCGAATATCTAAAGGCAAAGTTCATAGAGTAAGTGTATTAGGTAGAGTGGTATCTCCGCATCTCTGTATAACTCCGTGTATACACCTTCGATTTTATTAAATGAACTCGAGGCGGATACTTGGTATTGTTACCAAATGTGCGGACATATGCGAATTTTTGCAGTTTATTACACATTACCACGGAATTGAGTGATGATACTAATGCAGAAGAAGGTATTATACAGATCCTCCGTGTCATGACAGCCGTGGAGAGGTAATGTTTGTTGAATTAGCAAACTTTCATGCTGAACCTCAAGAGAATTTTCTTAAGAGTGATCAAATCATAAACAACCTGCCATTGGTAGAGCAAATTATCACAAAATCAAAGATACAGATTATGAAATTACCTTGCAAATTAGCTTAATTTCCGCTTAGTTAGGATGCTTATTAGCAAATGTTCATTCCTTTTTGACATCCAACTTGTTTTCATACTACACATATGGGGGTGTCATCTCGGTAGTATATAAATTGGCAAAATTTTGACTTTAGGACCATGGGAACGCAATCTCCGCAAAAAACTGAATCTTTTGATATAAAAATTTTCACTGTATACAGATACTTTTTAAGACGACATTCTACCTATATATCCCTACTCTATGGCAAAGGTTTTGACGGCTGACATTGCCTACTTGGTTAGGGCCCATCTGCATGAGTAGGGCCGGCGACGAGAACCCATGAGCCAATGTATCCTCAATTTATAGACAGATTTCCAATTACAGCTCAAAAATCAATGGAAAATACATCATTTGCGTGTGATTTGACATTTTGAATATATAAAATCATTTGAATAGGCAAAAGACCGTTCCAGGACCAGACAAAATCAGAAAAATGGGTATCTTTAAAAACGACATAAATTCATGAATTTTGTTCCTTTTTCAGCTTTTTAAGACCTTAATTCATAAATTTAGTCCATTTAAAAAGTACCATTTTTGAAAAAATAGTATTTTTAAAAACGACTAAATTCATGAATTTTGGTCATTTTTCAGGTTATGAAGACCTAAATTCATAAATTTAGGCGTTTAAAAAAAAAATTTTTCAAATTTTTCAAAATCTCAAATTTGAGAATTACAATTTTCACCCTCCCCTTAAAATCATGACCGGTCCAGGACACCGAAAAAATCATAAAAGTTAAGAATCTCAAAATTTGAGAATTACAATTTTCATCCCAAAAATCATGACCGTTCCAGGACACAACATCAAAAAAATTGGTATTTTTAAAAACGTCTAAATTCATGAATTTTATCCATTTTTCAGGTTTTTAAAATATGAGATAACTAAAATTATGTGTCTAATAATATTTCTTTAAAAATGGAAGAAACAAAAGTGGATGAAACAAAAGTGGAAGAAACCGCAAGAATATATCCTTCGTTATCACAGTTAAAAATAAGTGAATTGCATAAAGAAAAACACAAAGATAGAGTACGCTATATGAAAGTTAAGGAATTTCAATTATTATTAAGATTAGAGCATTATAAAAAATTAAGAAAGAGATGGTCTAATGTTAAGAATGTAACACAAGGTATTGGCATATTCTTAACAATAAGTTTAGGTGCTTTAACTATTGTTATATCTTCTGGTGTTTTAGTAATTCCAGTAGTTGCTACAGCTTTAACAGGTACGTGTGTTTTTGCAACTTCACTTGTTACAATGTTAGATAAATCATTAATAACTAAGAAATGAAAATCATTAAAAACTAAGCATTTACATATCAAAGAAGTCTATGACAAATTGCATTACTACTTTCAAAGAGTATGTGATGATAATGTTATTACGTTAGATGAGATTGAAAAATTTGATCAAATAGCTAATGAAGTAAATCAAATATCATTTCAATTGCAGTCAGAAAAAGTTGATGATAAGAATAAACAGGATGGCAAAATTTCTAGTGATGGTAAAATTTCCAATGAAGAAAAGGACAAAATTTTTTTAGAAGAGCTAAAAACTTTAAGCGAAAATTTAAGCAAAACTTTATTAAACAAAACTTAAAACGAGAAAACTTTAAACGAAAAGATGTCAGACAACAAAGCAATAAAAAATAATTTGTTCAGTAAAATGTTTTTGCTGTATTCCAATGTTACCACAAAATTCAAATATTATATTTTAAAAATGGATAAAATTAGACCTGATAATTTTTAAAGAATAAAACAATTAGAAGAGTTAATAAAACAAAGAAATATTATGAAAGAAAATCATCTTCAACATAGAATGATAAAAGCTGGTATTCAATCTGAAAAAATGCAGCAAACCGAGCAAGTAAAAACTGATTTTGAAAAAACTATGAAACCATTTAAAACTCTTGAAAAAGAACTTGCAAATAATGATAAACAAATTGATATAACAGATCCAGAGCACAAAACTATATTAGATGACTATGGATTACTAGAATCAAACATTAATAAGAAATTACCAAAATCTATGCAATTTGAACATTCTATTTCATTTATAGATGGAAAAACAATACCTAGATTTTATCTCGGACAAAAAGAAATATTTCCACAACCTTTTCGAGGTTTAATTTTTTCACCAGATAAATATCCTTTTAATTTAGATAGAAATTTTGTTGATCTTTTAAGAGGAGCAGATTTAAATCATTATGCTGTAGAAGATCTCATAAAATATAAAGCTATGTTAGATAGAGTTAAAGCAGGAAAAACTCTTAAACGTTATAGAGACTTAGAAAATTTATTATCAACGGGAGTTAAAGTAGGAAAAGGTTTTAAAACAGAAACAACTGTATTTTTACCAGATGATCCACAAGAATTACTAAATAGATTAAATATTTTAATATCTGCAATAAAAGAAGGACATAATTCTAGTTTCAATGAAATTCATGCTATATTGAAAAGACTGTTAGAAAAGAAGATTCTAAATGAAGAGGATTATAAAAGTATAACGAACCGAAGGTTCTAGGGCTTCGCCCGTAGCTAAAATATGTTGTTGTTTTTAATTTTTTTATAAAAGATATTTATTCAAAATTTTAACTAAAAAATGTGTTCAGCAGATTTAGACAAAATTAATAATCAGTTATAAAATTTAACAGAGATTTTGGGTTCATCAAAATTTAGTACGACGTTAAAAATTATAACAACTACTTCATCATACACTTGTAATTTAGAACCCATTCTACATTTGGAACAAAATAAAAATTATCAAATTGCATTGACTAGTTTCTCCACATTTAACACTATTCAAAACGTTATCAAAGATGTGAATGATCAATTTAGATATTCTACTGATAAAGGCAAAACATGGAAAATACTAACTTTTCTTCCTGGTTCTTACGAAGTTGAATCAATATCAAATGAAATTAAGAGACATTTAGGTATACCATTTAAAGATAAGAAACAATTACATTTTGCAGTTGAACCGGCAGTTAATAAATTTTCTCTTACTTTAGACGAAAATCATCAAGTTGATTTTAATCATGATAGATCATTGTCAAAGCTATTAGGATTTAATAAACAAACCTATAGTCAAGGTTATCATTTAGGTGAGAAGATTCCAAAAATAACTGAAATAAATTCAATTGATGTACATTGTGACATTATTGAAGGAGGATATATAAATGGTAAATTATCAAATTTAATATTCAGTTTTCCAGCTTTTACTGTACCCATTGGTTATAGATTAAATGTATTTCCCCAAACATTAATGTATTTCCCTATTACAAGAAAAACTATTAACAACATTAACATAAAAATCACTGATGAGAAAGGACAAGAAATAAATTTTGGAGGTGAAGAGATTATGATAGATCTTTTGGTTCGGGAGGTATAAACTCCCACGCGAAGCTAGAGAAGTTTAATTTTCTTCTTTTTCTTTTAAAATAAAAATAAAATTTTTTATTAAAAAAATGAGTGAAGTGCCCCCATTAAATAAAAAAAAACTCAAATTTGATCATCATCCAAATTTATCTAATAAAGTTTTGTCAGTTATTTGTGGAAGATCAGGATGTGGAAAAACGTATCTATTATTTAAAATTTTAACGACTTCAATTTTTTTGGATTATAACAATCTTATAATTTATACAACAACAGCAGAACAACCCGTCTATCAATTTTTAAAATATGGATTTGAAAATAATCTTAAAAAAACAGCAATTGCTTCATTATTCAAAGAATATGAAAAATCTGAAGATGAAGAAGAAATAAGTTCGTGGTGTGAAGAAGCAGCAAAAAATTAACAGTTAGTTGAATCCAATAAAAATAAGCATATAAAGATACAATTAATAGATGATAGTGGTAATATGCAAGATCCTAGTAAACTAGATAAAACAATGAAACATTGTGTAATTTTTTATTATTGTGTTAATGACAAAAATCAGTCAGTTCAGAGAAATTATTTCACAAGAGGTAGACATAATAACTGTAGTGTTTTTTATTTAACACAAAGTATGTATTCATTAGACGGAAGTGTTATTAGAAAGAATGCAAATATATTTATACTATTTGAAATAAATGCAAGAAACTTAAGTGATTTACTAAGAGATTTATGCGTAAAAAATAAAGATGAATTTAAACAATCGTGTAACAATGCTTGATCAAAAGATTATGGCTTCATTACAATTAATATTGATAAAAAAATTCATGATAGAGTTATAAAACATTTGTTTACTGAGTAATAGAAGATTTGTTTACTGAGTAATAAATAATAAACTTTTTATTCTAGACTGATTTAAATAATAAAACATTTTTTTCTAGACTGATTTAAATAATAATAAATAAACTTTAAAAAGGTGAAGTACTTATTCCATCAGGTAAAATTTTTCTTTTATCATCAAATGGATCTAATGCTAATTTATGTTCTTCTTTTAAATACATTTTATGTTTCTTTGAATTAAGTCTATAATTACATGCTGTTTTTATTTCATTATCAAATAATACATTTTTATAATCTTGAAATGTTATTTGATTAGCCACTGATGCCTTTGAAATTCCTTCTAATGTTTTATGTGTTTTAATATTATTAGTTGTGTTATAACAATAAAATTTAGATTTTAAAAATGTAGCTTCTGTTATGAAATCTTCATTTCCTTCTAATTCATCTTTTACTTTACATAAATCAGAGGATGAATGATATCTTTTATTTTATTAATTTCTTCATCAAGTGAAGAATTATACGGTATTGTTAATTCTAAGAAAACAGAATCGGTATCTGTAAAGTGTAATTCATAGTTTTTGCCATAAGCAGGTGCTAAATAATCATATATAAATCTATACATAAATAGTTTGGCTAATTCTAATATAGTGAATCCAATAAAATTAAACATATCATGTTTTACGCTAATTCGACGTAAATGTACAGCACATAGATTATCACTAAATCTAGTAGTTCTTTTATATGTAGGTTTCCTTGTTAAATTTTGAAACCTATCTCTATCATAAACTATTTCAATATTTTGTCTATTACGCACATTTTCTAAAGTCTTACCATAAAATGCATTATTCATTAATTTGAAGAACACGTTTCCAAAATCATCTTTATTTCTTTTAGCTATTTTACGTTTTTCAATATTGAACTCTATATAATCTTTTAACCACCTAGATTTTCTATACACTAGTTTCCGGTAAATTTTTAAAAGAATCATTCCATGATCTAAATACCAATCTAGCATTCTTCCTTCAACAACATACTTTCCTTTATTGCTTTGTGTTAACATAAGTTTTTCTGTTGGTCTGTATTTCTTAGGAATTAAAGATTTTTGATAATCTGAAAAATCTTCTATATTGGGAATTTTGTTTTCGGGACAGAAAGGAAAATATTTTGTTTTATCTTTTATTTCATCAGGATATACTAAATCTACTTCATATATATAACCATGATTATAATTTCCATCATATGTTTCTTGATAATCAAGAATATTACACCATTCCATCTCACCTGTTGGTAATTCTTGTATCATGCAAGAAGAATATAAGCTATTAAAATCATAATATAACAAATAGTTTTCTCTCATGATTTCATCAACTGCTGCTTGACTAACTTCATTTGATATAAGTCCTTCTATATTTTGATTAAACAATTTTATAAACTGATCGCTTTCTTCTGGAGATAAAGGTTTCATTATTCCATAATCATCAGGATTTACTTCTTTATTGAAACACTGTACATAACGATTACCTAAAACTGATGAAACTCCACCTCTAATTCCAGATTCAAAAAATAATAATTTTTCATATGTATTTTCTTTATAATGTTTAAGTTTAATGCCAGTATGTTTTAATCCTGCTAACCATGTTAAACCTGGTGTAGAATAACAATAACATGGATCTATTCCGTAATATTCTAAACACATATCACGAAAGTTTTCGAAAAGATCAGCTAGTATTAACACATCTATCTGAAGATATTTCATTGTATAATCATACATTGTTCTACAATTTAACTCCCTCCAATTCTTTTCAGCTTCTGCATAGTCTTCTTCAGATAATTGTGATTGTTTTAATGTTGATTTAAATTTATTTATTGGAGGAAGTTGTTTTTCTTCCATAATTTTATTCACAGAATTAAAATCTCCAGTTATATATTCATACGGAAATATTCCTTTTAAAGGTTTTAAATCATCTTTATTTAATATTTTACATTGTTCAGGTTTCAAAGTTTTTCCCATGACATCTAATGAATAAGGAGTAAAAAATCTAAATGCATCTAAGATTCTAATACAACCTAATTGCATTGAAAAATATTCTTCTTCTGTTTTACATAGTACATTTATTTGTTGTTGTTGTAATTTTTCAGATGAAAATAAATCTTTCATTACTAGATGGAAATCGTATTTAGAACCATTGTAGAAATATAAAGGAACAAAGTTATATTTAAATTTATTAGCATTAAGATTACAAGAATTATGTGCTGCACCTCTATATAATCCATTTAGATGATCATGATCTTTTACTTTGTCGGCAGAGCCGTCGCTTCGCTTATCAATATATCTACCTTTGCCATTTTTATAATTTTTTGCAAATTCTTTTCCACAGTAATAACATTTTGTTTCATTAATAAAATTTAATTTTCCTTTTTCTGTTAATGGCATCATCGGTATATTTGTTTCAAGCAATTGTGAAAAATAATTTTGTAATTCTTCTACTTTCTTTGTAAACATTTCTGAACTATCTTCACCATAGTATTGATAATATTCTGATTTAAATAATTCAGGATAATTTGAATGAATGTACATTCCCCAACATAATGGTTTTTGTTCAAATAAATATTTTTCTTTCCTTTGTTCAGGTGCACTTTTTTCATAATTATCATTTTCAGAATTTTGTGCCATATTAACATTATATGCTTCAAAATCACAATAAATAGTAAGGGGTACTTTATTTTTAAAATACCATTTATTATATTCTAAATAGTCATCTTTTGGAAATGTGTTTCTGACTGCTTCATTTTGTTGACAATTCTCCAAATGTTTATTCATTTCTTCTTTAGTTCTAAAGCTCGTCATACATTGGAGACAGGGAGAATTGGCATTATCTGAAGTTTTTGTAAATATAGAAACATCTTTACACAATATAAAATGACCCTGATAATATAATATATTCGCTTGTGCTGGTTTTTTTGTTTGTTCTAGTTTTTTCAAATTTATCTTTATATACTTCATGTGTTTCATAAATTTCTTTTGTAAGATTAAATGTATTTCGATGAAAATTTTGATTTAATATTTGTAGCTGATAGATATATTCTTTATCATATTGTTCTTTATATTGTTGTTGACATTTTTTTAAACATTCATTTATTTTTTGATTGGTTTCATTTTCTTCATTATTTAATTCTTTATTGTCTTCATTTAATTTTTGTATCGTTTCTATCTTATTTTGATATTTATGGCCATATTCTTGTACTAATATTTTTGTTTGTTGTTGATAATCTGTTTTACATTTTTGTAAACTTTCATTTAAATTTTGTACGTTTTGTTGATATTATAAAGATAAAGATGAATAATCGGAATCATAATCATAATTATAATTACGTCCTTTATAATTATTATGATTAATCATTATTGGTGATAGTGTTTTTATAATTTCAAATTTTTCAGTACATATTATATTTCCTTGGTAAAAAATATTATGATGCATGTAATTTCCTCTATCATTATATACTATTTCTGATTGACATAAATTTTTATTATTCAAATAAAATTTTTTTGAATCTGAGTAAAATGGAGTAATATTACCAATAGAAACATAATTCACATTTAATTCAAAAACATTTACTTCTATTAAATTTTTTTTTATGAAACTTTATTAACCTATTATAATCATATGGAAATTCATCTAAGCCATCAGAGAGATCAAATTCATTTATGTATTCTTCTTTATTGTAATGACTTAGTCTTTCTTTATGATATTTTGCAGGATGTAAATGTGCTATAATACTCCACAGAAAACAATAATCATCTTCATTTTTTATGTTGATTATTTGTGGTAAACTGAAAGGTAAAGGAACATAACTACCACCAGTATTATTTTTATATTTATCAATTACTATTTTTTTAGATAGTATTTTAACAAATCTCCAACCAGATTCACGTAACTGGGCTTCAATTATACAATTTTCTAATTTAAGTATCATTTGTTCAAATATGGGTTGTATATCATTTACATTATGAATTTCTTGTGAATTTGTAAAATGTCCTTGTATTATTTCTTCAGGAATTCCATCAGGTCCAGTTTTTGTATAAAGTACTTCTACATTCATATAACATTTGAAAGATTTTCCAAATATATTATAAAAGTTTGTTAATACATTATAAAAAGTTTCATCGGTTTCATTATAATCAACGGGCCAAGCCCTAGAACCTTCGGTTCGCACAGACTGATTAAATAAATATTTTATATTTGCTACGGCTTCATCGGTTCGTTCAGCTTCATCAAATTCATCTATTTCGTTAAATTCATCTGTATCGCTAAATAAATATCTTCCATCTGGTATGGACTCATCTTCACTATTAAAAACTTTTTTATATTCTGAATGTGAATAATCATCAAATATTTTTTTAACTTTTATATCAGTAGGTAATGTTTCTAGATAGTTTTTATAATTATTAATTTTAATATATTTCCTTCATCAACTCGATCTACATTTTGTAAATGCAATTTACTATTTAAATGAGATTGATAACTTCTTTTTGTTTGCAACTGTCTTTTACATAAGACACAATAAAACTTGGTATTTTCCATTTTTTTATTTTTTAAAGAAAAAATTTGTGTTTTAATTTTAGATATAAACATTCTAATATCAAGGTCTTGAGAGTTATTATATATTATTATATATTTCACGTTCTTAAGTTATTTTATTTTCTTTATCACATTAAGTTTTATCATATTAAGTTTTATCATATAACGTTTTATCAAAAGATAATTTAAATTTATTTTCACTAACTATTGATTCTTCATCATCATCAATTGATTCTTCATCATCATCATAAATTGATTCTTCAACATCATAAATTACACTTTTTGGTATAGGATGCTATTCCCTGATAGGATACCATTCCCTGATAGGAATATCTAATTCCAAATTATATTTATTATTTGATAATAATATAATAGAGAAAAATATTGGTCTTTGATCTCTTTTGGAAAATTTAATAACACCACCATAATCTGAATCATTTTTAGTTTTTATTAAAGATGATAAAATTTTAAATTGATTAGATGTAAATCCTAATTTAAATTTTGTAGACCCGACACATAGTTGTCTAACAGTATCTTCAACTATTCCATCATTATTATTTTCAATAGTAAGAAAATGAAATTTAGATAAATTTTGATTATATGTAGTATTAATATCATATTGAGATATAAATTTTTCTGCACTTAAATTTTTGTAATTACTAATATTTTTATAATCTTTTTTACCATTTACACCTTTTTCAGATGTTTCAGAATCATCATCTATGTTATCATCATCTATATTATCATCATCATTATTATAAGATTCTTTAAAATTATTATGATTCTGGTCATTGTTAATAGTATAAGATGTAGTCCACATATAAATTTTTTCTTGTTGTGATAACCCATTTATATAAGATTTTAACAAATTGATATTTAAGTTTGAATATAATCCTATATATGTATCATCGTCATATCTTTGTGGCATATCAGCAGTTTCTTGTTCATAAATTGTGTCTCTATAATATACTTGACATAATAATTCTTCATCATGTTTTTTACTCTCTATGTGAATATTATATTGGTTTTGTTCATCAACAAATAATCTAATTTTTTCTTCGGAAAAAGATTTCAATTTTTTAACTAATTCTTTAATATTGATATAATTAATAATTTTAGTTTCTATCCAATCAGTATTACTAATTGGTAACACTGCTCTAATAAAACCATAAACATTATTATGACCTATTATAACCATATTTTCTTTATTTAATTCTACATAAGCTACATCATTATATTTGCTTACAATATCCATAAATTTTATAAATGGATCCCCCGGGAAAATACAATGGTTAGTTTCTATAGAAGGTAAACCTTTAGTCTGTTCTCTAAATATTTCGGCTTGTAATTCAAATAAAATATTAACATCTATACATGGATTATTATTATTATTATTATCAAAACATTTATTTTCAAATCCCGTTGATCTCGTCGAATAAGAAGAACAGGATGATGCGGACGAATATAATATTTTTAAATTTGCTTTATCCATTTTTTTTTATTTTTATTAGAAAAATTTTATTTCTTTATTTTTATTGGAAAAAACATTTTTTTTCTCATTATATAAAAAAAATACTTTTTTATTGTTTTAAAAATGATGTTAACAAACGTTGGTGGAGGTGCATATATCCCGAATAATCGTGAATTAGAAATAGAAATAGAAAATTATATCATGAAAACTGGAGACGTTTTATCTGGTCCATTGCATCTTTCTATTCTTCCGCAACAAAATACAGAGTTAACAAATAAACAATATGTTGATACACAAATCAATGACTTAAAAGAAAAATATATAAACGATGTTTTGGTTCCACTGATGAATGAATTAAAGCTGCTAAAACTTAATGACAAATCATTAAACGAAAAATTATTAAAACTTGATAAAAAGGATAGAGAGCTAGAAACAGATATAGCAAAACTTTTTAAAAAGATTTCAGAACAATCAAAAATTTTAATATTACTTTCTATAAAGTTAAAATCTGCAGTCATTAAAAATAAACATCAGATACAACTATTGAAAGAACAATTAGAAGATGAAAAAGAAAAACTATCTGAAAGAATTTAAAAAAATTTAAAGCAGTTACAAACTACATTCCAAAAAAGTGTTGATGAATTGAGTTCTGAAATTACTCAACAAATGAAAAAGATGAATAGAATAATAAATGAAGTAAATTCACTTAATCAAAAAGTTGATAAAATGAAAACTCTTAAAATCAATTTAGAAAATGAATTAAAGAAAAATTTACAAGAAAACTCTAAAGAAAATAAATGACAAAATAACAAGAGAAAACGTCTTCGGATACCATTTCTATCTATTAACTTGTGCGACGTTTCGCTCACCGAGCTTAATGGTATCCGAATTATTAAAATATTAAAATATTAATAGAAATGGTATCCGAAGACGTTTTCTCTTGTTATTTTGATCATCAACCGGATACGTGGAGGCATGGTCTCATGGCCACACTACAAAATAAAGAACAGTTAGATTCTGTTAAAAGACAATTATATGTTCTTAAAATTAAGTTAAATGCTCTTAAAACGGCGTTGAAGATGAATCAGGAGAAAATGCAAGTTAATAGAAAGGAAATTAAAGTACATCACACGCTACTTGACGCAATAGATAAAGTGCAAAAGAAAATTAATAAAGTTATCACGAAGTTGTTGGACATTCACAAACGTAAATCTTAACGTAAATATTTTTCCCAAAAGTCAAATTTAATCCTAAAAATGCCTATAATTTATAAACACAATCTTAAACATTTTGCTTCAAATCAAAAAATTGTTCATGAACCATCTATGAAATCTGTTTACCATTATGACAGCGTAGAAACAATTCAAAAAGAAGGGGCTGGCATATTTTCTGGTATAGGAAGTATCGTTAACTTAATTAAAAATAATAAAGAATTGATTGCATTTGCTGCTAAAAGAGCAGCTGCCATAGGTAGTACAGCTAGTGCAATATCAAATGCTGTTAAGTCTTAAAACGAATTAAAACAACTAGAAGCTATTCGTTAACTTAGGAATGATTCTGAACAGCTAAAAAAATTAAAAAACTTTCAGGGGAAACAAAAAACAAAATTGCTAACATAGCTGTGGGGTCTGATAGTAAACATAATGAAAATAACGAAAAAACAATTGAAGAAATAAGAGGCAATGGTCTAGCAAAATTCTAAAATTATATTTTAATAAAATTTTTTTAATTACATTTTTTAGTAAAATTTTTTTCTGTGTGTGAATAAAACAAAAAGTCAAATTATTTTTATAAAAATGTCTTCTCTTATCGAAAATAAATTTAGATTAGACGATCCCCCGTTCGTCAGTTACAATCAAAAAAAGAATGACTATATAAGAATTGCTATGAATCCCGGATCTTCTAGTAGTGTAAATACTGGAGGTGATTTAATTTTTGAAGTTGATAATCAGCAGAGTTATTTATATTTACCTGATTCATTTTTACATTGTGAATATTCTTTATATAGTGATGCCAATTTTACAACACCATTACCAGATTCCGATAATATTGCATTACAGAATAATTTTTTCCAAGATTATTTACACAAATGCGTTTAGATGTTGCAACTCAAAATATAGAAACAACAAGTGATTCTCCAGGTGTAATTGATACAATGCTTAGATTTGTAACAATTGGTGAAAATAATAAAAAGTATGAAATCGAAGGTTGGTTTCCTGATACTAATGATGGTATAATTGTTGATGATTTAACTCACGCTGGAACAGATGCCGCAGGAATTGCGAAAGATGTAGAAAATATTGCAAAACATTTAAATAAAACAAACAATAGTGCATATAAAGAAAGACGTGAATTTAACAAGTAAAGTAAACAGACAGTAAATTGGTCATTGTCTCCATTATTCGGATATTTAGATTATGATAAAATATCATATCAATTAAAATTTAAAATAAATATTCATCGTACCGCAAATAATGAATTAATCTTTTTTGGTAAAACTGGAAAAAAAGCATATTTAAAAATTGATAGACTTGAATGGTGGATTAAGCATATTACTCCTAGTTTAGAGGTTGAAACAGCTATTGCAGAAAGATTAAATACTAGCAAACCAATTCCAGTAAATTTTCTAAAGCGTACTGCTAGTTCAGTAACTTTTTCCGAACAAAGATTTAACTGGCATTTTACTAGAACTGCGAATACACCAAGATATTTATTACTAAGATTTCAAAGAAATAATTCTCCAAGTTTTGATAAGAACAATAATCTCTTGCATATTAATACAATTCGAGGTTTACAAGTTTCATTAAATCAAACCCGATATCCAATTGATCCATTAAGATTCGATGATACCAATAATCAATTTATGGAAGGATATGATTCTTATCGAAATCTTTGTATAGAATTTGGAGTTGAACCACAATTAACTCCTGGAGATTGGAGACATTTATATCCTGTTTTCTGTTTTGATTTAAGTGCACAATCTGAAGATATTATCAAGACTGGTTGTGATGTAACAATTAATATTGAAAAGAAAGATTCCACAACTTCATTGATGGCTTATGGTTTATTGCTAGAAGATGTAAAATATTCCATTGAAATTCTTAATGGAAAGATGGCTAGGATAAGTTAATTAAAATTTTTGATAACTTAAAATTTTTGATAACTAGAATAGATTAAAAAAATTCTTAGATTAAAATTTATTCATAACTAGAATAGATAAAAATTTTTGGTAACTTAAAATTTTTTTATTAAAAATGTCGCAAGCGAAAAGTAATAATAATAAAACTGTTGAATTAAAATTACGTAATATTGTCGACAAAAATACCCCTAAAACTATTACGATTAACAAAAAAAAGTATTACATAAGTAAACCAATGATAGAGAATATTCAATTACAAGAAGAAAAGAATGGCGGGATTCTCCCATTAATTCCACTAATAATAGGTGGCATAGCAGCTGCAGGAAGTGTTGCAGGTGGAACAGCTGGTATTGTCCAAGCACTAAATAAAAATAAATCAGAGAAGGCAGCATTAGAAGAACAAAAACGTCATAATAGAGAGTTAGAGAAAGTTGCTAGGGGTGACGGAATAGTAGATAATTTTATTAGTAAATTAAATTTAGTTGATGAAGGAAAACGAGTTCTTAAAAATATTCTCCACAATGTTGATGATTTAATTGAAATTAAAGAAAGTAAAGATGGTTCTGGAATATATCTAAGTCCTGGTATGATAAGGTAAAACTTTTATTTTATCTTTTAAAATGAATTCTACAAATTCCGAAAATTTAATTAAATTAAAAATTGCTAATTTAGATTTTTTAAATGATCTATTAAACAAAAATAAAAACTCAAATTGTCAGCATACCGGAAGTGACATACAAAAAACATTAGAAGACTTTCCTGGATTGATTTGGAGTAAATATTCGAAAGAAAAACATCTTCCTGGTCATTCATATACCGGTCCAGGAACTCGATTAGATATAAGACTAGATGAGAATGATAATCCGAAACCAGGTGAAGAACCAATAAATGGAGTAGATGCCGCAGCTTTCAGACATGATTTAGCTTATCGAAATCATGACCTAAGTTCTCGACATGTAGCTGATAAGAAGATGATTCAAGAATTAGATAGTATTCAAAATCCTACATTTTGAGAAAGAATTGAAAGAATGTTTGTTAAGAAATCTTTACAAGCAAAAATATTATTCGGTCAGGGTATTGATCCGTCAGCAAATGAAACGACAGCAAAGCTGCCTGAGAGCAACGCTCGAACCTACGCGTCCGAAATCCACAAGGAATATAGAAAGCCGAAATATCTATTGAAAGTAAAAGTATTTAATAAAGATGATATTTGGAGAGCTGATCTTGTTCATATGCCGAATGATTCTGATTATAAATACGCATTGACCGTTATAGATTTATATACACGATATGCTTGGGTAAAGCCTTTAAAAAATAAAAGTGGTCTGTCAGTTAAATATGCGTTTGAAGAAATCTTTAAAGAAACTAATAGAAAGTCAAAAAAATTGTTTGTTGATAAAGGGTCGGAATTTTATAACCGAAACGTTCAGCCACTATTTGAAACTGTTTATTCAACTGAAAATGCAGGGAAGGCTGTAGTAATTGAGCGATTCAATAGATCATTAAAAAATAAAATTTTGCAAAAAGTTTACTGAGCGAGGAAATCAGAAATGGTTGAAGATATTACCAGGAGTTGTAGAAGAGTACAATAATAAAGTTCATTCAGGTATTGAAGAAACTCCAAAGAATGCTTCTGACGTCCCTGATTTGATAATAAAAAAAATATTCGAAAATAATTATTCGAATAAGAGTAATCCGAATTTACAGAAACATAAGCCAAAATTTAAAATTGGAGATAGAGTTAGAATATTTAAGTATAAAAATAAATTTGAAAAAGGCTTTGTTGGCTACTGGACTAAAGAGATATTTGAAGTTTGTAAAATAAATCAAACTTATCCGATTACTTACGAAATCAAAGATTTAGATGATGAAGATATCAGAGGTCGATTTTATCAAAATGAATTACAACGAAGCGACCTTTAACCTTTAGGTGGCGCTTTAGCTAGCTAGTTTCGCTCGATTTTTAATTATTATTATCATTATTCAATTCTAACATAATATCAAGAAATGGTACTCCTTTTTGTAATTTAAATAAAACATAAAGACATAATGGACCACAATAAGTAGTTCCCGGTTTTTGAATTTGAAAGGTATTATAAATTCCATTTCCAAGTAATTTTTTGACTTCATTTGTTGGAGGCAATCCATAAGAGTCAAAATAGTAATTATCTCCATTTTTATTTCTATGTCCCGCTGACCAATGTACTCCTTTTTGTTTTGACGTGTGAAGATTTGTTATGAAATTTATAGTTGGCTTATTTTTAATCAATTGTAGTTCGTCTCTCATCAATGTGTAAAAATTCTTTATTCCCAATTGATTTGCGATTTTCTTTAGATCAAAATTTGTAATTGTTTGCGTTCCATATAATTTTAAAAACTCATTTATGTTGCTCATTTTATAATTAAAAAAAATTCTTAGAGGGACCCCTAGAAGTCAGAAGGGGGGTATTGATTTAGAACTGTCCCATAATGATGACTTTCCTTACTACTTAATCGATTTTGAAATGATTTAATTTAATCTAAATTAAAACGTTACATTGTAAAAAATTGGTTTATTAGTACAGTTAGTCTTTCGTACATCTTTAATCAAATGCAATTCATTTCTCATCAATAGGCGAAAATTCTTTATTCCCAATTGATTAGCGATCTTATTTAAATCGAAATTCGTAGGTGTTTGTTTGCCGTATATTTTTAGGAAGTCTCTAATGTTACTCATTTTTATAGAAGATAAAATGTTTGTATTACATTCCCGCAAATGTGAAATTAAAAACAACACATGATTATTTCAATTTGGTTACATCCACTTTGCATACATTCAATTTGGATACATTAAAATACATGTAAATTTGTCCACGCGTGGACACGTTTTAATTGGTTGTAGCACTGTATTGTATTTACATGTGCAACAGGAAATAACATTGCATATAAAACAGGAAATAGCATTGCATATAAGACAGAGAGATACAAGAATGTTAAGTTTTCTAAACAATGGGATTTATGGCCACGGTGTGGACGCGTTCTAATTGGTTGAAGCACGGTATTTTAGCTGAATGGCATAGTAATTGTATGTACATGTGCAACAGGAAATAACATTGCATATAAAACAGAGGGGTTTCAAGAATGATAAGTTTTCTTCACAACGCGTCTAATGTTAACGCGTGAACGTGATTTGATTAGCTGAAGCGCTGTATTTTAGCTCAATGGCGCACCGTTGTTCAAGAAAATATAATGAAATGGCATAGGTCTAAACATTGAAAATAAAGTGTCGTGCGGCCGTATAGCAGCAACAAAGCGGGGATTCACATCCAATTTCCATTGAATATGTCAGCGCGGTATTGTCGTTAAAAGACGCACCATTGTTTGGGAGAAGAATGGAATCATTTGGAATGTCACATAATTGCTTTACACAATGAAAATTATCCATCATTTTCTAGTCAATCTTCCGATAACGTTAAGTCGCGTTTTAAAAGTACAATAGAAACAGACACCCTACAAAGCACAGGAAAATTGTCTGCTAATTTTACCGAATTTCATAACAAATGAAACTTCGGTAATTGATCTCATTTTGCTTCAAGAGACTATAAAAATATGTCTTGTCATCATCACAAAGAGATAGAAGATAGTTGATGTGCTTACCGGTAAAAATTTTACACATAACACTGAGTGAATTGCTTCTTTTTTCATGCAACAAGAATTGGCGTAAGATTACAATTGTATTATCCTCTCCATTTGGCTCTATGAAATCACTCAAAGAATCTGTAAATTCATGCCTCTCAAAATATATTCCTCTTCAATTCCTCTCGTAATTTTTTCATCCTCCCTGGCAACGATTGTTTTCTTCTATCTTCAAATTAATCTTGACTCATTTTGAGAAATATATGACGAGAGCGTTTTGACACAACCTTCACTGACAAGAAACACTGTTAAATTAAATAAGTCTTCAGCACAATTGTTTGAAATAGCCATATCGATTATTGTTGCTGTGTATTGTTTCACGGCACTGTAGCTGGAGTAGGATTTGCTGAATATATATTCCACGTCTTACAAATGTCTAAGTGGGTGTAGAAGCTGTTTGTTCTTTAATACATTGTTTCCTTTCAAATGTTTGAGTTGGGTGTCACAGCTCTTTGCTCTGAAATGCCCTTTCTTCATAAATGCGAGAAGCAGATGTTCTCTACAATTGAGTGATCATCTGACTGCAAAGCAGTAGCAACAACAGGAATTACTAAAACACCTGAAGATATAACAATTGTTAAAGTACCTAAACTTATTGTTAAGAATATGCCAATTCCTTCAAATATTTTTAGTCACATAATTTTAGTTATCTCATATTTTAAAAACCTGAAAGATGGATAAAATTCATAAATTTAGACGTTTTTAAAAATACCAATTTTTCTGATGTTGTGTCCTGGAACGGTCATGATTTAAGCGAGAAAATTGTAATTCTCAAATTTTGAGATTCTTGACTTTTCTGATTTTTTTTCAGTGTCCTGGAACGGTCATGATTTTTGGGGTGAAAATTGTAATTCTCAAATTTGAGATTCTTGACTTTTATGATTTTTTCGGTGTCCTGGACCGGTCATGATTTTAAGGGGAGGGTAAAAATTGTAATTCTCAAATTTGAGATTTTGAAAAATTTGAAAAATTGGGTATTTTTAAAAATGCCTAAATTTATGAATTTAGGTCTTCATAACCTGAAAAAATGACCAAAGTTCATGAATTTAGTCGTTTTTAAAAATACCGATTTTTCTGAATTTTATGGTGTCCTGGAACTGTCTAAATTCATGAATTTAGGTCTTAAAAACCTGAAATAATGACATAAATTGATAAATTTAGTCGTTTTTAAAGATACTATTTTTTTGAATTTTATGGTGTCCTGGAACGGTCATGATTTTAAGGGTGGGTAAAATGTCATAATCACAAATTTGAGATTTTGAAAAATTTGCAAAATTGGGTATTTTTAAAAACGCCTAAATTTATTAATTTAGGTCTTAAAAACCTGAAAAAGGGTTCAAATTCATGAATTTAGTCGTTTTTGAAAATACCGATTTTTAAAAAGTGGTACTTTTCAAATGTACTAAATTTATGAATTAAGGTCTTAAAAAGCTGAAAAAGGAACAAAATTCATGAATTTATGTCGTTTTTAAAGATACCAATTTTTCTGATTTTGTCTGGTCCTGGAACGGTCTTTTGCCCATTACTACTATTTTCTAAATTACTGGATGATAAAGTCAAGGTCAATCGAATAACTTTGAGCAATTGAATAACCTTCAATTATGGAATTGAAATATACCTGTCTTTATTTACAGAACGATGTATAACGATCAGGCACCTTAGCTGAAGCAAAAAATTATTCTTAAAAATACATACCAGAAAATGTTTTGAATCATGTGCAATAGTAGGCTTAACGATTTTATGAACGATATACTTTCTCTTTCTAAGCTTTGAGGATAAATACTAAGATACAGTACTAATAAAGAAACCGAAGAGGATTGAAGCATACGTGCATAAAAGTAGGTGATCATAAAAAATTTTTTCAACCTCACCGGCCTGACCGACGGAATATTATCCTATATATCATTGAAATTAAATGCATCTAAATTCCATAACTGAAGTCTCTTTTACTCTACTGCACGTCGACTGATTTTAAATTCATCATTCCGTAATTTAGAAGGTGATTGTTTGATTCAAATTATTTCAAACTCTGTCCTTGAAAAAAGAAATGCTTTTCATGAATGTTTCATAACATCAGTTTAGCAGGCACACCAATCGGAGAGACTAACGAGACTTAAGATTTTTTGGCCACAAATGCTGAAGTCCATTTTAGGAACCGTAGAACTCAACCGATCGCTACAAAATTTGATGCATGAATGAATGAACAAGAGACATACGTGGTGTGATCCAAAATGTCCCGGACTAACCTACTTGCAGATAACCTGTGATAACGAATACTACTTCAGATGTAAATTTAGGTCTTTAAGGCATGAGAAATATGGTCGCCGAAATTTTTCCGGTCAGTTTTCTATTTTTAAAAAATATTTTTACATTTTAACATGAATTTCTGTATTTTCTGAATTGATCGAGATCCGATTTGTCATATTGTTATAGTTAGATTGATTTTGATTTGTACCTTATTTGACGGATATCTTTGCCATGAATATTGCACGTCTTTTGTTAATTGCTTCATGTGTTACGATATCAATCAGTGAAGTTCATTCAGCACGCATTCATTAAGAAATCCATGTCAACGATGGTTCTTTGTTCTATCAGTTTTCATGATGGATGTGACAAGCGTGTCTTCAGTCGAATATCGCAGTGTGATACGATACCTCCTGATCCGCGGCTTCGCTAATGGTGACATTCTAAAGGAATTAAGCCTGGCATATGGAAGCAAAGCTCCATCGAGAACTACTGCTTATTTCTGGATAAGCGAATTTAAACGCGGAAGACAATCTGTGGAGCAAGATTTTTCAACTGTTGGTCGGCCGCAGGAGATTCCGGAAGAGAAATCGAGTCAGTGCGATGAAGTGATTACAGCACACAGGAAGATAACCATCCGTGAGTTGTCAAGATAGTTGCGAATCAGTTATCACTCCTGTCATGACATCATCGAAAGACTTGGATATCGCAAACTGGCATCACGTTTCGTACCGAAGTTTCTGTCACCTGAAATGAAGGAGAACAGACTTCTGGCGGCACAGTCAAATTTGGATCTCCTCGAAATGCACGGAGATCAGTTTCTGAACTGCATCCTTACAGAGGATGAAACACCTTTAAGTTGTATCTGCCTCAAAGTAAGCGAGAATCTGCAGAGTGGCGAAAATCAGGCGAGTCTGCCCCTTTGAAAATGCGATCCGGAACATCACATCGCCGGTCGTTGATGCTGACGGTCTTTTGGAACGCTTCGGGAATCCAACTGGTTGACTTTGCGGATAAAGGAGTAAGAATCAATAGCGAATATTATTCCAATCTGTTATCTGAAGCGAGGAAGAAAATAAGAAAGCCACGAAACATTCCCCTCTACTTGCTTCATGACAATGCTCCGATTCACACCTCGCAGGAGACAACCAATGCCTTAACGAGAAACGGATTTCAACTATTGAGCCATCCTCCTTATTCACCTGACTTGGCCCCAAGTGACTTCTATCTGTTTAGATTCCTCAAAAAGCATCTTCGTGGACACCATTTTGAATCGCCAGTTGAACTGCGGGATGCAGTTACTTGAGTTTTTTGATTCTTTGACACCGGAATTTTTTCATAAAGCTTTTTGTGAATTGAGACTTCGTTGGCAAAAAGTGACGAATGCTAACGGCTCATACATTGAAAAGTAAACTGTTTTCTGGAACAAAACATTTGTTTTTCCGTTAATTATTAGTCAGGTTATTAGTGATAGCTTAACTGTCAAGTTAATCTAAATATATTAATTCTAAATCGCTAGAATTTATAGGAAAATCTTGAAATTCAGACAAAAATGTTTGAAAATTTTGAAAAAATAGAAAACTGACCGGAAAAATTTCGGCGACCATATTTCTCATGCCTTAAAGACCTAAATTTACATCTGAAGTAGTATTCGTTATCACAGGTTATCTGCAAGTAGGTTAGTCCGGGACATTTTGGATCACACCACGTATTTGCTTACTCGCGTAAAGGCTAGCTTAGTTCGCTTTCAGGGGCTAAGATTAGTAGAGCGCGATCACTGTATTTGATGAATATCTCGGAATAATGTCGTTGAAGTTAGCACCAACTTCAACACCAACTTTTTGAATAGAGTTTGTACAGAATAGAAAACCACATGTATAGGCACTACTGATGACGCAGAGTTTGTACAGACAAAAATTTTTCCAAAATTCGAACTCCTTCACCTTCATAATTCAAATTTAAATTCGAAAAATTGGTGCAAGTATTGGTGCAACCTAGTTAGCGAGTTTGTACAGCAATCCGACGGAAAAAATTAGATACAAGAATAAAAAACTGAGTTTGTACAGCAACTTCCAGCACTTTCCTTACACTAACAAACGGTAAAAACCGCCAAAAACCGATTTCTTCAGAAAATGATAAGATTTTCCAGAAACCTTCTTGGTGCTACATGGAAAATGAGGTTGTACAGTGCTCTAACCGGTGGAAGAGTGTTCTACTAATCGAGTCTGAGTTTGAACACACACTTCTCCGACACTCCAGCACTCCTACGACCGGTAAATACCGGTTATTGTACAGTAACTACTAGAATACTGCCCATTTATGAACAAATCAATTGGTGCTACATGGAAAATGAGTTTGTACAGTGCTCTAACCGGTGGAAGAGTGTTCTACTAATCGAGTCTGAGCTTGAACACACGCTTCTCCGACACTCCAGCACTCCTACGACCGGTAAATACCGGTTATTGTACAGTAACTACAAGAATACTGCCCATTTATGAACAAATCAATTGGTGCTACATGGAAAATGAGTTTGTACAGTGCTCTAACCGGTGGAAGAGTGTTCTACTAATCGAGTCTGAGTTTGAACGCACACTTCTCCGACACTCCAGCACTCCTACGACCGGTAAATACCGGTTATTGTACAGTAACTACAAGAATACTGCCCATTTATGAACAAATCAATTGGTGCTACATGGAAAATGAGTTTGTACAGTGCTCTAACTGGTGGAAGAGTGTTCTACTAATCGAGTCTGAGCTTGAACACACACTTCTCCGACACTCCAGCACTCCTACGACCGGTAAATACCGGTTATTGTACAGTAACTACAAGAATACTGCCCATTTATGAACAAATCAATTGGTGCTACATGGAAAAATTAGTTTGTACAGTGCTCTAACCGGTGGAAGAGTGTTCTACTAATCGAGTCTGAGCTTGAACACACACTTCTCCGACACTCCAGCACTCCTACGACCGGTAAGTACCGGTTATTGTACAGTAACTACAAGAATACTGCCCATTTATGAACAAATCAATTGGTGCTACATGGAAAATGAGTTTGTACAGTGCTCTAACCGGTGGAAGAGTGTTCTACTAATCGAGTCTGAGTTTGAACACACACTTCTCCGACACTCCAGCACTCCTACGACCGGTAAATACCGGTTATTATACAGTAACTACAACAGCGATTCGATGGTTTTGTTTCAAAATTGAATTGTCGGTTGAATCGCTAACTTTGCTCAGTGAAACGACAATTAGAACAATGTTTTGTTTCAAGAAATGTTATTGTCCATCAAAATATGAAATCTACTGAGAATGGTGCACAAAACTCTGGAAAACGGGGCCGTGTACATCATGAAGGTCACGTGTGGAAAGCTTAATGGAGGCGGTACTCCAAAAATGAATAGCTGCACCAAATCCAAATGCTGACATGGGAGAAGGACGACAGATGAATATCGAGCTCTCAATTTTTACATACTCTATTGCAGTAGGAAGCACAGCATAGAAAGGTCAGATAGGATAAAATGACTTGCGACATTTACGCAATGAAGGACGAATATCTTAAATACGATAATGATCGGACAGTCCGAAACGCATATAGAAAATCAACTACATGTAAAAGATCTAGAAAAGAGGAACATCGCTGAAAATGCCTGTACTAAGTTGTGTCAACAAATTGTAGTTAATAAAGCAATTGCAAGTGCACTTAAAAATCACGGCAAAAAACAACAATCTTGATTGTACGTGTTGCTTGCAATTCATCACTAATATCTGAAAAACAATCGAAGGTATAAACTACATATACTTGCCCATAGTCTAGCTGATAGGACGAAATAATGGAATCCGTAGAATACAAAAGGAAAAAAGTTTGTCTACATATGTGAATTTAAGGTATTAGTAAAATCCGGAGAACAATCAAAGGTATAAAAGTAAGAATTGTACAGGCTTGCCTATAGCCTATGAGATGAACCGTAAATGACCAACAATGTGACCAAGTGATAAAGTTTTTAAAATACAATAGGAAATGGTCGGGATGCACTAGGTGACATGCCACGCGTGATTCACGCGTAATTACGGAACACCCCAGACATCCGTGGTTAAGGACATTCTATTCTTCTACGCGCGTACACACGCGCTGCACTAAGAGTCAGAAATCACTTGATCTGATGCTGTTAAAACATGGGAAATGTTTATGAATACGCGCGGGCGAGCGTTTATAATTTGCGCGTCGTCTACGGTTGTCTGCGTTGCCGCTTGAACCACGGATGAACCGCTAAGCATTTTCTGTCTTCCCTGAGCATGAAATTGAGGTCCTATCACATTGTTTAGCCTCTGATACATGCAGACACATGAGACGCAAAGTCTATAACAGGACTGCCAACTATACTAACTTATATAACTTATATTGCAGCAATATCCCGCATAGCCACGGATGTTTGGGGTCATGTGTAATTAGTTACGCGTGATTGAGCGTGGCATGTCACCTATTGCAGTGATGATTAAAAGTGCTTTTGTACACAACAAAATTTTCTATAGTTCGACCATAAGCTGAGATGAAGTTTGGAGAAAGATTTTGGAGAGCTCACTAGTTCACCTAGTTAGTCAGCTCTTTGTCTGACAAATGACTGTCAATGGTCAGGTGATGGTCAGTTGATATATTTGTTACACTCTGGCCATGCATATGCATTAACTGTGGTAGTTTCAGTTACATCAACATGAAGTTCTAAATCACTTGCATTGCGTCCTCATGTAAGTGCAGTTGATGCAATTTCACTTGTTTCAACTGCTGAATAAAGAAATACCATAGATATCACTTTCTTAGATAGCGTTCGAGCTCCTCACAGCTTGTGTAAGTTGTATGAAACACAGATAGCGTCAGACTGTCTGACAAGGTATTTCCACATTTTGCACACGCTGAAGTTTGTATGAAAGGCTCTGTCTCAACACAATTTTGTGACGCTATTCTAACTTCGAACGCTATGACAGCGCTAAGATAGCGTTTTCTAGCGCTATAGTAGAATAACACTGCCCGCCTGCATAGATTGATCTGTTGATTATCTGACCCAAGATTGCTATGGCTCGTAATTGCACATTGCGAATGTAACCGTAATTTCAACTTGTTCTGTTATCCAGATACGCTAAGATAGCGTTTCTTTATAACATAGCTGATAATCTCTTTGTACAACAGCGAACACAATAGATTCTGTTGCCAGTCAAGACTTTCACACCTAGTTGCGTTGGAATAAGGGAATAGACAGAATGAATGCCCATACAAATTCATAGCGTTGTATTGTTACTCTTTCATAAGTGTCTTCTTTTGATAAAGCAGTTGCTGATTGTATTTGATATGAAATCTATTCTTTAATGATTGACTTGTTAATAATTCTCATCACTAATATATAAATAGGATTTCTGAATTTTACCCTAAGCACATCTGATCACAATGGCAGACCACAGCTTTGACGCTAGTCGATTTTCCATTGCGTCGTCTCAGGACATTGATCGCGTTGTTTCATGTTCACGATCAAAGAACACCGTTAGAAATAGTTCCTGGTGCACAAAGTTATATGAAGATTGGGCCACTTGGAGAAACCAACAATCTTCCACAACACAAGAAAATGATTACTTGGTTCCCCAACTAACAGATTTGTGGACGGCTCCAAAGGCTGACATTTCAAGAGCCTTGAAACATTTTATATTCGAGATCCGACGCAGGATGGAACCGAGTATCCTCCCAACACTATTTACAATATTGTTAGCGGATTGGCCCGATTTATCCGAGAAGAAAGACCCGACTGCAATATAATGGATAAGGAGGATTTCAATTTTGTGCAATTTGTCCGTGCTTTAGATGCCTGCATGAGAAATCTCGCTTCTCGGGGCATCGGATCCCATCACAAGAGAGTTGATCCGATATCAGAGGATAGTGAGGCGAAACTATGGGATACCAATGCATTTTCCTTACATGATGGAAATGGGACTATTGCGGGCCGTTTACTTCTACAACTGTAGTTTTCGGGCTCAGAGCGTGCGACGAGCATCGCCAGATGCAACTGGAGCAATTCACGTTTTCAGAAGACGACCATGGGAAATTTGTTGAGTACACGGGTCGCGGCAACAAAGTCTTTTCCGGTGGAATCCGCGATCGCAAGATACAAAAGTGTGTTCGACAATACGATAGCGATAACAATCGATCGGTATATAAGATATTGAAACTTTACGTGAGCCGGCTTCGAAGCATGGGTGTTTTTACGGGAGCATTTTACCGTCGACCACTACGAAACATTATCCCAGACCAGCCCAGATTCGCCACTTCTCCCGTTGGAGTCAATTCCATCAGAAAATTGTTGACGGAGGCCGCATCCATAGCCGATATCAAAGGATACATCACGGCACATTCTGGCAAAGTAACATGTGCGACAAGGCTATTCCGAGAAAATGTAGACGAACAGTTAATAAAATCAAGAACTAGGCATCGAATATCGAAGCAATGCTGTTGAAGCATACAAAAGAAAAGGAGTCTTCTAGACCCGCCTAAACCAAAGACTAAATTATGTAATTGCTTTCATACATCCATTGATCAAATTGATTTTGATTTCAGTATAAATGTGTCTTTCTAAATTAATAAATTAGATCTGGAATTAATTGTTTTCTACAAATCTGAAATTGTTACAGTAGGCTAAATTGATATGAATTAGAAAACAAAAAAGCTGAATTAAGTTTTAATACTGATGTTGGAACTCTTGTAACTTGACAAGTAGTAAACATGCAAAAACATTCCGCCAAAAAGGTGCATAAAATAAGATAGCTTTCATTTACAATTACAGACAACAACCAATTTCCTATTGTTAAGTAGCGTTTCTCAGAACTTCAATAAATAGCGCATAGATTGGCGCTTCATGATAAAGAATAGCGCGTTCTGAAATACTTAGTTTGTCGGATAACGCTATCATAGCGCTAAGATAGCGTTCCAAAACACATCTGCAAACTGTTGACCAGCCAAAATTGCTAGTTATAGATATCTATGGTTGAAAAACGATTTCTATGCCATTCATTGAGGAACAATAAAATACAAATTCCCTAATAGTTCAAGCAATTACATAGAAATCGGCTAAGTGTGGTGATAAATCGCTTACATTACTCTGTCCAAAAAAAGAGTGTAACAATTCGGTTGCAACACTCGTTTGTCGATCTCGGGCTTTGCCCTCGATCGTCACTCGTGATGCAACCTTCAATTATCTCCTGCAATCACTTACAACTCGCCTATATGATATCTCTAAGTTTCACATGAGAATTGCAACTGAATATCAGTTTGATTATTCAATCTGTCCACTTATGGAACTCGGGTATTCAGTTATGAAGCTAAAGTCTCTTCTAGCAAGGAGTTTGGCCTATAATTCGGATAGGCTCGTCCATGTAAATACATCATCTGGCACTTAGCCTCCATAGTGACGCAAGCGTCTTTCATTTGTCCTTTCATTTAACGAACAGATTTCTTCACAGCCGCTGCTAGCAATTAATAAAGCACGTCACATCCAATACGCGCATCGACAGATAGATTGTCTGAAGAGCAGGTCACCTGATATTCGAAGGAACTGAGGCAATGTTAAACAGTGTCAATACTTTATTTTTAGCAACAGCAAATGGACATCTTATTATTTGAATCATCTCTTTCGATGTACATCATATTCTTGTCGTGAAGAAGTCATCACATATTTGGATATAATTGATCCTGCAGTGATCTGCGTAACAAATACAATGGCAATGTGTTCTTGATTTCATTGAATTATAAAGAACAACTTTGAATAATTCATTAGTGAATAACAAAATACTTATATTCCATAGCAATGAAAATGAAGTAATCCAATCACAATTGGGAACCAGTTAGACTATGTAAAAAGTACAACGCTGTCAAGAGATTGAATTGCTTTTTCATCTTCAGCAAAAAAACTTTAATTTTGAAAATAATTCATGCAGCAAAAGGCTAATAGGTAGGCCTACAGCAACCAAATTAATCGAGTAGCATAGACTCTTACTAATAGCGAGTTAATTAATGCATGTGTTGAATTGAAAACATCACTCGTTGGAGATCTGTCGCAAAAATTTGCCACCAAGATAGAATTATTTTGAGCGCAACAAATTTTTTTTCTGCAGTTCGACCTCCGGTCGAACTGCAGAAAAAAAATTTGTCGCGCTCAAGCACTTTTAGTCGTGGCCAAAGTAGATGTGATACCATTTTTTCGTGTAAGCGGTAGACACGTCCGCTTGGAAGTAGCCCCAAAGCCGAATAACGGGATAAATATATCGACTAACCATATAAACACTTCCCATTTTTATCTCATATCAACATCTATCGAAATAATGAACTACATCAATTCTGCAACCACAAATAGACCAAGATCCACTTCTATACATGAAAATGTCTATTCTAGGTAGAGATTGGGCACTTAGATATTTTTTGTAAAGATCAGCTGTTCTATTACAAAGATAGGAGCGAAATACATCACCGTCATTTCATACTACATTCCCAACCTATCATCGGAATTTAATTCGTAACACTACATGAAAACGCACATAGTTGCAACAACACCCAAACCATGTCGTATTCATCCCAATCACGAGGTAAAACAGACTTTGAAGTCACCTACTTTGACGGCCAACAAAGAGAAACTTATCAATCCATTTCATAAATGGGCAGTATTCTTGTAGTTACTGTACAATAACCGGTATTTACCGGTCGTAGGAGTGCTGGAGTGTCGGAGAAGCGTGTGTTCAAACTCAGACTCGATTAGTAGAACACTCTTCCACCGGTTAGAGCACTGTACAAACTCATTTTCCATGTAGCACCAATTGATTTGTTCATAAATGGGCAGTATTCTTGTAGTTACTGTACAATAACCGGTATTTACCGGTCGTAGGAGTGCTGGAGTGTCGGAGAAGCGTGTGTTCAAACTCAGACTCGATTAGTAGAACACTCTTCCACCGGTTAGAGCACTGTACAAACTCATTTTCCATGTAGTACCAATTGATTTGTTCATAAATGGGCAGTATTCTTGTAGTTACTGTACAATAACCGGTACTTACCGGTCGTAGGAGTGCTGGAGTGTCGGAGAGGCGTGTGTTCAAACTCAGACTCGATTAGTAGAACACTCTTCCACCGGTTAGAGCACTGTACAAACTCATTTTCCATGTAGCACCAATTGATTTGTTCATAAATGGGCAGTATTCTTGTAGTTACTGTACAATAACCGGTACTTACCGGTCGTAGGAGTGCTGGAGTGTCAGAGAAGCGTGTGTTCAAACTCAGACTCGATTAGTAGAACACTCTTCCACCGGTTAGAGCACTGTACAAACTCATTTTCCATGTAGTACCAATTGATTTGTTCATAAATGGGCAGTATTCTTGTAGTTACTGTACAATAACCGGTACTTACCGGTCGTAGGAGTGCTGGAGTGTCGGAGAAGCGTGTGTTCAAACTCAGACTCGATTAGTAGAACACTCTTCCACCGGTTAGAGCACTGTACAAACTCATTTTCCATGTAGCACCAATTGATTTGTTCATAAATGGGCAGTATTCTTGTAGTTACTGTACAATAACCGGTATTTACCGGTCGTAGGAGTGCTGGAGTGTCGGAGAAGTGTGTGTTCAAACTCAGACTCGATTAGTAGTACACTCTTCCATCGGTTAGAGCACTGTACAAACTCATTTTCCATGTAGCACCAATTGATTTGTTCATAAATGGCCGGTATTCTTGTAGTTACTGCACAATAGCCGGTATTCACCGGTCGTAGGAGTGCTGGAGTGTCGGAGAAGTGTGTGTTCAAACTCAGACTCGATTAGTAGAACACTCTTCCACCGGTTAGAGCACTGTACAAACTCATTTTCCATGTAGCACCAATTGATTTGTTTCATAAATGGGCAGTATTCTTGTAGTTACTGTACAATAACCGGTATTTACCGGTCGTAGGAGTGCTGGAGTGTCGGAAAAGCGTGTGTTCAAACTCAGACTCGATTAGTAGAACACTCTTCCACCGGTTAGAGCACTGTACAAACTCATTTTCCATGTAGCACCAATTGATTTGTTCATAAATGGGCAGTATTCTTGTAGTTACTGTACAATAACCGGTATTTACCGGTCGTAGGAGTGCTGGAGTGTCGGAGAAGTGTGTGTTCAAACTCAGACTCGATTAGTAGAACACTCTTCCACCGGTTAGAGCACTGTACAAACTCATTTTCCATGTAGTACCAATTGATTTGTTCATAAATGGGCAGTATTCTTGTAGTTACTGTACAATAACCGGTACTTACCGGTCGTAGGAGTGCTGGAGTGTCAGAGAAGCGTGTGTTCAAACTCAGACTCGATTAGTAGCACACTCTTCCATCGGTTAGAGCACTGTACAAACTGATTTTCCATGTAGCACCAATTGATTTGTTCATAAATGGGCAGTATTCTTGTAGTTACTGTACAATAGCGGGTATGAACCGGTCGTAGGAGTGCTGGAGTGTTGGAGAAGTGTGTGTTCAAACTCAGACTCGATTAGTAGACCACTCTTCCATCGGTTAGAGCACTGTACAAACTCATTTTCCATGTAGCACCAATTGATTTGTTCATAAATGGGCAGTATTCTTGTAGTTACTGTACAATAACCGGTATTTACCGGTCGTAGGAGTGCTGGAATGTCGGAGAAGCGTGTGTTCAAACTCAGACTCGATTAGTAGAGCACTCTTCCATCGGTTAGAGCACTGTACAAACTCATTTTCCATGTAGCACCAATTGATTTGTTCATAAATGGGCAGTATTCTTGTAGTTACTGTTCAAAAACGAGTATTCACGGGTCGCAGGAGTGCTGGAGTGTCGGAGAAGCGTGTGTTCAAACTCAGACTCGATTAGTAGAGCACTCTTCTATCGGTTAGAGCACTGTACATACTCATTTTCCATGTAGCACCAATTGATTTGTTCATAAATGGGTAGTATTCTTGTAGTTACTGTACAATAACCGGTATTTACCGGTCGTAGGAGTGCTGGAGTGTCGGAGAAGTGTGTGTTCAAACTCAGACTGGATTAGTAGAACACTCTTCCACCGGTTAGAGCACTGTACAAACTCATTTTCCATGTAGCACCAATTGATTTGTTCATAAATGGGCAGTATTCTTGTAGTTACTGTACAATAACCGGTATTTACAGGTCGTAGGAGTGCTGGAGTGTCGGAGAAGTGTGTGTTCAAACTCAGACTGGATTAGTAGAACACTCTTCCACCGGTTAGAGCACTGTACAAACTCATTTTCCATGTAGCACCAATTGATTTGTTCATAAATGGGCAGTATTCTTGTAGTTACTGTACAATAACCGGTATTTACCGGTCGTAGGAGTGCTGGAGAAGCGTGTGTTCAAACTCAGACTGGATTAGTAGAACACTCTTCCACCGGTTAGAGCACTGTACAAACTCATTTTCCATGTAGCACCAATTGATTTGTTCATAAATGGGCAGTATTCTTGTAGTTACGGTACAATAACCTGTATTTACCAGTCGTAGGAGTGCTGGAGTGTCGGAAAAGCGTGTGTTCAAACTCAGACTCGATTAGTAGAACACTCTTCCACCGGTTAGAGCACTGTACAAACTCATTTTCCATGTAGCACCAATTGATTTGTTCATAAATGGGCAGTATTCTTGTAGTTACTGTACAATAACCGGTATTTACCGGTCGTAGGAGTGCTGGAGTGTCGGAGAAGCGTGTGTTCAAACTCAGACTCGATTAGTAGAACACTCTTCCACCGGTTAGAGCACTGTACAAACTCATTTTCCATGTAGCACCAATTGATTTGTTCATAAATGGGCAGTATTCTTGTAGTTACTGTACAATAACCGGTATTTACCGGTCGTAGGAGTGCTGGAGTGTCGGAAAAGCGTGTGTTCAAACTCAGACTCGATTAGTAGAGCACTCTTCCATCGGTTAGAGCACTGTACAAACTGATTTTCCATGTAGCACTAATTGATTTGTTCATAAATGTTCAGTATTCTTGTAGTTACTAGATAATGACCGGTATTCAGCGGTCGTAGGAGTGCTGGAGTGTCGGAGACGTGTGTGTTCAAACTGAGACTCGATTAGTAGACCACTCTTCCATCGGTCAGAGCACTGTACAAACTTATTTTCCATGTAGCACCAATTGATTTGTTCATAAATGGGCAGTATTCTTGTAGTTAATGTACAATAACCGGTATTTACCGGTCGTAGGAGTGCTGGAGTGTCGGAGAAGTGTGTGTTCAAACTCAGACTGGATTAGTAGAACACTCTTCCACCGGTTAGAGCACTGTACAAACTCATTTTCCATGTAGCACCAATTGATTTGTTCATAAATGGGCAGTATTCTTGTAGTTACTGTACAATAACCGGTATTTACCGGTCGTAGGAGTGCTGGAGTGTCGGAGAAGTGTGTGTTCAAACTCAGACTGGATTAGTAGAACACTCTTCCACCGGTTAGAGCACTGTACAAACTCATTTTCCATGTAGCACCAATTGATTTGTTCATAAATGGGCAGTATTCTTGTAGTTACTGTACAATAACCGGTATTTACCGGTCGTAGGAGTGCTGGAGTGTCGGAGAAGTGTGTGTTCAAACTCAGACTGGATTAGTAGAACACTCTTCCACCGGTTAGAGCACTGTACAAACTCATTTTCCATGTAGCACCAATAGATTTGTTCATAAATGGGCAGTATTCTTGTAGTTACTGTACAATAACCGGTATTTACCGGTCGTAGGAGTGCTGGAGTGTCGGAGAAGTGTGTGTTCAAACTCAGACTGGATTAGTAGAACACTCTTCCACCGGTTAGAGCACTGTACAAACTCATTTTCCATGTAGCACCAATTGATTTGTTTCATAAATGGGCAGTATTCTTGTAGTTACTGTACAATAACCGGTATTTACCGGTCGTAGGAGTGCTGGAGGTGTCGGAAAATGCGTGTGATCAAACTCAGACATCGATTAGTAGAACACTCTTCCACCGGTTAGAGCACTGTACAAACTCATTTTCCATGTAGCACCAATTGATTTGTTCATAAATGGGCAGTATTCTTGTAGTTACTGTACAATAACCGGTATTTACCGGTCGTAGGAGTGCTGGAGTGTCGGAGAAGCGTGTGTTCAAACTCAGACTCGATTAGTAGAACACTCTTCCACCGGTTAGAGCACTGTACAAACTCATTTTCCATGTAGCACCAATTGATTTGTTCATAAATGGGCAGTATTCTTGTAGTTACTGTACAATAACCGGTACTTACCGGTCGTAGGAGTGCTGGAGTGTCGGAGAAAGCGTGTGTTCAAACTCAGACTCGATTAGTAGAACACTCTTACCACCGGTTAGAGCACTGTACAAACTCATTTTCCATGTAGCACCAATTGATTTGTTCATAAATGGGCAGTATTCTTGTAGTTACTGTACAATAACCGGTATTTACCGGTCGTAGGAGTGCTGGAGTGTCGGAGAAGCGTGTGTTCAAACTCAGACTCGATTAGTAGAACACTCTTCCACCGGTTAGAGCACTGTACATACTCATTTTCCATGTAGCACCAATTGATTTGTTCATAAATGGGCAGTATTCTTGTAGTTACTGTACAATAACCGGTATTTACCGGTCGTAGGAGTGCTGGAGTGTCGGAGAAGCGTGTGTTCAAACTCAGACTCGATTAGTAGAACACTCTTCCACCGGTTAGAGCACTGTACAAACTCATTTTCCATGTAGCACCAATTGATTTGTTCATAAATGGCAGTATTCTTGTAGTTACTGTACAATAACCGGTATTTACCGGTCGTAGAGTGCTGGAGTGTCGGAGAGCGCGCGTGTGTTCAAACTCAGACTCGATTAGTAGAACACTCTTCCACCGGTTAGAGCACTGTACAAACTCATTTTCCATGTAGCACCAATTGATTTGTTCATAAATGGGCAGTATTCTTGTAGTTACTGTACAATAACCGGTATTTACCGGTCGTAGGAGTGCTGGAGTGTCGGAGAAGTGTGTGTTCAAACTCAGACTCGATTAGTAGAACACTCTTCCACCGGTTAGAGCACTGTACAAACTCATTTTCCATGTAGCACCAATTGATTTGTTCATAAATGGGCAGTATTCTTGTAGTTACTGTACAATAACCGGTATTTACCGGTCGTAGGAGTGCTGGAGTGTCGGAGAAGCGTGTGTTCAAACTCAGACTCGATTAGTAGAACACTCTTCCACCGGTTAGAGCACTGTACAAACTCATTTTCCATGTAGCACCAATTGATTTGTTCATAAATGGGCAGTATTCTTGTAGTTACTGTACAATAACCGGTATTTACCGGTCGTAGGAGTGCTGGAGTGTCGGAGAAGCGTGTGTTCAAACTCAGACTCGATTAGTAGAACACTCTTCCACCGGTTAGAGCACTGTACAAACTCATTTTCCATGTAGCACCAATTGATTTGTTCATAAATGGGCAGTATTCTTGTAGTTACTGTACAATAACCGGTATTTACCGGTCGTAGGAGTGCTGGAGTGTCGGAGAAGCGTGTGTTCAAACTCAGACTCGATTAGTAGAACACTCTTCCACCGGTTAGAGCACTGTACAAACTCATTTTCCATGTAGCACCAATTGATTTGTTCATAAATGGCAGTATTCTTGTAGTTACTGTACAATAACCGGTATTTACCGGTCGTAGGAGTGCTGGAAGTGTCGGAGAAGCGTGTGTTCAAACTCAGACTCGATTAGTAGAACACTCTTCCACCGTTAGAGCACTGTACAAACTCATTTCCATGTAGCACCAATTGATTTGTTCATAAATGGGCAGTATTCTTGTAGTTACTGTACAATAACCGGTATTTACCGGTCGTAGAGTGCTGGAGTGTCGGAGAAGTGTGTGTTCAAACTCAGACTCGATTAGTAGAACACTCTTCCACCGGTTAGAGCACTGTACAAACTCATTTTCCATGTAGCACCAATTGATTTGTTCATAAATGGGCAGTATTCTTGTAGTTACTGTACAATAACCGGTATTTACCGGTCGTAGGAGTGCTGGAGTGTCGGAGAAGTGTGTGTTCAATCTCAGACTCGATTAGTAGAACACTCTTCCACCGGTTAGAGCACTGTACAAACTCATTTTCCATGTAGCACCAATTGATTTGTTCATAAATGGGCAGTATTCTTGTAGTTACTGTACAATAACCGGTACTTACCGGTCGTAGGAGTGCTGGAGTGTCGGAGAAGCGTGTGTTCAAACTCAGACTCGATTAGTAGAACACTCTTCCACCGGTAAGAGCACTGTACAAACTCATTTTCCATGTAGCACCAATTGATTTGTTCATAAATGGGCAGTATTCTTGTAGTTACTGTACAATAACCGGTATTTACCGGTCGTAGGAGTGCTGGAGTGTCGGAGAAGCGTGTGTTCAAACTCAGACTCGATTAGTAGAACACTCTTCCACCGGTTAGAGCACTGTACAAACTCATTTTCCATGTAGCACCAATTGATTTGTTCATAAATGGGCAGTATTCTTGTAGTTACTGTACAATAACCGGTATTTACCGGTCGTAGGAGTGCTGGAGAAGCGTGTGTTCAAACTCAGACTCGATTAGTAGAACACTCTTCCACCGGTTAGAGCACTGTACAAACTCATTTTCCATGTAGTACCAATTGATTTGTTCATAAATGGGCAGTATTCTTGTAGTTACTGTACAATAACCGGTATTTACCGGTCGTAGGAGTGCTGGAGTGTCGGAGAGGCGTGTGTTCAAACTCAGACTCGATTAGTAGAACACTCTTCCACCGGTTAGAGCACTGTACAAACTCATTTTCCATGTAGCACCAATTGATTTGTTCATAAATGGGCAGTATTCTTGTAGTTACTGTACAATAACCGGTATTTACCGGTCGTAGGAGTGCTGGAGTGTCGGAGAAGCGTGTGTTCAAACTCAGACTCGATTAGTAGAACACTCTTCCACCGTTAGAGCACTGTACAAACTCATTTTCCATGTAGCACCAATTGATTTGTTCATAAATGGGCAGTATTCTTGTAGTTACTGTACAATAACCGGTATTTACCGGTCGTAGGAGTGCTGGAGTGTCGGAGAAGCGTGTGTTCAAACTCAGACTCGATTAGTAGAACACTCTTCCACCGGTTAGAGCACTGTACAAACTCATTTTCCATGTAGCACCAATTGATTTGTTCATAAATGGGCAGTATTCTTGTAGTTACTGTACAATAACCGGTATTTACCGGTCGTAGGAGTGCTGGAGTGTCGGAGAAGCGTGTGTTCAAACTCAGACTCGATTAGTAGAACACTCTTCCACCGGTTAGAGCACTGTACAAACTCATTTTCCATGTAGCACCAATTGATTTGTTCATAAATGGGCAGTATTCTTGTAGTTACTGTACAATAACCGGTATTTACCGGTCGTAGGAGTGCTGGAGTGTCGGAGAAGCGTGTGTTCAAACTCAGACTCGATTAGTAGAACACTCTTCCACCGGTTAGAGCACTGTACAAACTCATTTTCCATGTAGCACCAATTGATTTGTTCATAAATGGGCAGTATTCTTGTAGTTACTGTACAATAACCGGTATTTACCGGTCGTAGGAGTGCTGGAGTGTCGGAGAAGTGTGTGTTCAAACTCAGACTGGATTAGTAGAACACTCTTCCACCGGTTAGAGCACTGTACAAACTCATTTTCCATGTTGCACCAATTGATTTGTTCATAAATGGGCAGTATTCTTGTAGTTACTGTACAATAACCGGTATTTACCGGTCGTAGGAGTGCTGGAGTGTCGGAGAAGCGTGTGTTCAAACTCAGACTCGATTAGTAGAACACTCTTCCACCGGTTAGAGCACTGTACAAACTCATTTTCCATGTAGCACCAATTGATTTGTTCATAAATGGGCAGTATTCTTGTAGTTACTGTACAATAACCGGTACTTACCGGTCGTAGGAGTGCTGGAGTGTCGGAGAAGTGTGTGTTCAAACTCAGACTCGATTAGTAGAACACTCTTCCACCGGTTAGAGCACTGTACAAACTCATTTTCCATGTAGCACCAATTGATTTGTTCATAAATGGGCAGTATTCTTGTAGTTACTGTACAATAACCGGTATTTACCGGTCGTAGGAGTGCTGGAGTGTCGGAGAAGCGTGTGTTCAAACTCAGACTCGATTAGTAGAACACTCTTCCACCGGTTAGAGCACTGTACAAACTCATTTTCCATGTAGCACCAATTGATTTGTTCATAAATGGGCAGTATTCTTGTAGTTACTGTACAATAACCGGTATTTACCGGTCGTAGGAGTGCTGGAGTGTCGGAGAAGCGTGTGTTCAAACTCAGACTCGATTAGTAGAACACTCTTCCACCGGTTAGAGCACTGTACAAACTCATTTTCCATGTAGTACCAATTGATTTGTTCATAAATGGGCAGTATTCTTGTAGTTAATGTACAATAACCGTACTTACCGGTCGTAGGAGTGCTGGAGTGTCGGAGAAGTGTGTGTTCAAACTCAGACTGGATTAGTAGAACACTCTTCCACCGGTTAGAGCACTGTACAAACTCATTTTCCATGTAGCACCAATTGATTTGTTCATAAATGGGCAGTATTCTTGTAGTTACTGTACAATAACCGGTATTAACCGGTCGTAGGAGTGCTGGAGTGTCGGAGAAGTGTGTGTTCAAACTCAGACTGGATTAGTAGAACACTCTTCCACCGGTTAGAGCACTGTACAAACTCATTTTCCATGTAGCACCAATTGATTTGTTCATAAATGTGCAGTATTATTGTAGTTACTGTACAATAACCGGTATTTACCGGTCGTAGGAGTGCTGGAGTGTCGGAGAAGCGTGTGTTCAAACTCAGACTCGATTAGTAGAACACTCTTCCACCGGTTAGAGCACTGTACAAACTCATTTTCCATGTAGCACCAATTGATTTGTTCATAAATGGGCAGTATTCTTGTAGTTACTGTACAATAACCGGTATTTACCGGTCGTAGGAGTGCTGGAGTGTCGGAGAAGCGTGTGTTCAAACTCAGACTCGATTAGTAGAACACTCTTCCACCGGTTAGAGCACTGTACAAACTCATTTTCCATGTAGTACCAATTGATTTGTTCATAAATGGGCAGTATTCTTGTAGTTACTGTACAATAACCGGTATTTACCGGTCGTAGGAGTGCTGGAGTGTCGGAGAAGTGTGTGTTCAAACTCAGACTCGATTAGTAGATCACTCTTCCATCGGTTAGAGCACTGTACAAACTCATTTTCCATGTAGCACCAATTGATTTGTTCATAAATGGGTAGTATTCTTGTAGTACTGTACAATAACACGGTATTTACCGGTCGTAGGAGTGCTGGAGTGTCGGAGATGCGTGTGTTCAAACTCAACTCGATTAGTAGAACACTCTTCCACCGGTTAGAGCACTGTACAAACTCATTTTCCATGTAGCACCAATTGATTTGTTCATAAATGGGCAGTATTCTTGTAGTTACTGTACAATAACCGGTACTTACCGGTCGTAGGAGTGCTGGAGTGTCGGAGAAGTGTGTGTTCAAACTCAGACTGGATTAGTAGAACACTCTTCCACCGGTTAGAGCACTGTACAAACTCATTTTCCATGTAGCACCAATTGATTTGTTCATAAATGGGCAGTATTCTTGTAGTTACTGTACAATAACCGGTATTTACCGGTCGTAGGAGTGCTGGAGAAGCGTGTGTTCAAACTCAGACTGGATTAGTAGAACACTCTTCCACCGGTTAGAGCACTGTACAAACTCATTTTCCATGTAGTACCAATTGATTTGTTCATAAATGGGCAGTATTCTTGTAGTTAATGTACAATAACCGGTACTTACCGGTCGTAGGAGTGCTGGAGTGTCGGAGAAGCGTGTGATCAAACTCAGACTCGATTAGTAGAACACTCTTCCACCGGTTAGAGCACTGTACAAACTCATTTTCCATGTAGCACCAATTGATTTGTTCATAAATGGGCAGTATTCTTGTAGTTACTGTACAATAACCGGTATTTACCGGTCGTAGGAGTGCTGGAGTGTCGGAGAAGCGTGTGTTCAAACTCAGACTCGATTAGTAGAACACTCTTCCACCGATTAGAGCACTGTACAAACTCATTTTCCATGTAGCACCAATTGATTTGTTCATAAATGGGCAGTATTCTTGTAGTTACTGTACAATAACCGGTATTTACCGGTCGTAGGAGTGCTGGAGTGTCGGAAAAGCGTGTGATCAAACTCAGACTCGATTAGTAGAACACTCTTCCACCGGTTAGAGCACTGTACAAACTCATTTTCCATGTAGTACCAATTGATTTGTTCATAAATGGGCAGTATTCTTGTAGTTACTGTACAATAACCGGTATTTACCGGTCGTAGGAGTGCTGGAGTGTCGGAGAAGTGTGTGTTCAAACTCAGACTGGATTAGTAGAACACTCTTCCACCGGTTAGAGCACTGTACAAACTCATTTTCCATGTAGCACCAATTGATTTGTTCATAAATGGGCAGTATTCTTGTAGTTACTGTACAATAACCGGTATTTACCGGTCGTAGGAGTGCTGGAGTGTCGGAGAAGCGTGTGTTCAAACTCAGACTCGATTAGTAGAACACTCTTCCACCGGTTAGAGCACTGTACAAACTCATTTTCCATGTAGCACCAATTGATTTGTTCATAAATGGGCAGTATTCTTGTAGTTACTGTACAATAACCGGTATTTACCGGTCGTAGGAGTGCTGGAGTGTCGGAGAAGTGTGTGTTCAAACTCAGACTCGATTAGTAGAACACTCTTCCACCGGTTAGAGCACTGTACAAACTCATTTTCCATGTAGCACCAATTGATTTGTTCATAAATGGGCAGTATTCTTGTAGTTACTGTACAATAACCGGTATTTACCGGTCGTAGGAGTGCTGGAGTGTCGGAGAGGCGTGTGTTCAAACTCAGACTCGATTAGTAGAACACTCTTCCACCGGTTAGAGCACTGTACAAACTCATTTTCCATGTAGCACCAATTGATTTGTTCATAAATGGGCAGTATTCTTGTAGTTACTGTACAATAACCGGTACTTACCGGTCGTAGGAGTGCTGGAGTGTCGGAGAGGCGTGTGTTCAAACTCAGACTCGATTAGTAGAACACTCTTCCACCGGTTAGAGCACTGTACAAACTCATTTACCAAGTAGCACCAATTGATTTGTTCATAAATGGGCAGTATTCTTGTATTAACTGTACAATAACCGGTATTTACCGGTCGTAGGAGTGCTGGAGTGTCGGAAAAAAGCGTGTGTTCAAACTCAGACTCGATTAGTAGAACACTCTTCCACCGGTTAGAGCACTGTACAAACTCATTTTCCATGTAGCACCAATTGATTTGTTCATAAATGGGCAGTATTCTTGTAGTTACTGTACAATAACCGGTATTTACCGGTCGTAGGAGTGCTGGAGTGTCGGAGAAGCGTGTGTTCAAACTCAGACTGGATTAGTAGAACACTCTTCCACCGGTCCGGTTAGAGCACTGTACAAACTCATTTTCCATGTAGCACCAATTGATTTGTTCATAAATGGGCAGTATTCTTGTAGTTACTGTACAATAACCGGTACTTACCGGTCGTAGGAGTGCTGGAGTGTCGGAGAAGCGTGTGTTCAAACTCAGACTGGATTAGTAGAACACTCTTCCACCGGTTAGAGCACTGTACAAACTCATTTTCCATGTAGCACCAATTGATTTGTTCATAAATGGGCAGTATTCTTGTAGTTACTGTACAATAACCGGTATTTACCGGTCGTAGGAGTGCTGGAGTGTCGGAGAAGCGTGTGTTCAAACTCAGACTCGATTAGTAGAACACTCTTCCACCGGTTAGAGCACTGTACAAACTCATTTTCCATGTAGCACCAATTGATTTGTTCATAAATGGGCAGTATTCTTGTAGTTACTGTACAATAACCGGTATTTACCGGTCGTAGGAGTGCTGGAGTGTCGGAGAAGCGTGTGTTCAAACTCAGACTCGATTAGTAGAACACTCTTCCACCGGTTAGAGCACTGTACAAACTCATTTTCCATGTAGCCCCATTTGGTTTGTTCATAAATGGGCAGTATTCTTGTAGTTACTGTACAATAACCGGTATTTACCGGTCGTAGGAGTGCTGGAGTGTCGGAGAAGTGTGTGTTCAAACTCAGACTCGATTAGTAGAACACTCTTCCACCGGTTAGAGCACTGTACAAACTCATTTTCCATGTAGCCCCATTTGGTTTGTTCATAAATGGGCAGTATTCTTGTAGTTACTGTACAATAACCGGTACTTACCGGTCGTAGGAGTGCTGGAGTGTCGGAGAAGCGTGTGTTCAAACTCAGACTCGATTAGTAGAACACTCTTCCACCGGTTAGAGCACTGTACAAACTTATTTTCCATGTAGCACCAAGAAGGTTTCTGGAAAATCTTATCATTTTCTGAAGAAATCGGTTTTTGGCGGTTTTTACCGTTTGTTCGTGTAAAGAAAGTGCTGGAAGTTGCTGTACAAACTCAGTTTTTTGTTCTTGTATCTAAACTTTTCCGTCGGATTGCTGTACAAACTCGCTTACTAGGTAGCACCAATACTTGCACCAATTTTTCGAATTTAAATTTGAATTTTGAAGGTGATGGAGTTCGAATTTTGGAAAAATTTTTGTCTGTACAAACTCTGCGTCATCAGTAGTGCCTATACATGTGGTTTTCTATTCTGTACAAACTCTATTCAAAAAGTTGGTGTTGAAGTTGGTGCTAACTTCAACGACAGCTCGGAATATAGGCTAAGAATTTTAGCGGTTTATGATTGCCTATAGAGTCATACAAGCTATAGCTGAGAGTAATAAAGATGAGTGCATTAAATACCAGCTACGAACAAAGACAATGCAATATTACATCGTCTTCTGCTACGAATGCAGCAAGATATTACATAAATATGAAATATACTAAATTAATAGTTGGCTATAATAGCTCAGCACCCTATTCTACAAGCGCAACTATTAAATGATTCTCCCATCCTTAACATACAGAATAAAAAATAACCCGATCGCAATCAGGCTGTAGTCTACAGCTTGCATTGCTATGTAGGCAATGTCAGCCGTCAAAACCTTTGCCTTTAGACATTCGATCAATCTGGTCTTGTATTTTGCGTTTCCGAGAAATTGGTTTTGTGGTGAAACAATATACATGTTCTTTATTACCCTTCATTATTATCTCTTTCGGCATTCATTATATTGTTCCCTCCTCAAGATTGGCATAAATCTATTTTTAAATATTTGTATGTGCATAGTTCAGCTAATTTTGCATGCACAGACAGTTCTTTTAGTTCCGATATCACAACAGATCATGTGACCGTTCAATATTGCTTTGTCGAAGTCGTGAAGTTTATTCATTGTTCAATGTCCGTGTGCATGTACCGCTACAGCAAGTGTCAGTCTCATGAATAAGACGTGCAGTCCGGCCGTCGAAAGCTCGAGCTACTAATACGAGTATATTATTGATTTTGAACAAGTGGAGATCTCCGGAAAAAGCCCAGAGATGATCATCACACCTGAAAGCATTTTTTCATTAAAGCATTCTATTGTTCTATCATTGCACAAGCCACTTATTCTTCATCCGTATTCTAACCCACTTCTATAACTTCCTGCTCTTTCCAAATCATGATTTCTGTACATCTTTTTCAACGATGACGCAATATCGTTGAAAACTGACAGACACGACAAAGTGAAGAGTTCGATTCAGTTTTAGGATGCAATCAAAATGCGGCAAATAGAATAATTGGATATTGAGTTGCATCCATCCTCAGTTGACAAAAAGGAAGACGGGAATAGCTGTCATTTCATCCAACATCAGGAATCATCAGCAGGCCTAGTTCACATCTGTGAGTGCCCGTCGAAATTTCACTAACATGCTAATTGTCCTAATTATGAATTTATCAGTTCCTCCTCGATTTCTTGCAGTGCCGCTTATAAAAGGTCCTAGTCACTACCAATCTTGGTTTTGCTGATTTTATCAAATGCTCCCAAACAAAGGAATTATCTTATCTCAGACATCATAGGCCTAAATTATATGGCTGTTGAAAGAGGGTTAAATATGATCACAAAATGTCACAATGCCGTGACTACAGCATATGAATCGCAAAGGTTTTGGATCTATCTGAAAGATGTATACTTTCTCTGGCATTCACAGTAGCGGATTACGAGACGGCATATGTATATTCCATTAAGCATGGTGGTGTTGACATGGCGTTAGAAAGATTCCAACTGAAACATAAATGTACTCGAAAATATTACAAAAGATCAAAATGGAACATTTTGCTCAACTTATGAAAATGAAGGATTTCTTCGCGCCAATAGAAAAACAATTTGAATTCCCCGCCACATGGATAAAGATGGAAGAGTGATCTCACATTACATATCTTGAACATCGTTCTAAGTTCTGTTTTGTAAAAAAGAAATAATCCGGAAAGTGAATTTTCACTCATATGAATTTGTTCATAAATGAAATGATGAGATAGATATATTATCATCCATCACCGGCACTTTCAGATAATTCATATTTCCCGAATGTGAAGAAAGCTACTTTTTAGAATTAATGCATGCCAATAAGTATTTGTTTCTAAGCTAGTCTACAAGTATCATCCTTATCAATCACATCAAACGCCATTGATAAAACGACGAATCAGAATCAGGTTTAGAGGCTCCCTCTAAACCTGTCCATACCGAAAAAATTCGCTCCCCCCGCCGCATTGGCTTAAACTTGTAGAACAACTTTTTGTAGATGTATTGCAATCTTCCATATTTTTTATTTCAGGGTTTTCCATGCGAAAATCAAACTCGCGTTGCATTCCCAAGTAGCTCGTTAGTAATTCAGTCAGTTTTGCATCGTAAATAGCAATCATTAAGTAAATTTGTAGCCACAATTGATGAATTTGTGTTGTATTGCTATTTCTAGAACAAAGAAAAGCGAGTTATGACCGCATTAGAAAGTCCGCACGGTGGATTCAAAGTGGGGCATGGAAGGGGTTGAGAATCCTGTTTGACTTGGATGAATGATAGCCATCCATTGAATCCCATCTTTCAATAATTTGCTACAAATAAATCTGAAAACAGCACATTTGAAAACATATAATGAAGTCGTTATAATTTATGTCCGATATTCGGGAATGGTCAATCTTTATAAAATTTGAAGAATTTTCACATCCTTTAGTGTAGAGAGAAAATAAGGTGTTCTCGGGTGAAGTTAAGCAAAACCTAGTAATGAATGAAATAAGAACATTGAGAACATGTCGCATGACAAATTTAGGGGAAATGCTTTTCGATGTTAATAAATATCTTCATACAGACAAAAGCAAGCCAAAATTTCGCGACCTTGCAGATAGCATCGTATGCACCGTATGCTCGCTCTGGTCGTGAAATATTGACTTGCCTTGTCTGTAATAAAGCATTTATAAGCGCGGAATATATTTTCCTTAGATGAATTATTAAGCGTTAAAATTAACTCACTGAGATCACTATGTCCTCAATTCTCCTGTGCTGCTCTCCGGCATTCTAGCTTCACGAAAATGTCAGGAATTTGACAAAGTGTGCTCTGCAATTCTTGAAGGAAACCTTCTTCATAACAATTCAAAACATCGCCACATTTTCAGAAATAGAATGAATCGACGTTTTCACAATTGACATTTGAAAATTTGTAAGGTAACTCCCACTTCAACAACAAACAAATGGTTTACCTGATGCTCTCTTGACATCCACGACTACAGCGGCGGAGACGGAAATGGTTGTCCTTGAATCAGTATCTGCATATATATGATGAATCAGTATCTGCATTATCGAGCGCATAGGATCAAAGAAGCCGGAACAACGCCCAGAAGCTGCCCTGTAATAGAGACCACCTTCGTAAAGAACCCGCCCTCGAATAGAAGTCGCCTTCGAATAGAATTTGTTCTCGAGTAGAAGCCGCCCTCGAATAGTAGCTGCCCTCGAATAGAACCCACCTTCGAATGGAACCCGCCTCAAATAGAAACCTCCCTCGAATAGAGGCTGCCCTCGGATAGAAGCCGCCCTGTAGAGACGCCAGTCCCGACCGGCCGATTTCAACCTTACTATACATTGCCTCCAACAATTGATTACCGCTTCTAATTTATCATTTGACCATTATGCTAGTTGTCTGAGGAAAGTTGTCCCTGTAAGTTTTGAGTAAATAACACAATCAGTTGCATCAGTAGATGAGGCACATGGTTTACACTGAATGCATGCTGCGATTAAAAGGATTCGAGTTTTTTTTCTTTTCCTGTTTTGCTTCAAATATTTTAATTCATAGAACTTATAAAAAGTTCTATTATACTCGTATCTTTCTATTGATTCGTGAAAGTTTATCATAATCTAATGCTACACTATCTAATCATCATAATGTCCCTTTCAGCCCGGCATACGGGCAGCGCCCGCACGTGACCCTCCGGAGCTCGGACGCTGCCCGTAGTGTGACTGACTCAACGGCGAACGAGCATTGCTCGTCGTCTGTAGACCAATACGCATTGATTCTGTTCATTAGCCGGAGTTGAGCGCTTTGCATTACTCTGCTGCCGGAGTTCACAGCTGTCTTTATTGTATTCTTCAGTCATCACATCCTTCATATTGACATACAATACGCATAACATATCAAGCGCTTATTTTGTGTTGGGAGCGTGCAATGCAATGGATGGCATGGACAAAGTAGATGCGATTCAGCATTCTGTTTCTTGCGCTAGAAGGTCATCCGTTTGGCACAAGAAAATCTTAATTTACCATATTCAAAGAATTGCTTTTGTTTTAGGAAAGTAGCATTTTCCTGACCTTATGAAAAAGAAAACTTTCGCTAACTTTTCTTTGTCCGTGATTGAAAGACTGATCTATGCGAATGACATTCCAAATGTTCGCACACAAATAACTCACAACAGCAATGCACACTTTCCCGTGAAGCTACCTGCAACAGGGTTGAATCCCAGACCTTCCAATTCATGCCGACAATGCTGGAGAGTGGCTCCAGCGGAGACTCGTCGAGTGCGAGAATCCACTTATTATTGTTCTGGGTATCCACAATTCCTTATACTTCATATAGAATGTTTCCCAGCGTGGCATTCGTGACCTTTTTGTGACCACAATTCCCTGCCTTCCACAATTCGCGCACTTTTTTGAATAAGGATCAGAAAATAAAAAGTTGTAGTTTTTTCAATAAATGCGCCGGATTTGAGTGCCACGAATTTTATTAAGCCGAGCTGAAAGGGCTAGCTGTTAAGTGTGAACCTGAGAAATATAGGAGATATTGTATTCTTCATTGATAATCGGAAATTGCTAACAACAATTTTTTTACAATGAAATCTCCTTTTACTAAAAAGAGGTCCAGTCAAATTAGTTTCTGTATTATCTAAGTGGGTCCACATTTCATTTCTGCATTATGCCAAAACTAGATTGAGTACAGTCTTTATTGATGGTTAGGTCTAAACACTTTTACTATTTTCATAAATATGAAAATGCACTCACCGCCTTCAAAAATCTCCACTTCGCATAAAGCTAACGCGTGTCCACCGTCTTTAACAATCGACACATATCTTCCGATGACATTATTACACGACACAATCAAAGTGGGTTTCGACTTTGTGTTCTGCACGTTTCCGCAAAGATTTTGGGTTTCATGTTCGTTAGACCAATTGAATCTCTCTATTTGACTTGAATAGATTCTGGCTCCTTCCAATCGTTGGGAACAACAGTCCATTCGATTGTAGATGACAACTTCTTTGATGTGATAGTCTTGTTGTAGATCGACGATCCAAAAGCTTTTCGCACCATTGGTATGAGTACAAGACCCAGCTGCATAAGAGCTGTCACGTCTTCCATCCACCGCTCGGCTTGCGTCGGCATCTCTAAGCGTAGTACTTTGAAAAGTCGGTTTATTCAGTGCCAAGTTTTGACGAGAAGCAAGTTTGCTTTCGAGGATAAGAAAACATGTGACTACTGACATGAAAATGCATTGCAACATCTTCGACTTTGTGCAGATAGAAGGAAGAATGATAGACATAATATTGAGCAATTGATGAGAGCGTGATACGCGCCTTCTTTTGTCGTGACATCACCAATCAGCATGGATTCAAGTCATCTCATTGATTTAATGCTTATCTTACATAGACTTAAGCATTTTTTCTATTCTGCTTTGCATTATCCTTAAATTTGTACAATGCAGAATTAAGAAAATTCAGGGGAAAGACAAGTTTTCTACCATAAATAAATAATTGTTTAGTGACAAAGTCGATGATAATAGATATTACAGGACAGTGACAATTTTGATATGCAACTTCTTTATACCTCCTTGAAATCACTGTCAAAGTGTAATGCTGGCTTTGAAATACTGACATCTTGGTATTAGTAGTCTGGCTGGACGGTTAATGCTATGTTGTCTTGGGGGATGAAGCCATCTTCAATTGAGGGCTTGTGTCATACTTGGCGAGAGTGCCAGAGGTCAGTGGTTCAAATCCACCAAGACGCGCAGTTATTTTTCGACTGCTAAATTCACAGAGATCAATTGCTTTGTCTGCGTTGTGTGGACTGCAGATAACATCTTTTGAGGGTGATGGTCACGCCAAAAACTGGTCCCAGTGACAGAAAGATCAATTTTCCATTGAACGTTATGCAATTGTTCAATCGAAAATCATTGACACCGCATTGAACGCACACAGTCAGTAAATTTAGATCGTGAGGATTCAAACGATATCAATAATATTTCTAATTAATGAATTTATCACGGAGAAACATTGAGTCAATGATAGGTACTATTCACTGGCAGATGACGTTCAGTCTTAAATGTGATAACGACAGCACTCGTGTGTTCCCTACAACTTTCCTTACATATTGCTCGCGCCTGGCCAATCACGTGAGCCACAGGGAGACGGCTCTTTCCACATCTCTATACCCATATCTTTACCATCGCATACAATGGATGAGATAGAATCGAGTCGCCTCGAGAGTAACAGCGACAGACGAATCCGTCTCTGTGTCTAAATGTATATATTGAAGTATCTACAATAGAAATATAGGAGACTCAGCATGTAGTCCTAGTTATATGAAGCTATCGAGGCAATAAAATGCAAGAATGACGCTTTGGTTAATCAAAAGGCTCAGCATGAACATAAGAATTAATATTTTCACCAATTGAATTTGCACGATCGAGTAAGAGTAATTCCTCTGGTAATTGAAATGAATTAATGTGCCATGAATGATTGGATAAAATGCCAAGAAGTCAAAAAACTTGAATTGCCTACATACTTTCTTTCCATGTTTCAATGAATGAGCAGTTCAGGCAGTAGAAAGAGCCTTAGTATGTTATTCCAAAATGCACATGTTTGCTTCAATGCATTTTTACAAAAGGTTTTCCTCCACCACCGCACATCAAACGTGAATGCTATAGGAAAATCAACACCGGAAATAAGAGAGGAAGATGCGAGTGCGAATGATTGGAAAATACAATGATGGAAAAGAGATATGCTCTGTAAATCGCACGCTGCCAAATTGATGAAATGCTTCTACCGCTAGCCCTTTTACTGTCTTGGTAGCAAAACTACCAAACCTGTGTAATTTTTACCAGATGCCTCGTTTTTTTCTGATCGCATAAATGCGTTAAAAGTTGCATGCTCTTTTTTACTGCGTTAAAAGTAGCAAGATGTCAGCATTAGAAGATCGAACTTGCAATATTGAATTCGATTGTTTACACGTAAAAAAACAAACGTAAAAACGTAAATGAACAAATGTACTAGGCAATTCTATAATTGAGATAATTATAATAACTAATTAATAATTCTATAATATAAGCTATATTATAATAAGTCCGAAATGATAATACCTGTTAGTCTCATAACGTAAAATTAATTCATGCTTGAGATATACAAATGAACATGCTAACAGAGCAATTGGCGTGCTATTGTGATGATCTCATGATCTCAGTCAGTTCGGCACTTAAACTTAGTTAGACACATTGTGAACCTGATCGTGTGAGGTTGTCTGTCCGGCGCCCTCTTGCTAATTCCAACAAATTGGTCCCTTTTTTAACTTCTGGATAGTTGTTTTTGATAGTTTTTGGCTCTCCTTGGTCGCCGTCCTGTTTGCTTCATCTCCTTGGCATCGGAATTCATCGCCAACTGTTTGATTCGTCGAAGGTTACACTGGAGCATAACTGCAGGAATCTGTTGCTGCGGTCTGTCATTAGCTCTCTGGATTTTCACGCTGTATGCGTATCTTTGGAGTGTCTTCGTGATCTCAACATTATATTTTACTTTCGCAGTTGGTGCAGTTCAAATAGATCCTGAAGCCGATGAGGTCGCTGAGTTCCGAGATGAATCCGAGCTGATCATCGAGGTGGGAGGCGAGACCGAGGAAGAGCGAGTCACGAGGGAGAACAAGGGGATCCCGAAGAACAAGCGACGGAGCGAGAACAAATGGTGGACAGCGATGACGAGGAACAGGAGGATCCTTTCTCATTCGTGAGAGGAATATCACAATACGGCATGGCAGAGAGAGGAGAAAATGTGTCATCAATAATTCAAGCTCATTCTTGTGACATACTGTACGCTATCAAGTAACTTTGATTATCAATTGTTAAAACACTTTTGTGAATAGTTGTTAACTTTTGTGAGAGGCGCAACCGAACATATTGTAAATATACTGGACCTAGACAAATATTTCAGGTGAACATTGAACTTTGAAAAAATACTGTGAACTTAGACTTCTTAGGATATTTGAATTGAAGCGCACCAATGATTACAGTGAACATTTGCGATAAGAAAAAATTAAGCCGTTGCTGCTGGATATGACGTATTATTGAAAATGCACAAATTTTCGAGGTCAACCTCTTCGTTCAAGTGCGGCAGTTACAATGCAAACCAGCGACAGTGACAGTGAATAGCTATCGGCTGATGATCACGTGATCAACAGCTGACGCAGGACGCAAAGTGTACAAACATGTCTAAAGAGTGATTAGCGTTCTGAAGCAATGACAAAACAAAACATACACTTAGCACAATTGAAAACGCACCACCTGTCAAATCCAGCTAATTCGAAGTAAGTCGCTTCGATTGAATATGGAATGAAGGACGCACGCTAATTGACATAGATATCTGCACGACGGCGGTCTGGTGGTGGGATTGCGTAATTGTTCAGACTGAATTACTGAAGCAAGCATTATTATTACCGAATTACTTAGCAAGCATGTGTTCAAATTGAACTTCGATCATGAAGTATAAAATTAACGACTTATTATGGGAAATGACGGTTTTGTGAAAAATCTTAAGATGGTGCGTCAAATGTCTGATGCCGAAAGATGGCGTGCTATTGGCATGCTTGACGCTGGAATGTCCCTTCGAGCAGTCGGACGACATTTCGGTCGTTCGCATACGACGATTGCCCGACTTCTCAAGAAAGCGAGAGCAAATGCGTACCGTGGCACATGCTGGCGTTGTGCAGTACGTTCACACAACTGCCCAGAGCTGACCGGCGATTGCTCAGAATGGTGCGAGGCAATCCCACACTCCCGCGCAACTCTGCTACGACTGATGTGGGGCGAAAGAAGTCGCAGAGTGCAACATCCTGTAGCTCGGCACCATAATAAATCGTCTTCGAGAGCAAGGACGTTTCCTCAAGGAAGATGCGCAAATGCCCCAGATTAACAACCTGCGCATGTGGCACGAAGAGAGCGTGGGGCGATGCAACGAGTTCACTGAGAACCTACCACAATGAGACGTATCATCTTCACTGACGAAAGTCGGTTTCGTCTGTTCCGAAATGATGGCCGCATTCGTGTTTGGCGTGTGCCACGCCAAGAGATGCTGCAGCAACACGTTCAGCCTACTCATCAGCAACAGGAGCCATCCGTTCACGTGTGGGCAGGCATCACCCTGACGGGCAAGACCGAGCTTGGTACGTGCTCAACACGAACGTGACTGTAGACGTTATGCTGAACTGCTGCAAACGCATCGTCTGCCATTTGCGACTCGAACATTCGGAGACGTGGCCAACTGGATCCTGCAAGATGAATAACGCACCACTTCGCATCGTGCATACAAAATGTGACGCAGCTGAAGGACAAACTTAGGATACGGACTCTTCGCTGGCCATCAAGGACACCGGACATGAACCCGATCGAGCACGTGTGGGAATTATCTGAAGCGCCAAGTTCAGCAGCGGGACACCGCCTCCGCAAACACTGCGTGAATTACAAGAGACAAAGTGGTTGCAGTTTGGCAACAAATTCCTCAAAATTTTCTGAGACGCGCTCGTCCTCCAGAAATGCCCGCGAACGAATCAGTGCCTTATTGACTGCTCGCGGAGGTTATACCCGCTATTAACTTGTACAAGTATAGATGTTATGTTTAATAATTACTTTTCTTAATCACTAAAAGTTTGTCCTATTCATTTACATTAGCTGTCAATCATGTCATTAGACCCCTGACCGCCGTCGGGCCGTAGCACAGATATCTATGTCGGTTAGAATGCGTCCTCGATTCTTTATCAATCGTGTATAGCGATCAATTTGACGGATTTGACAGGTGGTGCGTTTTCAATTGTGCTAAGTGTATTACACGAATTTGCAAGAATTTAAGCTAGTAGGAAAAACAATTATTTATTCAAAAACCTTTAGGAGGTATGACATACCGTTGTAATCTGCTGTGTGATTGATCTTAGGTTGATACTCTTTTATCATTAAAGCTACTACAACATTTATATGATAATTACTGCTACCTTTATACCTTATGCGAAATTGATTACTTATATCATACGCACAATGATTACATGTATTGATATGTTTGTAAACTGCTGTATCTGTACTTTTATGCTCTTCGATCCTTTGCTGGAGTCTTCGTTTGGTTTTGCCAATATATTGGCTGCTTGGATCACCCAAGCATGTGAATTCATAGACCACACAAGACTTCAGCAAAGGTCCCGATTTGCATTTCAAAGAGAAATATGATTTTACTTTCGTAGTGTTGAATACAATCTTAGAGTTGATACCGTATCTTTTGTATATTTTCATCAAATTATTCCGTAATGTAAGCGATGGTTGACCAATATACGGTAAAGTACTGTATAGTTTACATGTGCATCTGCTGTACTCGTACATGTATCATTGTGCCCGTTGGAAATCACTTTTAAGACATGTACGTACGGATATTTTTCTACTGTACTCCGTGGTAAGCCGTTTTTTTCTGAAAAATACTAGTCATGTTTTTTACTTCGTTATGAAACATTTCCCAGAAGTTGGATACAGTATATGCTCGATGTAACATCCCATTATTATAGTCCAACTTTCCATTGCCTAGGGCAAACGGAATTGTAATTTAATAAGAGGCCCAGTATACGTATCATTACGGTAAATGAAAGTTTGTAAAAGTATCTTCGATGCTTAATGAATTGCATCTAGGAAAGGTAACTGTTTGTTGCCCACCATCCAGTGGTGAAAATTTTAGGTTAGGATGTTGTACTGTTTAGGTACTCATGGAACTTGTGAATTTTGTTCTACGTTATCAAATACGCATATGCAGTCATCTACATATCTGGAGTAGAACAGGGGGGAAATTGTTCTCCCATCCGAACCTTGTCTAATTCTGCTAGGAAGAGATTGGCAAGCGTTGGTGCCAACGTGAACCGTCATCGAAACTCCATCTGTTTGAGTATACATATTATCATTGTACATAAAGCTACCTTGTGTAGCGAATTTACATAGTTTTATGAAAACATCTTTACCGGTATCGCGGTTGTTGTTTGAATTACTACTGTATACTAGGTTAGCTGCTATGTTAATAAGTTCATCTACAGGTATATTGGTAAACAGTGATTCCACGTCAAAACTCACTAAGACATTATTCTATAAATACCGACTCGTTTTTCTTTAATTCTGTCAATAAATTCAGCTGTTGAACTCAGCAAGTACGTTTTAATTGATGTGTTTGTTTGATAATAGTACATCGAGTAACTTCTGGGCCAAATTGTAAT
>CAJQUW010000913.1:0-10000 GCA_907163375.1 Prostheceraeus crozeri | reverse complement strand
GATACCTTACCACCTGCAGTAAATCACTATCCCATCTTTATTGTGCTAAACACTCATTCGCAGAATTTAGGCAGTGAGCATTGGAAAGCGATCTTTATTGGAGAAGACCGACGTGGTGAACTATTTGACTCTCTTGCTCAACCTCCAAATATACCAACACAGCAGTGGTTGAGAAAACATACGCGTCAATATCAGCGAAATGAACGCATACTACAACATCCACTTTCATCAACGTGTGGTGCTTTTGTACTGTACTTCATCTTAAAACGTTTACATGTATCTCGATTTGCATCTATTATTCAAAACTTTTCATGTAATCCATCCTCTAATGAAAAAATGATTTGTAAGTTCTATCAGTGGCGGCTCTATGGATTTCTGTTAGGTCATGCTCATCAATTTTTTCGCATCATGAGGAAAAAAGTATGTGACAGCTATCATACGAGGATTTTTAACCATGCAACTGATGTAGCATAATATCATGCAACTGAAGAAACAGTTACGAATTCGATGAACAAAATTTTAATCTCATTCCATTTGCATTTGCCCTTTCCTAATTATAATTCAAACATGCAAGCCGACTACTTTTCACATCAGGTAATCCAGTGAATATGGTGTAGGGCTAGGCATAATTCTAATGATCTACATACTGTATCAGCCAAAATACGCTTAAAATAAAATTCCAGGCGTAGGCTACATGATTTGTATGTTTGAGTACATCCGATGATAATCTGATGCATGCATAGCCTATTATACTATTTGCTCCGAGACATATCTACATATGCAAGCATGTAGAAGACCACGGCTAAATTTAATCACCAGATAATGTATATTAAATAATATTCAAGTTCTAGTTATTTGAAGCATGCATTTAAGATAGTAAAAACACCGTCAATCGCACAAAATCACAAGCTGTATTAACATTGGAAGATATTGAATTACTTATAAAGGAAGTCAATTCGATGGGGTTTCAATCGTGCAACTGAGACTCGAGACATCTCATGATCTCACTACACCGATAAAATCAGCAGATTGCCGTCCAATCAGCTACCGTTAGTTGGTTGAAACGAGCTATACGTATCATTTGTGCTTCCCGTCCACGGCATGAGATGGAGTATGAAAATCGTCATCCGCAGATTTTGCTATTGTTCTCCCGTCAGATGATCCGGCCAATAACAAATGAGGTATGCTCGAATTGACTTGCGTTCCCCTGAATTTTTTAGAACAAGTTAGCTACTTGATAAATCTTAATTGAGTATGACCTTAATGTCACAGCAACATGATCTGACATAGTAATTAAATGTTGTCAAATGTAATCAAATGATGTTGGAAGTTTTTTTGTTGATTCAAAACTTTCCCTTTCTTGTGGTTGACATCGTTGATTTGTGTGGAGGAAAATTAGACAAAATACTTCGTCATGCTGAGCATGAAGGGCATGATCGCTAAAGCCGCCACTGAGTTCTATCATGATTTGAAATAAAAACATCATGTTGGAAAAATTGTTTTTTATTTTACAATCCGCTGGGTACGTACATACTCAATGAGATAGTCTAGGATCACATTTGCTTGTACATGAGATTTTAGTCCAGTAATGATCACTTTACTATTATGAAAGATTGCCACATGCACAGGTAGCCAACAACTAATGAGAGCTGCAGGAAAAAGTTCGGGTTCATAACACAAATTGTAACTGCTGGTACGAATCTTCAAAAATGATACACTTTCACTCAATTGAGTAGAGATCACCATATTGTCCACACTCAGATTCGACATCACACACCTCTCCCTCTTCCATATCCGACGTAGTAGTCTCTGTAGCTCTAAGCGCATTGACTGCGCCGATGAATGAGAAAGGGCGCCGAGAATCTGTACAGTCCCATTTGGGAAGAGTTGAAGATTCCGTGAATTGTTCATCTTCACCACTAACATTTGAGGTCGGCCCGGGTAATACTTGCTGTTTGGAAGGTGTTGGTGTAATGTTGTGAGATCGATTTTGGTGTAGAGTCTGAAGCGACGGAGAATGTTGACGATGGTGTAGCGATGGCGCTTCATGAAGAAAGAATGAGTAAATTGAGCGATGCACCTTCCTTTTATACTTCTCCCAACTACCTTGATGAAATGTGAAGTTAGTATGAAGTTGGGAATGATAGAGTTGAATTCGCCGATTGTTGACGCGCAGCCAGATGCGATTTCCAATACGTGAATGTCTTTTCATATAGAAGTATTTCAAGTCCTTCATGATTTGATGTAGAGATTGAAAATGACGATAAGATAAAACAAACTCTCTTCTCACATTTCCAGTTGAATCTTTGAAATAGACGTTTCGATCATGATCCGTTTCAATACGTTGTAGGGAATCTAATTTCCAACTCATGATGTGTGGTAGTCATGTCTGATTAAGATTTGCATAGTAGGGCGATGAACTCACGACGAATAAATGTCATGATGGAGCGATGTATGTATCTTCTATACTTCTCCCAATTGTATTTGCGAAATGGGAAACAGTTTGCGGAATGAGAATGGTAGATTTGAATTTCATTTCTGTAATGTTGAAGCCAAACTTGATCACCCAAGGAGATGAATCTTAATGTTTCAAAATATTCCAAATCCCTCATGATATCATTGAGGTTGACAAATTGTCGCCATGTTAATGTAATACCTCTTGATGTATGACCATGAGAATTTTTGAAATGTACGTTTCCATCACGATCAACTCTGATATATTGTAGAGAGTCCAAAATCCAAGTCTTCATGATGTTATGCAAAGTCGCAGATCAGCAATATAAAAATGTCGTTTTATCATATTTTGCTTAGCAATGCGGCTACAAAGAGATTTGCTAGTAATCGAGCCGCACTCTTTTCTACTCCCATTGATCATGTACAACAGCTAAATGGAAATTGGGAAGTGGGTGTCACTCAACTTGTTTATAGCAACTGTGTCTATACTTTTGATCATGAGGTGATGACTATTAATATGAGACGTACAGCTGCTTACCAATGTGAAAAGGGGTGCCGAGTATACATTCCACAGTGGCCAAAGAAAGAGCTCTTATATGTAAAAAGGTTATATATGGATTTATTTGATAAATGCGAGTAAACATATTGTCCAATTTACTCCGCACAATGATGATTATAATTATGTACATCATGTAGTTGAGAAAGATTGGATTGTTGGTTTAAGTCCAAGTTTAAGAAATGATTTAGGCTACCTCGCTAGCGCCTTAACAAGCTATGATATTTTTAACGTTTAATTACTCACTTAAGTGGTCATAAAACAGTTTATATATCGAGAGGAGCTTATTATGTAGATCTTATTACATAGATGAGAAGACGTTGGTGTAGAGTTAGTGATAAGCAAGGATGGACAAACATGACTCCTGAAACTTATTGAAGAAATTTATATTATCTCCTTCGAGTGATGGTAAACATGGTGGCTACATTGACTTATATTACAATCATCTTTCATATGCAATAAGCAAAATGTAAATGATGGATGATCTTGTATTAGTTTGTTCAAATAGATTTCATCAGTTCTTACGACATCGTTCTGCAGCTGTTCATGGGATATCTGTTATGCAAAATTTACCATGTGAAGGTCAATCAATTGATACAGGAATGGACCGTATCTTATAAGAAAGTGTGTAGAGCTTAGGTGGTATTATTAAATGAATATGAGTGTGATTGCCTCGCATTATTACTTCGGTTCAAATTGGTGGTTGATTATTTTTATGATGTGATTAATGAGCAACATATTTCATTTTCTGAAAAAGAAGGTACTTTGTCCTCTCACTTATAAGTGTGAAAAGGTAATTGAACTAATTAATGGATTAAACTCCTAATTGGACTTTTTGGGTTTTGAATCAAAAATATCTTTTATAAGTGGTACTTTAACCCATAAGACTAGCCGCTGACATGTCCGCTATCGCGTTGTATAACTATTTTCAGATGATATTCACAATATTGGTGAAGATGGTACGTGTGGGAGATGTTGGAAGCTCACATTGCTAGCAATGATAACCAGACCAGCCTAAAAAGCTGCAGTATGTTTATCTGAGATACTTTCAAGAAAGCTGCATTATATACAAAGAATGAAATCAAACTACATCCCACAAATTGATTTTTGCCATTTATGACGATGCTGTGCGTTTGATATCCTTTTCATATAGATGCTGTGACAAGTATCACACTCGCATTTCCGAATGAAGGGAGTTATGCAAACGTATGCTAATATATTTTTCCAATGTGAAATAATTTGGAAAGTGAAAATAAGGACTCGTTTCTAATCTAACTTGCCTGTAATGCTTCTCATGAATAAATTTCCCAAAATTAAAACATTAACAGACGCTATCGAAGTAGAATTAATAATAATTTTTTTCAGGGGGGAGGGCAATGCATTTAGAAGGTGAATGGGAGGTTGGCGTTTCTAGTATTTTGCTATGATAGCAATATTCAGAATGTGAATGATTTGGAAGAAATGATATTGACTCCTCGCACCCATGATGGAATAACGATGAATAATGCATTTCAGTTCCCATACAATTTAACATCAGATGGAAAGTGGAACTATGAATGGATTCAGATAAAATCAGATTCTTATGAGCCCTTTGGGAATGAGAAAATTATTAAGGCATTCAACAGTGGTAATACTTCCATCATGAAGAATAAAAATCAGAAAGCTTATGAGTTTACTATCTATCATTGGAGTGGGAGACAGTTCCTCCGCTTTCATTCTTTTACTTAAGGTCTTACGCTGAGGTTGGATAGTGAATTCTATCCACATATTGGTTTTGGTCATGGACTACATCTAACATCAATTGCTAATGAAAATGTTAAAAAATTTTATTCAAATCGAATCAACAAAATTCATTATAGATGTAAAATATTTGATGAAGATGTTGTAGAATGAATAGCGAAGAACGCATTCATTTTGAAAAAGCGTGTTGTTCAAACCTTTATCACTTATTGATGTTAGTAAAACGATGGAATGAGACTGTGGTTAAGAAGTATGGAGAGAAAATTATGGCGGACAAAAATAAGTTTGTTATTCAGAAATATAATGACAAACTTACAGTTTATTTCTCTCCAACCTTGCGTCATTTTGTAAGACATTATACACCTATTATGGAAGCGGTGTGGTGTACTGCTTCTCATGAATATCACACTAAAGCTGATTCAGTTAATGATGAAAGGTGGGTGGACATCTATGGCGAACGCATCAAGAAAATTACCAGATCTTATGAAGAATCTAAAGTTTGGACTATCAATATAATGCCGCGGTCTATATCCACATACAGTTGAAAGCTTCATTCATGTAGTAAATCCTTATATACAACAGAAGTTGAAGGCATGTGATGAAAAGTAAATATGATGTAAAAAAAAAGACACAACCCACATTTCGTTTTCAATGAAAATCAACGCGTTGTTCGAAAACTGAAACTGGGTGATGACATTCAAAAGTCAATTGAGTAAAAAAATTGAAAAAACTCTTGGTTTTTCATATGCCTACAAACTGTGTATGCTGCTCGCGCATTACGATTGGTAATAGTGAAACACCAAATGACAACTTGATAAACCATGAACACACCTTTACATTCAAAGTGATTTGATTTTACCTATTTCTATTTGGCGAGAAAAAATATACATTTTACTGATTCATTCATGATAAAAGACGCTTCAATTGAGAATAGTCGAGAAATGATTTTGAATCTATTTTTCTATCATACCCTCGTCAACCACACTATACCCTCATATTGCTATCAAAATACCATGGTTTACAATAGTGGCATCCACCGAAAGATACTAAATCCCTCATAACTTTAGTGTTACGAAAACAAAGTGAAGTCATTTGTGATATTTTAATTGACATAAAAATATGTATATGAAAAAGTCTTTTCACAGAAAATATAGGGGGAATGGTCGAGACTGAGGCATTATTCACAAGAAGAAACGATCCATGCGATCAATAGAAACAACCCATGTATATCTACAAAAGCAACCCAAAATACGAGTTAAAGTTGATTATGTCACTACCTCTCCTGAAGTGGTAGCGTGAGTTTTATTCTTTGGTGGAGGTATGTTTTAGAGTCAGGAGGACCAATGTGGAAAGATATGTGTTATTTCCCTAATCCAACACCTCTAATCATCCACACCATGCCTGAAAGTGCTCGTTTTTCTTAAATCGTGTACGTTTTCACAGTATAGAACTTGAGATTTTAAGAATTGTCATATTACAAAACGATATATTTTTTTATTTATATAAGGTCCATCTTATAGGACCGATGTTCTAATTTCATGAACAAACGGATTTTGATATGACCTTTAGCACGCTTAATACCTATCTGCAAATTCTTTTAATTTCATGGAATACATTTTAAGGACGGAGGAGAATCATTTCATCTATTTCCTTTCCAGCTGCGTTTCATCCTTAAAACAACCAAGTTTGGCTTTATTCTATTAATGGAATAGAGTGGATGAGTGGGATTGTAGTTAGATGTGTCCGAAATATTTTTCTAATGACATTTGCCTACTCATTAAAATTTAAATCTTTTTTGAGTGGTAATTCCTAAAAAGAAACTATCATCTGTATCACCACCCACAAGAGCCAACCATCTTTTAACGAGGAGGGCATGGTTTTAATATTTTGTAGAAGAGTTGATACATTTCAAGCTTAGAGAATAATCTAAAACGGCTTGCCCAATATAGATGGTTGCACAACCAACTTCTGATTTTATCATTTTAAACACCTACAAGATCTCATCGATGATGTCTCTGTCAATGAAAAGAGGTGATGAGGTCAATTTGTGATATTTTTTATTTTTATTTTTTTTTTTTTTTTTTTCTTTGTTTTTTTTATTTTTTTATTTTGTCTTTTTTTTTTATTTTTTTTTATTTTGTTTTTTTTTTTTCTTTATTATTTTTTTTTTTTTTTTTTTTTTTATTTTTTTTTTTTTTTTTTTTTTTTTTTTTTTTTTTTTTTTTTTTATTGTTTTTTTTTGTCTTTTATTTTTTTTTACTTTTCATCTTTATTTTTTTTTTTTTTTTTTTTTTACGATTTTTTATTTATTTTTTTTTTTTTATTTTTTTTTTTTTTTTTTGTTTTATTTTTTTTTCTTTTTTATTTTTCTTTTTTATTTGCTCTTTTTTTTAATTATTTTTTTTTTTTTTTTTTTTTTTTTTCTTTTTCATTTTGTTTGTTTTTTTTTTTTTTTTTTTTGGTTTTTTTTATTTATTTTTTTAATATTTTTTTTTTGTTTTTTTTTGTTCTTTATTTTTTTTTTATTTTTTTTTTTATTGTTTTTTTTTTTTTACTTTTTTTTTTTCTTTTTTTTTTTTTTTGTTTTTATTTTTGACTTTTTATTTTTTGTTTTTTTTATGTTTTTATTTTGTTTTTTTTTTTTTATTTTTTTTTTTTTTTCTCTTTTTTTTTTTTTTTTTTTTTTTTATTTTTTGTTCATAGCAACGACTAGTTTGTAATTCATACAACACGTTTTCTAAATATCCTCCAATGGTCCTTTTCCGATTAGACTGTTATTCTTATATTTATAAAAATCCTTTTCAAAATTATTTTGGGCGAGTGCACGTTTTTGACTGTTACTATCTATGTAGGGTTTGAGGAAGGCTTTCTGTCTAAATTTGATAATGCGGTGAACTGACTTTAGAACCATGCCCATTTCTAAATAGAATTTTAATATGCAGAAGTGTACGAGATAATTTTTCTTATCATATTGGGTGAGTAAAAGTTTGCGGCATGGTTTGTACCTTGGCTGTCCACACTCTATTAAGTTATTATGAAATTGTGACATGAATGGTGAAAACATATCTTCAGTCACTTCACCAGATTCAGGTGCGAGTGCGAAATTCAGCAGTTTTATTTTTTGATAAATGCTATATTGGATAAATCAAAATCCACTTCAAAATAATATCCCCAATCACCTTCATCGTGAATATTCAGTATGTTTGAAGGGTTGGAGTAATACTCACCAGCTCATTTTGATTTAACCAACTAAACCTCGGAATGAGGTATGGTTTAGACAAGTTGAACTGCCATATATAAATTATTTTGGTCATAGTACTTTAGGTGGATATGATCATCACCTACTGTTTCAGATTTTATATGATGTTTATTTTACAAATGTGTGAGACCACCGCGTATTTCCGCGCTCAAATATATTATACATCTCCCCCGGGTCTTGTACAAGATGAATGGTCTCACCAGTCATTTTAAAGGCTGATTTAAGGACATGGCTGTAGAACTGACAAAGTGGAACAGGATCTAATTTTGTCTTCTCTCTAAATGCCACTCACGTTCCGAAATTCCTGAAAGACATCAGCCAGCAAAATTGACATCTATTTCTAAGTAAGCGATCATATAATCGCCAAAACGTTTTACAATCAATTTTAACCATTGCCTCTTGAGCAATGTTCCATACGTCCTACATACTGGACAATCTTCACCCGTCAAATCGTTTTTGAATTTGTCAATGGAAGGAAGGGTTGTTTCATTTAGTTTAGACATTGGGCTAAAATACGCATAAGGAAAGACTCCTTTGCGAGTGATTATTTCATCCGTTAAGTTTGGATAGTGTTTTCTTCATCAACAGTTTGAACTATGGGAAGAAACTTGAGATTTCGAACGAGAGAAGCCTAGTGACCGCTGACATGAATTGAAATGAATCTAAAAATTTTATTTCGAAGAAGACTGTCCTATTTTCTATAGTTTATGTCTACTGGTACTTTTGCTGTCATTGCCATGAATTTTTCTCTTACGTTTGTGCTATTACATTTAAACTGCCACGATTTCATCTGGCTCAAACCCTCCTTTTATGAGCATATGAACTGTCATAGCCCTTAAAGTTATGAAAAATGACGGGTAAGTACACGACGTCTCAACCTAAGTGAAAAGTTACATTTGGAGCAGAGTGCGTTTCTAAATTTATACCAGTGATGTGATCATGATCACGCACTTTTCTTAATTTTATCGTCATCAAACGTTTTATGACATTTAGGACAGATTTGCAACTTTCAAATTTTTGTTTGTCTTCATACTGACATATGTAGTGACTTACGCTGCAACTTGGGAATCATATGATTGTTTGAAATTTAGCAGCTTTATCGAGAAATTCTAGAAATTTTGAAATGCAATCTTCCAACCTTGCCCAAGTAATGCATTTTGTTTGTTCGTATTCCTAAGAGTGTGTCATGCCATACATCATAGCAGATATGGCTGCTGGCTTGTGGATGATATCATCAATGTACATCTATGTCTGCGTAAATGACACGCAGGGGACTTAATTCGTCACCATTATCCCTATGAGAAAATAATTAGAATCTTTGGGCATGCCGTTTTTCCAATTTGTAATTTACCTCGCTTGCAACCATTCATAGTGAGTTTCAAATTTATCTTTACTCCAAAAGGAGTGGATTCAGCGTCGCATACAAAATGTTCACCTCTTTTAGAGTGCCCCAAGTGAGGTACAAGCTAGAGATTTTGGGAATACAAAGTATGCCATTCAACGCAATCAGCTTGTTTTACTAAAAAGATGTGACTACACGTTCATAACAAGTTGTAACGTGAATTATAAGCTGGCACCCATCTAACCCCTTCTCCCACACGTGAACGCACAATTTTAATCTAGAATTATGTTTTTCGAACGTTCTACATCTTTGATGTTCATGTTGTTACTATCACAACCTTCAAAGTCTAGTTCATCCTCCCACTGTCTATAGCTATAGGTATGATTTCGATTCGCGTTGATATCATTATAGTGAAGGATGGATAGGACTGCAATAATTGAATACACATCTAACGGGTGATTTACAATCGACATTGATTGACATCTTTCTTATTATACAACGTTTTGGTAGTTTAAAATGTCCTCGAGCTGCCTGACTTTCTAATAGGGAAATTTTGAATATGCTGAGTCCACACCATCTAAAATTAGAGCGCTGTCGCGTACATTGAATTTATCTCTCATTTGATTTTAAACATTGAATGTAGAAAATT
>CAJQUW010000912.1:0-155758 GCA_907163375.1 Prostheceraeus crozeri | reverse complement strand
AAATGTCTGATAGGAGAACTGCAAATACCCAGGTTAGACATGTAATTGACTCGTTATTGGAGGAATCTTTTTCTAATACAGATAGAAGCTTCTTACACGCGGAAGACAGTAATTTTGAAATTCAGTTTGAGGATAGGCATGAGAGTTCTTCCGTTTACCCTGAAAGCGTTAATTGGGAAGCTGTGTTTGACGGTTTAGAAGAAAACTTAAATAGCTATATCAGAGCGGATGATTCGCCCTCCTCCTCTTGCTCCACAGATGACAGTTTTTCTGATGATCAAGGAACCCTGCATAGAGCTTTATTCGATCTGAATGAAATTACTTTCCATGTCCCTCGTGCATATACTGAAGGTTTGCTAGACATATTACACAAATTTATTCCTGGCATACAGCTTCCAAGATCATATTACCTCTTTAGAAAGGAATTTGAAAGTAATTATGTGTTAAGCAACGAAGGGTCGACAGAAAAATCAAAGTCAGCATATTTTTCCATGACAGACAATCTTAAATACCTAGTTGGAAACAAAATTTTGTGTTTGCATGATGCCGATGGAAATCCAGTAAAGTATATCGATTTGAGTATTAATGTGGATGGTCTGCCACTTTACAAAAGTTCTTCAACAGATGTATGGCCAATTTTAATGGATGTCAATGACATGGAGCTTGTTTTGCCAGTTGCGCTACATGTTGGTGATGAAAAACTGGACTTTTCTTCATACCTCAAGCCTTTTATCGAAGAAATAAGTGCTCTGAAAAATGTCGGTGTCTGTTTTAACGAAAGTATGGTAGTGAAGCTGAGAAAATTGACTTTTATGCTTGGTGCTCCCGCGAAAAGTTCGATTTTATGCATTGAGGGCCACACTTCTTCTCAAGGATGTCCATATTGTAAATGTTCAGCTGTACGCATAAATAATAGGATGTGCTACCCAAAATTTACTGGTGTGATGCGTTCAGATGCAAGTTTTCATAATTTTGAAGAATCCAATCAAAAAGCTCTTACTCCTCTGACAGAAGTAGCAACGCTGTCAGACTTTCCCGTAGAAACACAGCACGCGATATATTTGGGAATCGTTCGTAGACTTTTCCATCTCTACTTCAATAGAGTAAAGTCTTTTCACGTTCCTTGCAGAGTCACCCAGGCTGACTTATCAGAACTGAGTGATTTCATTGAAAATATTAGGAAGTATACACCTAAAGAATTTCAAAGAAAAGGTCGGCGCATAGACACATCTAAAATTCTGGAAGGCTTGTGAATTTCGTCTGTTTTTGCTATATTTAGGACCATATGTTTTCAAAAAATATCTCAAGCAGGATTACTATGAACACTTTCTTCATCTTCATTTTTCCATCTATGTTTTTGATAGTTCTTCTCTCGGTTATCTAAGTGGATGTGCTGAAGATTCTTTGAAGCTTTTTATCCAAAAAATGCCCCTGCTATTTAGTGAGTACTCTGTGTCCTACAACTTCCACGTTGCTCTCCACATTCCAGAGTTCTACAGAAACTTCAGAAATTTGTCTAGTTTTTCAACTTGGCGCTTCGAGAACTTCCTTGGAAAAATTAAACGGAGGTTGCAAAAAACACGCTACACTTTCTCCCATATTACGAAACAGATGTCGTTACTACGAGAATATCAAGTGAATGAATATCTAAAGAGAGATGATTAATTGTACTTTAGCAGTAGAAGCCCTGATAACTGTGCTGTTATTAATCATAGCCCGTGCATTGTTGATAGAGTGTTACCCGATGGTACTGTTATTGGTCACAAACTTCGCTTTTCTCACAGCTTGTACAACACACCATATGACTGTAAAATTTTGACGATAGGATATTATTCTAAAGGTAGAACCACAGAATTAGATTCATCTGCGCGCGCTTCGGTTTCCTAGAAAGGAAGAATTGTATGCAACCTTAATGTCGAAATGGCACATCAACTTGCTCCTTCTCGAATGGATAATTCATGTGTGGCTTGCTATTGGAAATGGCAAACAATAAGCTGTCAGCAGGGGACACCAGAGCCAGTGAGAGATGCGTGCGTGCTGTGATATCACTTCGTACACACCAAAACACACATCCCTGTCTTGGCTTCGATTCAATGTATGCACTGTACAGTGAGCAATGCCGAGGAGAAGATGTGAAATCATCAAGTGAACTAATTTTCGTACGCCTGCTACTTTCTTTAACCTTTTCAACGCTAATGACGGAAGCTTCCGTCATAATTCTGTCACTTGACATGCTGATGCATTTTCTCTAATAAGCGATTGACGGAAGCTTCCGTCATTCAATATGATTTCTTGCTTGCGAAGGAAACATCATATTTTGAATTGGTCACTGTGAGTGACGCGCAATGATGGAAGCTTCCGTCATGATATGAGAAGATTCCTACATACGTTTTTTGAAACCCGCGTATGAAGCCATCGACTGTGTGTGATGCCAATGATATCAGATGCATCACATACATCAGGTTTTCCGCTTTCTAACGATATAAGTTTTCTGCAAATCGATGAGAGAATTCAAACTGTAGAATATCATAAAGAGCTTGGTTACATGTCACAGGAATGGCATTAATCCGATTAAACTATAGATAGGCCCTATAGCCTACGTGCGTATTACACCATGTTCGCATTCAATTTGCTTTCTAACGAATTTGATGATACCTGACACTGATAATTCCTCCAGTGATTCTGGATTACGATGAAAATGCTGACTCTTAGATGAAGTAAACTTCGAAAATCTCCCATGGACGGATCACCTCAACGACTCCAATCATACAAATCGAGCAAACATTTTAGGTATACATGGCGTTCATCCTCGTTATCAAAAGTGAAATGAATGGATGAAATTTCATCTTTCAATATCATGCTCCCGGACGATTTATTTCGAATACTTGGCAAAATTCACGAACAGAATCGGGTCCGCATTTCATCGAACTACTGAGAACGTGGCTCGCACATTCCCGAATCAAAAATTGGAAAGATTGTAACTCCGGATGAGAAGTGGAAAACTAAATTTCTTGGTTGTGTATTTCCAACGGAACTAAGAAACCGTCTATTGAGTCATACTTGTCGATCAGATAAATAGAAGGGAAATGATTGAGGCCACCTTTCTTTTTTAATACAGTCGTCTTCTTGAGATCGTTTCCAAATAATTCTTCGATTTCTTCGTTCACCGATTATGACCGACTTGAAACACAATACTCCCCGCTCATAAGTTATCGGATTTTATTGCCAAAGATAAAATGCATCATTCAAAATAGCTACATGCCAACCGAAAAGTTGCTATGACGAAGTGCTTTCTCGTTTTCAAAGGGTCGCTTATACTTTCGAACTTTTATAAACCAGGAAGCGATCACGATACGACGGTATCAAGATTATGCCTTGGTCGACCAGCACGTTACAGTTTGAATTTTCATGTCACACTACGGGCCTCGAATTTAGTTTATTCCCTGAAACACTGTCTTCTGATGCTCACAACTTGATTTGGTGGCAAATTGTCGTTTCACACTGCATCCAAACCTATTTGATGTGAATTACAGGATTTTTTGTGATAAAAATTTTTTTTCATTAATGAAAAGGCTGGCCAAATTTTTGTTAGAAGACGGGACGCACCGTATGCGGAACAACGAGATTTAACAGACTGCCACAAGTGATACGCGAAGATTTTCGTGGGACAAATGATAATCCCGAATTATTTTCCGTAAAGACTTGCAATTCTGTTTCAGTTGCTTTTCGAGAAAACTAATCGGGAACAAAGAAAATTGCCATTCTCCTTCGACACAACGGGGCGTTGTGTCCACCGTAGATTCGCAATAATTAGAAAGAAAGGGCGGCGAATATGACTTTAAAACGACCGCAATCTCTATCGTACTACAATGAAAATATGGACTGGGCACGAGACTGATGCACAAATCCATCCATATGGAACTGCACACGAAAATCGTGAATTGGACTACAAAAGTCGGAATCCATCTTTTACAACTTCTTATTGTATTGAATTCTTTCGCGATTACAAGCAGCATCGATGCAATTCCACCTTCTTGAAATATACATTAGCGTGCGTTTCTCATCATTTTGAGAGCACGGGCAGTCGGAAGGAGGCGATCTCAAGACGTCTCCAACGGTTATAGGCCGCGATATGCGTATAGTAATCATCTTCCCATCAAAGAACCGGCATCTCAGAAGAAAAACAACCCTTCACTGAGATGCCGAGTGTCTCTTCAAAAAGGAATTCGAAGGAAACTCCGACTTTTCTGTTCATCCCTGTGAAAAAAACCTCCGCCTCTATTGCGCATCCATTCTTAATATCTGTCATGATTATTCTTAGTCGATGGTCCAGTGTGTTTATGATCTGCTTGTACCAATTTATAACATTGGTTCCATAATGATGCTTTACTTAAAAAATAACTGGGTTATGCAAACTTACATTAATTTATAAATAAAGTACTACTTCAAGCAACTTTCTCGGAATAGAAATGTCAAAATAATGAAGCATTATGAAAATACTGATAAGTATCAAACTCCGCTAAACATAAGCATACCGAATTTTGTTACTAGGCATATCATGCAAATAACAATATGTGAACACCACTGCATGTTCATAATTATGTGTAAATAATTGTGTAAAGATCACTAAAAGCTGCTATTGCATGAATTTTCAACTATATTGCAACATATGAACCACGCTAGAAGACAATGCATAAGAGAAATTCATCATGAACGGAATCCTTCCGTCATCCGCGCATGTCATCGAATTGATCCGCCTAGCGTGCACATGGAGATTATGACTGAACTTTCCGTCAACCGCGCGGTGCAGCAAACTACTAGCAGTGAAAGGGTTAATATTATTAATATATTATTATATAACTTAATAATGATCGGAAGGGCCAACATTATGGAGAAAACTTGTGGGCAATGATCTGAAGTCTTCGAATCTGAAGGAATTTTGGCAATCGAAGCACTTTGCTGGAACTCACATTAATCGCTCCCCACCCCACCCCCCCCGCCCACAAGCGAACGCACGACTTTTTTCCTATCTCTGTAAGGTATTAGGAATTCCTTCTGCCCACTTAATAGGTTTCCTATATGTACCGTCAGTTTCGTATTATCTCTCTTCTAGAAACGAAGCAGATAAACAAAATATTTAATTCTGTGGGGGTAGAAACACTTTGTGACAAGGGTATTCGCCATCGAACAAATGTTTCCTTATCCCAAGCAAAGGAGAGGCATTTCTAGTTATTCCCTACGCCATGTGATATACACCCTCGTGCATGTAGCCTACTGAAGGTTTGCTAGACATAACTTACACAAATTTTATTTCCTGCATACTGTGCTACCAAGATCAATATTACGGTACCCTCTTAAGAAAAGAAATTTGAAAGCAATTATGTTTTTACAGCACGAAGAGTTCGACAGCATATTTTTCGTACAGATTCATCTTAAAAACCAGTAGTTTGAAAACAACAATTTTGTGTGTTTTGCATGATGCTGATTTGGAAATCCAGTTTAAGTATTTCGATTCGAGTATTAATGTGGATGGTCTGCCACTTTACAACAAGTTGTCTCTTCATAGATGTATATGGCCAATTTTAATGGATGTCAATGACATGGAACTTGTTCTGCCAGTTGGTAACATGATGGTGATTAAAAAAAACCGGACTTTTTCTCTTCACACTTCAAGCCTATATATCGAAGAAGTCAGAATTTGTAGGGACAATATCTCCATACACTATTCAATGTTACTATCTCCCAGTGGATCCCAGCATGTCAGATGGCATACGAAGCTCAGGGTTGAATGATTGATATTTTGGTGAATGTCGGTATCTGACGTTCTTCTATAATTACAATTTTGATACCCGGTACCTTAAAATTGATACCGTTGTCTTTATTTCCATTTATCAGAAAGTTCTATCTCTGGTGCAATATATTCAGTGATGATAACCGACCTTTTGGTGTGGTATCGCTGGATGACATTGTATCAATCATCGGATCGATCGTGAGAGCAGTAAGAATTTCATTATGCTTATTAATTTCTGTTAGAACGTTTCATTATTTTGGGCCTTTGTTGTTATTTGTTAAATTTTGATTGTCAAGCTAGTTTGGGCTTTTTCCCGAGTCGTATTGATGAGTCCTTGAGGACGAAACGCTTCCCACGGGCTGCTAAAGAACTCCAAATGCTTATATGTTCAAGTCTATGGACATTTTTCTAAACGTATGTCCCCGGACAAAACTGCACTCTGCAATTTTTAATTGATTATCAAAAAACCGCCCGGCAAAGCCAGGATAAACTTCAACGCAGAGACCGAGCAGCCTGTTTGTGCGTCCATGAGCTTATATATAACAGTCATTCTAGATATACATAAGCTAGTTTAGGCCTTCTGAGTCGTATGGATGAGCCCTATTCAGTGACAAGAAAACCTAGGTCTACGACTGGCCAAGGAATTTAGTGGCTTAAAATTGTTCAATTCTGTCCGACATAGTTTCTTATCTGAAACATAATCTAATATATCCATGAATACCAGTTGTCGTTTGTAGAGCTTGACCAACTAGCCGGGTTTGCTGTGGCCCTATTTTAAGAACAAGCCAAGTCATTTGCTTAGTAGATCAATTTAACACGCTATACATGCTAAGATTTAAAGAGTCGTGGATAATTTTTTACTTAAGATTATTACAGTATTATCGCAACTGATTTCAGTATATCTCTTCATTGCAATCCACCAAGACGAGATCGAAAGTTTTTCAAGATTGTTTTACTTCCTTTCATTTGCTCATTTTGAAAAAATTGATGATTTTGATTTTTGTTCTCGTTCACTAATTCAATTAATACAGATGTATATTGTGATGAATGTTATTAGGGTGAATTTAGAAACTATATACTATGCCAGAAAAATGAATTTATGGATTATTACAAGTTTACACATACAGCAACCACCCAAACGTTATCTTGATTTGGTGGGATTATTTGAGCATTTTTTAATAACTAAATAAGCAATCCATCATTGTGTAATCCTTGGATCGTCAAAATCCTAAACTGAATCGAATATATCAGATAGATAAATTGATAATCTAAAGATCTAAATTGATTTATTAGAGGTCTGTAACAGAATTGTTGCAGTTTTTCACAATCGAATAAAAATTCTTAAAAGAAGTTGAATTCGAAGAATACACATGTATGGCATTAAAATTTCATCATTACATAAACCACGTTAATTTCTGAATAGTAGAAAAGTATAAAAAAAGGTGATGATAATAATAGTTCCGGATATAAACACTTTTTATAGGGTTCAACAATAAACAGTCTTCTGCGTTCATGTTGCATAATATTTCTCGAATCGAAACAAATTTTAGTGAATATGATATTGATGGAAATTGTACATTTGCAGCTTCTGTGACGTCATATCGGAGAACACACACCACCGAGCCGAAATTTTGCAAGCTTGTAAGCTTTTTTTAGAGTCGAATTGAAATGTATTGCTTCTGCATCGCATTCTCTTGAAATTGCAGCAAGCGACAAACCCTCGTTGGTGACACAATTAAATGGTATATTGCGATCACGAACAATTGCTAGACGCAGTGCACGCGAAAGCAATGTGTGGTGGCCGGTAAACAGTAGGTACGGACGATCACGTTTGCCCGTGAAGCGGAAATTCGCAAGCGACTCTGAATTTTAACAAAAATCAGGTGGGCTGATGTAATTACATGTTTTTCTACTAATTAATGTTTGTCTCCACGTATATGATATCAGGCTTCACACGCTGTAGAAAATCCGCGGCATAGATTTAATGTAAGCGCCTCCGAAGGAGACGAGTACATGAGAGTCTATGAACGAGGACTTTCCAAGAGCAAAGTTCAGATATGTGATGTATCATAATTTAAATGCCGTAAGTGTACATTATCGTTTAAAGTACTGTTTTTTTATGACATTAAATATCTGCGAAAGACTGTGAAATACATGGTAATCCTATTCCCCTCCCACCACAGATAGGCATTTGAATTGCAATACGAATGAACGACCGTCAATCCAAATCGCAATTAGAAAAAGAGAAATATAAGGCAGATTTTGAGTGCTCGCAATATTACTATGACATTATTGTTTCTATTTCAGACTGATAACGACCTGAGTGACATTGAGGTGTGGATGTTGATTCCCAAAGGGATTGCGGTGATGCAGTAAGTTTGATGCAATACATCCAACTGGCAATTATTTAATCCAACAATATTGTTGTTATCGACATTCCTACCAGTGGCTTAAGTTAATGCATTATCTTAATAATTAGTGTAAGAAATCACCACGACTTACGGCACTTCGCTCGCCACGTCGAACTTCCCCCTTCCACATTCGCCTGCTTGTAGTGATGTGGATTTGCCTTGTCAAGGGATCCGTGAAACCAATTTCAGGTAAGCAAACATTCAAGACCAAGGTCCCTTCTCTTCTTAAATCTTCTTAAAAATTCCATTTTTAATCCCCCCTAATTTATGGTCCTTCACTACAAAATTATTCTAAACCTAAATCCCCTAATTTAGGTCCTTCTCTTCTTAAATCTTCTTAAAATTCCTTTTATATTCTCCCATCCCCTTAATTTTGGTCCCTATCTCTTCCTTAAATTTCTTACCATTCCTTTTAACCCCCTAAATTGGTCCCTCTCTCTTAATCTTCTGTAAATTCCCTTTTATCCCGCTACATTTTGATTTACACACAACCAACCACCACCCCCCCCCCCACCCCTTAAATTTCTTAATTTTATTTAAAAAAATTATGATTCAGAGAAATCGTAGAAAACCCTGCAAGACAGTGCCAATGATAGTTAACATCCTTATTGAGTGATGTTGGAATGAAGAAAACCCAGGAAATACGATAGGCCTAAATGTTTCAATAATAGAGCCGGAAACTTTAAAAACGAAGATAGTGCCTAAGAGAAATTCTAGAAATTAATTCAGGTCATCTGTCCAAACATATAATATGGGTTTTTCGACCATGGGTGATTACTACCCGGATTTCCGGGACATTTCCGAAATTCTCCGAAATTTGACATGAGTTTCATTGGGTCTCGAGATCGTACAAATATGCATAAAATTTTAAAATTAAAAGTACCCCCTCGTAGTGATCGAGATAGAGAAATTTTGTTGTGAGTGAGTGAATTCAATATCCAATTTTCTTTTTCCCTTCTATATCGTTCATTGTAGGTAGTTACGCTCCCAAAAAGCTGGAGGTTTCGCCTGCGGCGCTGTAATTGTTAAATCTACGAGTTAATGCTTCATGAACCTATGTGAGAAACAGAATCATCTTTCCTTCTGGACTGGACTTAATTTACAGGCTCATGTTAGACAACGATGTCATTTTGAAGAATTTAACATTTTTGGAATTTTCAAAAAGTCAGAATTCTGAAAATTCCAAAAATGACCTCAGATTCGTAGCCTAAAGGAGGTAGGGGGTAGTTTCCGGAAATGGCGTCTTGACAGAATCTCACCATGTGGTCGAAATATCCTAAAAAATTGCATGTAGCAAAGATATACAAATCTGTGTAGTATGAGATTCTTTTTGAGTTTCTCTTGTTCTTTTTACTTTTTGTATACCCAGTTATTTCGCCAATAAATATTGTGGATACCTGATAGAGACGTTATGTAAAGACCTAATACCTAGTTGTTTAAACTATGATTGATTGTTAAAAAAAAATGAAACTTTAACGTAGCGTTGCACTCTATTCTAAATAAAGCGGTCATATTGTCTCGGTCTCCACCTTCCCCTAACCGTTTCCTTTAACCCCCATTACAGAACTCTATCTGTGATTCATGACATGTAGATAGCATGCGTTTGCTTCTATGTTCATAGCATTTTAGTGATTATGTTTTTCAGTGTTCTCGCTAAACTCCGCCATTGCAAACACTGCGGCCTCCACCTGCATCTCCAGCTCATTCGTCAGCTCATTGCAACGCAGATTTGTCAGTCAAGGATCTGTGCATCGATATATGGTAAGTGTAAGCGAGCTTTTCCAAATCACAACCCTCCACCCACCAAATAACATTACCAAACTTAGTATTCTGATTAACACATGATGTCTGATATTCTGTATTCCCCTGCACCCGATTCTCGACACAGGATAGCAATATGGTACGAGTAATCCCTATCCGTAACCGTCGGCCTATCCCTATCGAGATAAAGTGAATTGTGACAACAGACCATTCTAATAGCTAATTGCTATTCTAATACATGACGACGTAAGCAGGCATTCGCCCGTGTGACGACATGGCTGTGTTCATTCACTGGTATTTCTTCAGCAAACGCGGCTTTATTGTACTGAATGGCATTGGCATTCCCCTTTAAACGACTGGAGGTTTCGCCGATCCATCCGATAAATCAGCTCGATAATTTATTTAATATTTCTCAACATTTTCAGCTTTCGCAATCGCCACAGTCAACACTACGTCCACCAGTTCCCGCGCTTACCTTCGATGAAGATACTGGTTCTCAGAATCTAATCAATCAATTTACGGATATCACAAGAATTACGAAGCTGTGTGAACAAGCCAACATCTCACCCAACACATTAGATGGAGTTTTTTTCTTGGGCGCTCTGAACGCAAAGAAAATTATGGCTATGCAACTTACTTGATGCAGTGCTCAAACAATTGAGGAATGTTGACTGCTAAAATAAGTGTAGTGGGACATTTGAATTCACATTCTTTGGTCGACGAGTTGTTCAAGTGCTGTCACTAATCACACCAATAACGGAAGCCGACTTGTTTAGCAGACAAACAGGAAAATCCTGATTACAGAAGGAGCGTCATTTCAATTTTGATAAAAGAAGGTGAGAGTGACACGGATACATAATATACGTTATAGACAGATTTCACTGTATAAATAACAGTGGCGGATCTTTGAAATCAGGCGCCCGGGGCAGAAGCTATAGGCTAGTAATTGCGCCCCTAAATAATAGTGCATTTCTCTTCAAGGAAGTTCTTTGTTGGATCATTAATTATACATGACAGAGTTTTGCATTTTGAGTCCACTGGATAATGGCAATACTCCTAAAATCCCTCAAATTTTCCCATTGACTTCATGAACACACCTAGTATGTAGCTTTCCTAATCATGAGATAACTAGCTTGTCATCGTTCATTAATTTTGTCCACAATGACAGAATAATGACGAAATTCTAAGTAGCAGAAAAATGAGCCGGATTTTTTTTTCATATGCCAGTAGTCCATCCTGTTGTATGCTGTCAAACTATGATATATGTATTAGATTTCCATTTCTCATTTCAGGTGGGAAATCTCCACGGGCTATCGTGGGCAATTCGATGCGTCGTCTTATGGATGAAGTCATTTTAGCTCAGTACAATCTGGAAGGAAAAAATAAGAGAAAGTTTGCAGAGATATTCTGTAGGTTGATCTACGACGTCGTTCTGTCGAAGGAGAAAGAGAATGAGAAAGATGGACAGCGATGGGGAATGAGCACTTACAAGGAAGTCCTACCGATGATAAGAAGTGTCCTGAAGGTAAAACAACTTTGTCTATTGTATATGATCAAATTAGCACGGGCTAACCTTAGGCGAAACAAAATTAATAATTAGACAATTAAATTACAATCGCTCTATAATATACTGTAAGTAAAAAAACCAATATGAAAAAAAGGAATAAAGCATACATGAAATGAAAATAAATTCAAATGCTGGTTTTCTCTGAAATGTATTTGAATGGCAACGAACTATTATTCCCCGTTCTTGTTAGTTGAAAAAGTCCATCTGGCTGATAGATTTATTTCCAGTAACTGAAATCAGTAGGCTACCTTAAATGTGAAAACAATCTTATAAAATTCTGTTAGAACTGGGAATTTCGTTAAACATCAAGTCTAGCAATAGTGTGAAATGCTGGGGGATTCTTTTGCTCGCTTTGTTATGACCCCTTCCCAAGTTGCACTATGGCTCAAATTAATCACGTTTTTTTCTGAGCAGCTGCTACGGACAACTCCTGCTTTATTAGTGTGCTTTTTTGGCTTTGGAATATACCAGTGTTCATCGAATCATGCAACGAAATTCTTTATTTTATAGTATTATTTCTAGATTGAAAGTCGTACACTTCTTATTTTCAGATTGCGAATGACAAGAATGCCAGAAAAGGAGAAAACGTGAATGGACAAAAACTATGAACTAGAAAAATACAAATGAACAATCAATATCAGTTGCTTTCAATTGTTGCGTAATAATAAGATTAGATATCATTAATGAGACAACTGGGGATTTTGATTAGCATTAAAAGAGGCAAAACTGGGGATTTTAATTAGCATTAATGCGGCATAACTGGGGATTTTAATTAGCATATTAATGCCGGCATTCAGCGGCATAAATTTCCGTCACGATATGCCAGCATAATGCTCGCATTCGACAGCGCGCATAATGTCGGCATTTTTCCCACTGGGTAGATATCGATTTGAGCAAGCAAGATAGAAATTTGTTGAAGGGGTCTACTTCGCCTTAACTCTCAGAGGGTATGAAAAAGTTCATGTCTTTGGGGGTTAAATCGGAAATAGATGTACAGCCCATCTCGATAAGAGATACACGAGGTCTTCACAATTAAAGGCTTGCTCAATCATGCCGTAATCGTGTACTGTGTTATGAGAGAATTTTGCTCTCAACTACTTTTATAATTGCAGTAATATGTTGAACTAGTAAAATGCGTTCCAGATAGATTTTTTGTGGACACCAAATTTACAATTATTGCTATCACATAATTAGATTGATTAACCGCGCCACTTTGCTTGAGCGCAAACTGATTCAAAACAATGCCACTTGTAGGAACTTAATAAGTGGGCAAAAAGAAATTTTTAATGCCTAATTACAGAGAAAAAAACAGTCGTGCGTCGCTTGCGGATTGCTGTGAATTCTTTCAAAATGCTCCAATCGTCACGATTCCTTCAGATTCGAAGAATTCAGATCAGTGTGCAAGAGTTTTTTCGATAATGTGCGTCACTCCAATCAATAAGTTAGCAGGCGCGCGAATAAACGTTCACATACTTCTCTTTAGAACTTCTCATTTGTCTCTTTGCCTTTGTGATCCGGTTGATAACGGTCACTGGAACTTCGCAGAATTTGGCGTGTTTAATGTTGAACTGGCTGCTCGTTGTTCGATTGCTATGTTATTATGTCAGCAGATTGTGTCATTTCATTAACGTTACATGTTCCAATGTTTCCTTTTTTAGTCAAACGCTTACGACGAGACGACCTGTCTAATTCTGTGGTTGAGAGTGCTGTAGCTTTTGGCGTATATACGCATATACCAGTGGCGTCGTTTCCGTGCCTGCGAGGCCTTCGCCACATACCCAAAAATAATTATTTACGTTCATAAAACAAAGGTTCAAATAGTTTTAATTTTTTGTTTTTGAGAGCATCTCTACGTTTACAACTTTACATACACTTTACAGTTTCAAGTCACTACTCTCAAATACGTTCCGAGCGCCAGCGCTCAGCTGTTAACTGCATGGATCTTCAAGCAATCACACAATGCGCTGGGGATGTGTTTACAGCAAATCACAGAGATTTGTGTGTTTGTGTGATATGTGGAGCGTGTGCGCTTAGCTCGATCGTCTTCTCCCGATAGAAACGAAGAAGCAAATATATTGCAGCAATGCAAGAAAGGATCTATTTATAAATTCTTAGATTCAGCTATCTGAATCATAGAGGTAGAATATCTTCCCTGTTATATCTAGAGCCCTGCCTGTGCATGACTCGTCGGCGAGAAGCTGTAACACTCATGGCGATGGGAATTCCCCAAAATTGTGGGGCAGAAAGATTGAGGGTCAGTTTATCTGCATCGTGTAAACGCGAGTGTTAGCCATGGTTGGCAGTTGTGCGGCTTACAATTGTACTAAAAGAGGAGGAAATTTACACAGATTTCCTCTTAATAAACCAGCGCTTCTCCAAAAATGGATCAAAAATATTATGGATCACAGAATATATTCTACCTCTATGATCTGAATGCGCAAATTTTCCCTATTCGTGACTTCGACAATTTTATGGAGTATATGATGACGCGTTGAATCTGTCGTGTCGCGTTCACCAAATGGCTGAATGTTGGATCGGTAAGGTTAGAAGCCGCAGAAAGGAAGGTTCCATAATTTGATGTGGGATTCAGTCAGAGATAATAAACGAGAGATAATTAAGAGTCAGAGATAATTAACGCGTCTTTAACAATTTGCCGCCATTTCAATCTGTCCTTCGCCTTCTCCTTTTAAGTCCTCCAGTCTTCTTCTGTGCTTTCCAGACCTCTCTTGATACAGTTCTTCCAGCGAATCCTTGGCCGTCCCCTTCTTCTTGTTGTTATGTCAGCCATCTCTCACACTTGTTTCACTACCCCTTCGTCTCCCATCCTTGCCATATGCTCCGCTATACCGTTTCTTTTCCACTACTTTCTGTGTCACCGCAGGGTGACCACTTCAGGAGGACCGAAAATCGGACCATAAGTCTGTCCCACAATGAAGTCACATAAATTTTAAATTTTGATGATTTGACTATAGTAGTACTTATCCAAATGAAATGTATACAAAGAAAACATGGAATATCATGAAAAATTTCTTATGTATTCCATCATCTCATATAAAACAAATAAATGTAGGCAGTAATTCAGTTAAATGCTGCAAAACAAAATGCAAATACGACTCCCAGTCATGTCGAGAAAGTTTTAACAATAAGCTGAATGAATCGGCAAATATCAAATTACAGAATTAACTACATGTAGCACATTTGTAAAATAATTTTAAGAGACCATTGAATTTGAAATACCAAAGCAGTAATGAATACCAGAACAGTTACTACATGTACGTCTGCTTCTTTATGGAAGCGGAAAAATATGAAAAACAGATTGCATAGTTGATTGACTTATACAAAATAATTATCATATCAAAATAAATGGGTAATTTCAGCATTGACTATTTTTTCTGATCAAATACTCAATTCTAAACTGAATGGTCTCTGTCCCTTATTTCGCAAATTAACTACGATTGTTGAGAAGTTTATATCATTCACTTTTTAAATCAAAGCTATTACATAAGCTATTACAACACGTCATGCTAATAGACTCAAAAACTGCTCAAAATTTATTCTGATCTATAATAATCTTACCAAGGTGATCAAGCGTCATGTGAGAAATCAACATCACATTTTCATTGTCATTTGACGTTTGAAATCTTAGGAAGACAAGAGTCACGTTGACCAACAGTCAGCTTAGGATTGCATGCTTATTGCATGCTGTTCAGAAAAAGAGGCAGTCACAGTGAATCACAATTCACATGCAGAATAGTCTACATTGGGTATTCTATGGACTTCAGTGTACCTTTCATTTAAATATCAGTATCTATTTCTCACATCATTTCATTCTTTAGTCATGGATGACAGCATGATTTGAATGTTCATGTACTTTTACAAGTTTGGAAATTCACTAAATTTAACTATTTATGAATTAAATTAATAATTATTAATTAATTATTAATAATAAATTAATTATTTTATGCAGTTCATGCTGTCTGCTGCAGAAATATAGGAATCCACTTTGGAGCGAAGGCCTATGGTCTAGGAGCACGCGACGCCACTGGTATATACAACATTGTGCAAAGTCAGATTGCTATGTAATTTTCTTTCCACAATTGCATCCCTTTTCGATTTCTTTGCGGATCACGCGGGTTTGTAGATATCAGAAAACTTCAAAAAGATAGAGCTGCACAATAGTGTAGTGGTAGCGTGTTAGACTTTCTCCACGGTCCTTGAGTTCAAATCCTGTTTATTTTTTTTTTGTCTGGTTGTCCATTCTCCCATATGCCTAAGTCATCCAAAATGCAGAATAGTAAGCATGTCTCAAATTCCGAAGCCGCTCGTTCTCTATGTTGGTGTGGCCAAGCGTCCAACGCTACAAAAATAGAATGTTGAAACTGTCGTTCAAGTGTTCACTATCTTTGTCTAGGTCTTTCATTTCGCCAGCTCTCATCCGTTATTAACGATGATCCTGGTAATCGTCAAATTTAGAAGCATTAAAAGTCGAATTACTGTCGAAATACACAGTCGAACAATTAAACTGCTATGACGAAAAATTATTTATTTTATTATAGCAACCCCTTTCTCCCATATAAATGGGATAGGGTGATTCATACAAACAAGATAAAAAGGAGACAGTTCATATACATCATAAAATTCATGGAAACACAAACTAGCTACAGTCCACAAACCATCAGGGTAACACCACATGAAACGATATCAGGAAACACAGTCAAGTAAAATGTCAGCCGCTCCATACTTCAACCACCTTGTGCACAGTTCTCCGCCATACGACTCTGTCTTCTGCGTCGCTTCTCCAACTTCTCCAATCTTCCTCCGCCTTCTGGAAATCTCATTTGACACAGTCACTCCAACGAATTCTCGGTCTTCCTCTTCTTCGCACACTCATTTCTTGCTCCATTCGCCTGGATAGCCTCTGCTCATTCATTCTTGCCACATGTCCGGCCCAAGATAGTCTCTTTCTCACAATCTTCTGAGTCATCGTTCGTTTCAGTCCGACTTCGAGTCTCATTTCTGCAAGTTTTCCTCTCTCAACCAATTTCACTCCACACAACCTCCTCAGCCAATTGTTCTCGCACACTTGCAGTCTATCTTGCTGATCTTTGGTGAGCGCCATTGTTTCCAGACCATATGTGACTGATGGAATTACACACACCTCTAACACTTTCCGTCTGATATCTTTGCTGATCCTTCTGTCTCCCAACACTCCTGCCACTTTCTGATAGGCTCCGACCTCTGCTCTAATTCTCCTATTCACTTCCATTTCGCTCCGCCCATCTTCCGCCACCACACCTCCCAAGTACTTGAAACCCCTTGTCTGCTTTAGCTGAATTCCTTGCACCTCAACACTTATGTCCTTTGGCTCCTTTCCGACCCACATTACTTCCGTCTGATCCAAATTGATGCGCAGACCATGCCTTTGGAAATTCTGCGCCCACTTTTCCAGTTGATCTTGTGCTCCACCTCGTCTTTCGTTATCACAGCTAGATCGTCAGCATACATTATCTTGTTCATTGCATCATCAACGAAAACTGGTTTAAAAATGCAAATCAAGATAGTCCTCCAGTCGAGCCCCCTGTCGGAAATAGCAGCACTTCCGACCAGCCTTTCCTAAATAAGTTCCAAGAACTTGAGAACTCTTTCCTGTTGCTGTCATTGAAAATAGAAGCTAATCACGTCGCTCACCAAATCACTGGATGAGAAAATTTCACCTCTGCCTTCGAACTTTGATATTCCTTTTAGACCTGCACTTAGCAACAGTTTCAATCATTCCAACAAATATATTTCAGATGACCATGTTTCTGATTTAACTGACTCTCTGCCTGCAGCTGCCATTTCTTCATTTGCTCAAGTTGCTTTGTCCTGTTCTACACTCCAGATCCCCGCTAGATCCCAGTCTCATTCGGTCAATAAAGTAGCAGAGCCTCCAACATCTGCGGCTCATGGATCTTTTCTTCCTAATGAACTTGTCCTCTCAATTTCCCAGAAACTAAAGACCTTTCATTAGAGGACTTGCTTCACTGTTCCATTCCATCAAAGACAGGTTAGGGAATTCATCTTTGCCAGAGCAAGTTGATGCTGCGCTTCTCGCATAGGGAAACCAAAACTTAATTCCCATCGACTGGTAAAACTGTCTTTCAAATCCCCATTTGAGGCTAAACTTTTTAAAGCTGCCTTCTTCATTTCACCCCTGAAGATTGATTCCAACCACGTTCTTGTTAGATATAGCCTTTCCCCAACAGGTCAATCTCTAAGGCAACGCTGTCACGATCTTAACACTCGCGCCATTAAAGACTTATATATATATATTATATATTATGACTTACAAACAGAGAGCTTCAGCTTGCGGGAGTCTGGTGTCATCTGGAAGAGAAGAAATTATAGTAGTTGGCAAAGAGACAGATCTTGGACTGACACTGATCTATCAAAAAACTGAATACAGCTAGTGATGAAAATTTTCCGGAAAATTTTGAAAGTTCTGATTTTTTGTGATAGGCCCTATGCTTTGACCGCTTCCACAGCCGAGGCAGCTATACACACCAATAGAATGGGTCTAAAACTGGTGATATGATCATGATTTTGAATAAAACGACTTTGAAAACTGAAAAAATTTGAATTTTTGTGATATAATTTTTACGTTTTCTATCACAGCCGAGGCATAGACGCATCAATAGAATTGTTCTAAAACTCTTGATGTCATCATATCATTTCGATTAAAACAATCGTAGCAATACGAATCCCGTCCGCGGATCTTTGAGCATTCCTTTGCCACCAGTGGCTTGTGGCAATTTGTTGGCATTTTTAATATTATAACACAGACATCTTTTGGGACAACGTGAATTTTTTCCTTTACAATAGGGGTATAATTTCATGCAATGTAGTAGTAACCCCATCCCAGACGCAAGGACAGTGCGCTGCAGTGATGAGTCATCGATGAGTCATCATGCTGACTCAGCCCCCCCCCCTCTGGCAGGAAGGTGAGGGAGGTGGCCAAGGATGTGTTGGGAGGAATGGGTCCGTGAGGAGAAAACTGTTCCCTACCCCCCTCCCTCTGGAAGGAAGGAAGGAAGGAAGGAAGGAGGAGTGATGAGGCAAGGGGTGGAATCTCGGAAGGATAGAGTGAGAAAAGGCGGGTTTTGGTGGTTTTGGGATGAGAAAGGCTGGAAATCGTCATGAAGGAGGGTTCTTACGTGAAATTGGAGTTCAGATGTGGAATCTACATGAAATTTTGGGTGGGGAAGGAAGGCAGGAGGAGATTTCCTGGGAGGCAAGGGGTGGAATCTCTGAAAACCGCAGAGTTGGAAAAAGGCGGGTTTTGGTGGTTTTGGGATGAGAAAGTCCATTTTTCGGGCAGAAGGAGTGCTCGGATGGGAAAACGGAGGCCAGATTCGGAATCTACGTGAAATGTTGGGTTAAGAAGGATGTTTCCAGCGACATCGGAGAGAAAAAATTTTGAGGACGTCCCCCCCCCTGCCAAACTTCCAACTTTGGTTGTAGATATCGTAGAAAGTCGTGCAATAGCTCATTTGAAAGCTAAAAGTGAGAAAAACGCAGTGGAAAGCTCAGTTTGTTCCACTTTTCCTGGGTTTAGGGAGGAAAATGGCAGGAAAACGTCAGAGTTGAAAAAGTCAGGTTTTGGAGGTTTTGGGATGAGAAAGTCCATTTTTCGGTAGGAAGGAGTGTTCGGATGGGAAAATGGAGTGCAGATTCGGACGTTTTGGCTACTATTGGGTCTTGGAACGACTTCCCAACTCAATCGGAGAGAAAAAGTTCTGACCCCCCCCCCCCTCCTGCCAAACTTCCAACTTTGGTGTTAGAGATCGTAGAAAGTCGTGCAATAGCTCATTTGAAAGCTGGGAGTGAGACAAATTCAGTGGAAAACATGGCTTGTTCGTATCTGCCTTCGTTTAGAGGTGAGACGTTATTGAAAATTTGGGAGCTTGGCGAAAAACGACAGAGTTAGAATGTTTATGAAAATCGCTCTAGAGGATGATGCAAGCCTCGGACGGGAAAACAGAGACCAGATTTAGAATCAACGTCAAATTTGTGACAAATAATGTTTTGAACCCCCCTTATCGATTGCATATTCACAGGATATATAAGAATGGGATCGGGAGCGGAATTTCACTAAGTTGAGAAACTGACTACAAGGAAAGTCGTTTCTCTTGAGTTCCGATATCGGACTTCTGACTTTCCATTGCAGATATCAGATAAGGTGTCAGACTTATAGGTTAGTCAGTATAGCATGACTGACCATTTGATGATAGTAGGCCGAAATCTTCAAACGGCTATAACTTTGCTTCTACAAGTCCTTTAGACTTGATTCAAAAAACATTCGACAGCTCTTGCTGTGCTGTAGGTGACAGACTACTTATAAACGTTTTATGAGTAGTACTAAAATACTGAAAAATTTAAATTCATATTTAATGATAATAATTAAAGTTTTTGAATAAAAAGCACTCGTTTATGAGTCTATGTGACTTGGGTCGTTTCCTCTTGTAAATAACTCCACCGGTTTTCATGTCAAAACTGGGGCCCGGATACATACACAGTGATATGACGCATGCTCTGTCCGATCGAGGTTGGATTTGTGGGTCGAGGCCTTGGAGCTGGGATAAGATCCCCTCTGAGTAATGCCTGTAACGGATTCAAGAGCTTAACACCCAAACGGTTGCTGGCTTGCTATCAGGCCTTCTTCGTCTAGCCTCAGTAACTCAGGCTTGGCAACGTCTATCGTTTGTCATTGTAACTTGGTAAAAATGGGACGGTTACTGCAAGCATTGACGTCAAACCTTTTCGCATCATAGGGGAATCCGTCTTTGTGTTGGGAGTTGGTAACAGAAAGCACGGCGACTGCCGGTGCCCATACATGGTAAAACTGCTGTTGTCAAGTCAAAAGCACGGCCAAATAAGGAAGGTCTGAAGGTTTGTGCTCGCTGGGTATATAAAACGCTGACTCTCATTTAACTTCATTTCAGTCATCCAGACGCCGAACACTCTGGTCAGCTCTCCTGACAAGCCTCGGTTGAAGCCGAGAAATCTATTTGAAGAGTTTTTGCAGATGGAAGAGCGAGAGAGATTGCGGAACAATCTTGTTCGAATTGGTTCATCGGCTGTTGATGATGATACCGATTCAACAGAGTGGGACTATATACCGCCCCTGACAGTCGGGTGGTAGTAGAGGAGGTTGATTCCGCTGACATAGAGAGACTAAGAGTCTCTCTCAGCAGAATCGGCCAGTCCCACCCAAGTTAGACGGTAGTCTTTTTAAAAACATAAGATCAACTTTCATACATGCAACACATTCTTTCATCACCCTTCGTCGGGAACGCACCATGAGCCCTCTTAAGGGCTACCTTCTAATGCAGCTAAAGCGGTCCCAAGCCCGCCACATATCTTCGGATATGGAATGCAGAGGGGAAGAAAAATGATGAAATGGAATGAAATGGGAGGCCACCCTTGCGCCACACGCAACACACCACAGATTTCTCTCTTCGCTAGTGAACAAGCTCTTGTCAGTGTCGTACAAAAGTTTTACTGCAGCACAGGTCTATGTATAGGTAGAAAATTTGATCATGGCGTTTTATGAAACATACATGTCATAAAATGTAAGCGTTAGTGTAGTCAACTAGTTTTACTGTGACACACGTTTGTGAAAATTAAGTTTGATCATTGAAGTTGTATTCGTGAGTGTCGTCAGAAACTATATCATGGTTTGCAAAGTTAGTGTAGGCAAATAGTTTTAGCGCGACGCACGTTTGTGAAAATAAAGTTTCATCATGACGTTTATTCGTGAGTGTCGTCAGAAAATGTATCATGGTTTGTATAAGTTTTACTGCAACACAGGTTGATGTATAGTTAGAAAATTTGATCATGGCGTTTTATGAAACATACATGTCATAAAATGTAAGCGTTAGTGTAGTCAACTAGTTTTACTGTGACACACGTTTGTGAAAATAAAGTTTGATCATTGAAGTTGTATTCGTGAGTGTCGTCAGAAACTTTATCATGGTTTGCAAAGTTAGTGTAGTCAAATATTTTTACTGTAACACAGGTTGATGTATAGTTAGAAAGTTTGATCATCTGAAAAAAGGAATCCTCATCTGAATTAGAATCATTCTGATTTGTTGTTGAGGAATTCATTGTTAAATAACTATATAAGTGAAACGATTGCAGCACTTCTCATTCACGTTATACGATCGAACAGTCTAGTATGGCAAATTCTTCTGAAGCCTTGAATATTTTCTACAAAATTTTCAAAGTTGTTGACGAGTGGGATGAAGACAAGTGTGAACAAGAGGAGGAGTCCCGCAAGAAAGTCGTCATTGAAAAAGTTGTGTGGACTGATGGTGAATTTACGCCAAAAACGATGCGTGTGAGGAAAGTGCTCGACGCTCCCAAGCGTCCAAAACATTTTACAATCTATCCAAATTTAAAAGTGATCCCTCTCAACTTTGAGTGAAAAATAAACCTACATACTACATGTCTTTGTTTTGCAATGAATTTATCTTGAAATGGAAATAAATGGAGGAATTTAGATATGGAGTTAGTTAACACATTTATTATCGGTCTACGTTTCCATCAAAAAGGATGACACCATTAGAGTAGATAGAAAATGATTTTGTATACGTGTGGTGTAAGAGTGACAAGCAGAACTCATGGCTCATTCTCAGATAACGTTGCTTTACCTAAAATCATGTTTCATATGTTGAATGATTTCTAGCAACTGTGTTAAGTGTCTAGATGATAGGATATCTTATTCTAACAATAGCTCCTAATCGATACTATGCTTACTCGATGATCCTTTCGAAGCCATGCAGTTTATATGAAGGAAAAAACAACACTGTCATGATATACATTTATTTCAAATCGGCAATACGTTTCACCACAAGGCGAAACATAACATTAACATAATCAAACTCCTCTTCATTGCGAGGTTGACTATTTGAGGAGAAGACCTCTTGCCAACCTCGTAAAATGTTGATATCATTCTCATTTACAATGTCTTTTGCTGACACACTGAGGAATGTACCTCGCAGAATATCACAGTCACCGTACTGCACCTCTGACTTCTCCGTCTCATCATCGGAGATGGTGATGGTTTCATCGTCGGAGATGATGGTTTCATCGTCGGAAATGATGATGGTTTCCTCCTCCTCCTCCAACTGTAGCGGTTCGACCTCACCATTGTAAATATTTTTTACTTGCCTCTTGCGTGGGGCATTGGGCATGAGTAAGGCATAGGCGTTCGGTGGTGTATCCATTTTAATGATATTATGAGGAAATGGTCATTGCATCCCACTTATATAGATTCTGTCTCCCTGCTTCGCGATCTCTCATTGGACGACAGCCACTTATCAATCACACTGCATCATTCTCATATATAAAGAAGAGTGTCTTGCATTTTACTATCATAGTCATGTCCGACACAGAGGAAACATTCACACCTCTTGCTACCTCAACTCCTACGAAGAAGGAAGTTGAGAGAAAGTTTCAACAAAAAGAGGAAGAGGAAGAGAGACAAATGATTGAAGGCTGCAAGCAGCTCACTCTACAAACGGTTGAGAGTGAGCCTTTCATAAACGAGGCTGACTTTCAGGAGTGAAAAGCCCTTTGATGAGACCAGAGAATGCCCCAAACTTTCTTTATCAGACCACGGCCTTAACGGCTACCTAATCAAGAAAGAAAAGACATTGACTGCGCCACACGCAACATTAGTGACTTGATGTTATCTGACGAAAATGAAGTGTTAAGACAGTACGTCCACCAATGAATTGAATAGGATTACCACTATCATCATAGATACCAAATTTGCAATGGGATAATCGTGATACATTGACTGGAATGTATACCTTGTTCAGGAACTCCCTGTGCATGGTCACACCAAAGTCGCCACTGTCAATAGGAATATATCTTAAAAGGGGAACCATTCGACCACCAACTTGTGTTCAATGGATAAAGTTAGTGTAAATGTAAAAGTGATTGATATTTATATCGGGCAAGGATGTTGAGCCACAATACTTCTCGTCGTAGAATATGTCACGTTTGAATCCTAAAATCTTTGTCAACTCTTTTGAAATGTGAATGACTGTTTTACCATGTACACTGATACAGAATGTATTTTCTTTAGGATCATAGTCAAAATGATATGAGTGTAGATTTGATGCACCCTTGTTCAAGTATGTACAAACATCATAACCATTGCTATAATGCTTTGGAGGTATCGGTAACTTTTCATTTGGCTTCCATGTAAGACTGGGACGTAAAACAGGGTCCGTGCGTTTGAAATAAAGGACCATTCGACAATCGGATTGCTGTTCAGATGTTATTTTCACATTCCCCCATTCATGGTATGACCATAAGACGTCTGTTTTTAAAGAGAGCAAATCGCGAAATTTAGAATTGATGTGAACAAATCCAATATGTGAACGCTCATAATCATTTCGCAAATCAATCCTCGCTTTATTGTGTACTCGAGTGATGGACATAGATAATCCATTTATTTCATTTACCTGTTTGATCAAGTCATCAACAGCACAAAGCGCTCATGCATGCGATCAAAGGGAAGAAGGGCAATATTAAATTTTTTCCTGTGCCAATTTGGATATTTATTAATCTGCTTTGATACTTTCATGGACACTTGAGGTCTCAAAGGGAAGGCACCGCCTCCTTTTACTTCTGCAAATTTTGTGATAGGTAGAAAGAAACGTGATTTAAGATTCAATATCTTTTACAGAGGTCCACTCACATAAAATCCATGGGAAATAGTAGTCGGTCTCATGTAGAGGGTAACTTTATGTAGATTTGGATCCATTTGCCAGAACCATAGATCCTTTGCCAAATCATTCATAACATTCAATAGGCGTTGAATTTTCATATAATAGTATGATTGCTCTAAACGATGGCGGAATGATGGGTTTGTAGGTTGTTTCCATTTCAGGGGTGAGGCATTTTTAGCAATGGGTATGTCTTTATCTGCAGTGATAATTAAATTAGGGCCATTTACAATCTCATCAACCGCTCGCTTTCCCCGACGGGTGTTTACTGTAGGAATAGAATTCCACTCTGCTGCATGTTCATTCAAGTTGTAGGTATGTACTTTATCATCTTTGTCATTTTTGTCATCTTTGTCATCTTTATATCTTTGTCATTTATCTAGTTTTGGAAAGTACAAGTTTTGATTCGTTGCAGTGGCTAATGTAATCTCTTCATTTGCAATGGTTCTTATATTATTCACATAGCTCAAATCTTGCAGGGCCACTTCCCAATCACAATTTAAGTCAATCGGCTGTGTTAAATCAGTCTCAAACTCAGCAGCTGTATTTTCATATCGCTCAGGTTGAGCATTACTGGGAAACACTGCTGTAAACTCCATGTTAAAGTATCAACATAAAGCGTCGTTTGCTTAGGCGTTATGTCGCATGACATAACGAACTGCTGCTTTCAATCTATTCACAGTAGGCACTTTCTGGCGTCCTAGGAATTTGGTTAAGAGTGATTGCCCCTTCACATAATGCACTCCCCTAAGCATGGTTGTACCGCCTTCTTTCATATTGCGATAGTTGATACAACCAAATATGACTTGATATCTTGGTCTTCTACGTTTAAAATCTGCAAGGGTATGAAATATTTCACGTTTTATTGATGAGCTCACACGGCAGCTATTTTTAATTCCATTGCAATGTGACGTACAGGATTGATCAAATCGATGCCACCTACAGGTGATCGCTTAATGCCATAATCTGTTAACACCATTTCCCACGCATGACCCATTCGCTGACGTAAAATCTGTAGTTTGTAAGCATGAGTTTGCCAAGAATCGGCTATGCCGGAAAGAATTACATCTTCAATAGGTCTTGTTGCATGAATAGGTGATTTGATGAGACGAACTCCATATCTAATCCTCGTCCCGCTAATGTTACTATTGCAAATGATAATAGGATGATCAATCTTAACATGACTTCGTCCATTTCTTATGAATGTTTTGCTTAAATGAGAAGACTAAGCAAATGTTTTTGATGTGTCTAAAACTAATCATGATTGCAAAGCTCTCTTCTCAGTGCCACGTTACATGGAAGGCTCGACGCATTACCTTTTACGATACTCATCGACACGTTAAAATAAGTTTATCCCCTTTTCAAATGGATAACCTGCACGATGCTTTACATATCATGCATCATCCAATGTACTATATCCCTCTAGGTGGACGTCTATTCATTATTCGACGAGATTTCATTGCTCTTCATGATCAATATGGTGTTATACATTTTAGATCCTCAAGTTGGAACAAGTATAGAGAACGTATACATCCTCGCATCATGACTTACCTTAAACAAAGCAACACTCATAAGCATGAATGTGACAAGTGAACAATGTCTTCTTATCTCTACCTATTCATGTTTGATGACTAAATACAACCTATTTAATCACATCATCTACTTTTCCATTGAAGTATAATAAAGAAAACAAATTTTAATCGTACATATTTATTGAAGGCTTTTATAAAAGTTACGAATGCGCTTTTCATTGACAAGGGTATCATGTGAAAAATGTTTACAAATATCATGTAAAGAGTCATAATGTAGTCGTTGCATTACAAAGTAGAGGGCATAGGCTCCACATGTTGAAGACAAGGGATGTTGATAGGCCAAAGCATTGCGAATCCATTTTCGCGAATGACGGTTCATGAAACGTGTGACATAATCACAGTTTGGTAAGGCCAATGAATCAAAGATTTCACCACAATAGTTTTTATCAATAAACAAAACTTTCCAGTGTTTGCTGGGTAAGTGTGCTGTATCAGTATTCATGATAATGAATGAGGGTGGTTTTGGTAAAACTGTGGGCATATTGTTAATGGAAAACACACCTCGAAATGCTGCAACAGTGCGTTCATCACCATGTTCTTGAACGACTCTCTCTAGCTCTGCATCAGATAACCAACTCATTAACTTGTATAAGAAGCGGAAACGTCACGTAGTCTGTTAATTCGAATGGTGGAATCGAACACAGCATAGATGAGTACATTGACTGTTTTCGTCAAATCTTTTTCAAAGAAGAATTCTAGTTTAAGACCCTTCGTGGCAGTGCCCGGACGATAAGAAGCACCTGCTTCATTGTTTGCTGTCAAATCAAATGCATAAAGTGTATAACCTTTAGCAAATTCATCATAGGTCAAACCATTGGTGTCATCAGTATTCCAGTATTTAAAGGTCTCCATAGTATTTTGATATGAGCGAGAATAATGTCCATTAGCAAAGTCTGGACAAAAAGGAGTACCAGGAATGCAATCAGTATCGCGATACAATCCGATTTGATTTAAACCAAAGTGTTCAAAGTTGAGGGGATTCTTCGATATATTACCATTGTATGCATCATTTGCAATCAATCCCACAATGATCATTTTTGGTGATGGTATAGGAAACAAACTATCTTTAACAAAGCTCTTTTGCGCACGAGGAATGGTGAAGCTATGGATCTCAGTATGATTTACATCATAAAGAGCATCATACTTCTTCAAACCCATCTCGTGACCATTAATCACCGATGGATTCACTGTCATTCGTCGCACATAAAGTCTAACACTTTCAAACACAATCTTAAACTCAGTCTTTGCTCCATAAGAATTAAATACAAATTTAGGATCGTTCGGTAAGAGATGAACTCGCATGTCTACCTTTGACATTAAGAAACGTGATTGACGGAAAAAGTCCAAGTATAGGGGACCATATAATTCACACACCCTACTTTCTGCAGTCCACTTTTCACGAGTGACAAATCCCTTGTTTTTGTCACTATCAAATTTACCAGCTTCATCTTTACACCAACCCATAACAGCCATGTGACTCTTTTGTGCTTGTGGCTGGAACTGCATGACTGTTGAAAAATAACCGAGATAGGGATAACTGTGCTGACCACCTTCAACCCGAGTTTCACCAATGGTCAATGATTCATCCTTGAAGAGCGTTGCTATTGCCAAGTTATTCACGGCTACTTTGTCCTTATCATCAAGGTTGGTGCCGTCCTTATTTACTATTTTAAACTTAACATCATTTCCTGGTATTAAAAACTCAATGACACTACCGGAATCGATACTTGTCTGTGGATAACGAATCGATACATAATTTCCAATGATATCCGCTTGTATAGGTGTTCTATCAAATAAGCAAAAGGATGAGGTTTTACATTCCATATTTAAAACAGTCCACGTCGTCTGCGTTTGCTAGGAGGGACATGAGATGCTCTTTGCTTACGTTTGCCTGAAGTAGAGAGTGGATTGATATGACTGATGACAGACCTGATACCAGCTTTACCGACATTCTTCAAACGCTGTATTCCATGACGTTTTAGCGATTCACGAATCGGCAATCTTCCTGAAAGCGCATCACTTGCTACATCTGCTGCTAATCCTACAGCTTCATTTAAAGATGATTTTCCCACACTTGTGATAGTGGGGAACATCATACCTTTGACAGCACCCAATAGACTACCCCCTTTTTGACGTCTCGATCCAGCATAAACGGGAAAGCCAGCTCCTTGACTAGCATAGGATGGGGCAGAATAAAACGTAGCAGTTTGATCCATAGGTATTTATTTATTTATATTTACACAATTCATTACTTTGCTTTGGAACGTTGACCAACACGATAAAGGTCAGAATGTCGAATCCAACTGTTCATTGAATTTGGATATCCAGCCCATTTCACCAGGCTCCACTTTTTCCCTTGTCGCATTTGGTGACGAAGTATCGTTTCAACCATGTAGTCATCATCTTCTTTGGTGATGGGTGTTATCTCATGACGATAAAAACTCCCTTCAATCTCTTCACCATGATAATCGCGAAGCTTGTAGGTAGTGGGCTTGAATTTCTTGTTAACCTCAGAGACAGTAAATATTTCGTCCGTCCAATTGGGAAGATATCCTTTCGCAAACACGCTTTTCACCTTAGAAATACGAACTTTGTAACCAACCTGAATTTCACGTTTACCTTGTGATGGTTGCTTGCATTTAGCATTGATTTCACGGATTATATCCACCATGTCTGGAGTTATGTCAGCAGGTTTGTGACCAATCATACGATGCACAGAATGATTGTAAGCGTGTACAGTATCTTGTAATACATCCGTCCACTTTTGTGTTACTTTTGCAGTGAAATAGCGCCATAGACGAGTTTTCAGCGTACGATTAAAGCGTTCGACCACTGCAGCCTTGTATGCACTTTTCACACTAAACAGCTCAATGTTGTGTTCGCGAAATAAAGCACGCACATGTCTGTTTTCAAACTCCTTCCCTTGATCAGTCTGAATAGTGTGGGAATGCGTCCTTCACTGAAAATATTTTGGAAAGCCTCGGCCACTTCTTCACCACGTTTTGTCTTGAGTGGTTGAACCCAAGCATAACTGGAAAATAAGTCAATGACAGTTAGGAGAAAGCGATAGCCTTTATTCTTTTTAGCTAATAAAGAAACATCAGCCAAATCTGCTTGCCATTGTTCATCAATATCATGAACGATATAAGAACGGGTAGGATAACATTTTCGAGCTTGTGTGTGCAATGTATATGCAGGTTGAGCTTTTAACCATCTCTTCACTTGTTTCTGTGAATAACCACTTGCTTGTGACAACTTTTTCACTGAAGCATAACCTGCATAATGCTTTGGGTCATAGTAAATTGATTTCAGATGTTCATCCATCGTCTATTAAGAAGGATTGTTTATTTGCCTCAAAGTATCAGTCTTTTTCTCCGTCAGGGTTTGCGTTTGTGTTTGAGTCCTGCTTTTGCTACTTTTTTGAGCCGTCTTGTATGAATCACTTTTACAACATGTACTTAAGCAGTTCAATGACACATGAATGTTTGACAACTCTGAACATGGGATGCAACATAGCTTCTTCATTAAAAGTCTGATAAAATCAAATGATGGATAACGTGTTGAAGGTTTTGGTATACGCTTCGGCAACTTCTCGGATGTTTTCAAAGTTTGCTTGATTCTCTTTTTAGGTCTCTCTACACTTTGCAACTTTCTCTTTCTAGGTGTAGATACATTTTCCATTTCCTCTAAGGTATCACGTCCACGAATTGCCTTTGGAACATTGAATTTCTTCATACTTTTTAAAAAGAACTCCCATCCTGTAGGTGTAAAGTGACGACGACGATCACGAACAGCATGATTAATTAAATCTTCCACTCTTGAGTCTCTAATGACTGCACCATCATCACCTACCACTTCACCTCGTTGTGTGATTTTCACGTTGGGTTCGACACTTCGATATACGCTCAGTGCACGATTGGGATAGGGTTTGGGAGAACCAAGCGAAAGATCATTGCGTATTTTTTCTTTCAATTGTTTCATTTCTTCTAAAGTAGAACTCTGCTTTATCAAACGATCATATGGATTTTTACTTTGTACAGCTTCTTGTTCATATTGCTGATTAAGTTGTGACATTTGATTTGCCCAAGGTTGATGAACACTCTGCATTGTAGTCAGATGTATATATTCTTCTTGTGGAATAGCAATCATGCGTTGAAAACCACTTATAACAATTTATATATGATCATGGGTTTCTCAAAGAGATGACTGCGTAAGCGATAATCCTCTGGACACTCCTGGGTAAAGTCCAAAAATAAATAATTATAGGTTTTTTCCGTAGCAGCCTCAAATACTACAATCAAGGCTTTTGACTTGCGAGAAAGAACTTGTCGAGATAGGAATTTAACTTGACTTTTATCGCAAAGATTTTTAAAGATGATGTAGTAATGCGTGTTTAGACTTCGAGTCCGTGCTTCCTTTCCACTTGGAAAAAGATTTTGCATAATAAAAATGATAAAGCATGGTTTGTGATGAGCAGCCTTGGTAAACATAGCAGTTACTTCTTGTGAGTTCTTACTCTCATTAAGTAAATCATCAAGAATGAAGATATCATAGGGTTGAATATCAGCAGTGCTGATAATCCCCGGTTGAACCAAGTAACCCTTACCAACCAATTCACGATGTAAGTTATGTTGATAAATTCCATAGCACCAGACAACGCGATTAGGTATGCAGTCAAAAATCTCATTGCGACGCTCCAACAATTGCAGTGTTAAATGTGTCTTCCCACTATGAGAGGGTCCTACGATACACATAGTGCGATTACAGCGTAAACGAAAATCCATGTTGATTTTGATGAAAAGTCATACCATTTAACATAGTATCTATCTATTAATGGCTTCATTTGCGAGAGCACCAGCTAAACCTCCCAAAGCAAGACCGGCAGCTGCCATGATGATAGGCGCTAAAAGTGGTAAGAAGCCACCACGTTGTGATAATAGTTTGCGCTTTGTAGGAATTGATGTTTTTGGATTGCTCAAGGTGCGAAGAACTTTACCATGCCTGGCAATTGCATTGGCCTTTTTGCTATTCAATGTCATATAACGCACTTTTCGTATTTCCGCACACATTTTACGAATGAAGGCATCGTTTGCCAGCTTCATTGCCTCACATCGATCAGATGGTTTTAATTTTAATAAGCGACGAAGCGTGAGACAGAATTTTTGGTTTGCATTTGATTGACACTTTTGTCTGCGCGAACGGTGAGATGAACGTCGTCTAGCCATTTTTACAGGTGGATGTTAGAGTGTTCTTTGCTTAAACACGACAGCAGCGTCGAAACATCACCGTCGTAAACGCAATGAAATAGAGGAAGACATTGAGTACAGCACTAGTGAAAAGCAATACACTGAGAACAGCCACAGTACCAGTAGGATAGTCAGAAGCAGATACATGTGTGGGTAGCTGTAATATATTATTCAGTGAGGTACTATAGTTCAATGGAAACAGTTCAGCTGTGTCGTTTGCTGATATGTTATGAGCCAGACATGAACAATCTGTTTGTACGAATATGTTTGTAAAGTTTAATGCCCTTGCATCAATTGTGCTTAAGTGGAAAAGGCTTCCCATAAGCAACGTGTAGAATACATAACTCCAAGCAATGTAATGAAAGAAGACCATGATGTAACAGTGATGAAAGTGTATTCGTAAACTGATTTGGTTTTAAATTATAAGATAGCATATAGTCAACATCTTCACAGTTTGCGTGAATGATGATTGTATTACTCAAACGATGTATCATCTCTCTGCAATCACTGGATGATAATAGTTTTTCCAACACAAGAATTCACTGCCTTGTATAATCAAGCTTTCTCTTTTCAATGAGACGATGATACAGTGGTTTAATGGTCATAGATGACTGTTTTAAATTCGACTAGGATTGCATCAACATCATTTATATACATTGACTGTTGAAATTATTTCTTGATCACAGATGGGACACAACATAGTTTCCAAAGGTACTTGGCACGTAGAACACATAACAGAATGACATGGTAATAAGAGAAGGGACCGTTCCCTTTTAAAACACTCAACGCAGTTCTGTTCACATAATAATTTAAACGTCTCTTCTTCCAATTTCTTTCTAAAGTCACTTTTATTGGTAGTTACTTGACAAATCAGTTGCAAATGCCACTTTATTCTTTTTCACTCCAGATCGTTTCAATTTCATCCTCCTATTTGCACTATCATTACATTGCAGCATGGAAAAATCCTCAATCCATCTTCGATCCAAATGATGATTCATAGCATGCTCATCTAGATCCATTAGTCTTTCAACTAAAGCACCAGCTTTAATATTTTCATTTACATTTGTAACACTTTCTATAGCCTTCAACGAATAACCAAGCTCTCTTGCTACAGACCATGAAGTTGGGAAACGAATGCAACTTTTCATCTTCAAATAATTTCAAATGATGATGAGTGTCAGGAATGGACACTCAGTTGAGTATGCTTGATATGACTTGTACACCTTTGACAGTATTGATGACTCTGTGTAATCTAATACTTTACTTTCACAAACATGTGTTGTGGTAAAAATTATTTGACTGCACCAACGCTTACATTTTATGACATTTGTGTTTCATAAAACGCCATGATCAAACTTTCTAACTATACATCAACCTGTGTGGCAGTAAAACTTTTGTACAACATGATAAACTTTACTTTCATTTCATCAATTTTTCACCCATCCTCTGAGTTATACGGGCTTGGAACCGTCATGAAAGCAAATGACTTTCAGGCCTCATTATGGCTAGCCTCGTAAAGGCTCATGGATCATTCACGAAAAAAGGTAATGAAGCAATGTGTATGTCTTCATGTTTTAAAGATAGGATGCGCTTCACTCATATTTATGTTTAGGTCCAAACCATCTCCCTTCTTTTAGCATGTTGGATTGTCTTTGATGACTAACTACTGTTGCTTTCTTCACATAGTCAATCGTTTCTAGACAATCGACAATCTTCCTCGGATCACCTGTCTTGATTGTCATGGAGTAGTACCTTTCTGACAACTCCATGATTGTGTTCTTTTCTTTCTTTTGACGAATCATTAATTCAGCTTCTGTCTCACTCATGATACAGGATCACTACACTGTAACAATGCTCAGTGAAAAGTGAATTTCTATAAAGTGCTACCTCCTTATATCTTGTCGTAGGAAACCTGAGTCCTGGATGGCGAACTTTAGGATTTGTGATGTGTTTCATTAACTTTTAGACTACATCATCATTTCATAAACTTGTGTTTCTTAAAACGTCAATGATCAAACTTTACTTTTACAAACATGTGTCGTAGTAAAACTAGTTGACTACACTAACGCTAACATTTATGGCATTTGTGTTTTATAAAACGCCATGATCAAACTTTTCTAACTATACATCAACCTGTGTTGCAATAAAACTTTTGCAAACCATGATACACTTTCTGACTAGACTTGCGAATAAACCTTCGATGATCAAACTTTTCTAACTATACATCAACCTGTGTTGCAATAAAACTTTTGCAAACCATGATACACTTTCTGACTAGACTTGCGACTAAACCTTCAATGATCAAACTTTCTAACTATACATCAACCTGTGCTGCAGTAAAACTTTTGTACGACACTGACAAGAGCTTGTTCACTAGCGAAGAGAGAAATCTGTGGTGTCTTGCGTGTGGCGCAAGGGTGGCCCCCATTTCATTCCATTTCATCATTTTTCTTCCCCTCTGCATTCCATATCCGAAGATATGTGGCGGGCTTGGGACCGCTTTAGCTGCATTAGAAGGTTGGCCCTTAAAAGAGCCCATGGGTCGTTCTCCGTCCACCGACACTCTCACTTCTGCAAAAACTCTGAAAGAAAACGATTAGGACATTAGAGGCGGCAAGGAAATGATCATGTTGAAGTAAGTTACTGGGCAACTTCTTCCGAACTTTTCTGACGACGAAGTCCTCCAGCTCTCCAGTGATGTTCAAATTCATATGTAGACACCGGACTCCGTCGCCCTCATAGCTTTTCTGGGTCACGCTGGGGTCGTCGGTGACTGTGGGGACGTCTTAGATATTATTTTGGAAGAGGGGAAGATGGACTTCATACACTCTTCTTTTTCTACTCTTCAAACACTCATGCAGTCGCTCAACTTCACCCGCCAACCTCTTATTTATGCCCTTCACTTCCTCCGTCTCCTTCACCACGCTTCGCATCCGCTCTATCTCTTCATCCTTCCTCGACAAACTCGCCTGTAAACTCTCCACCAAACCTGCCTTCCTCATCAACTCGCTCCTTTCCGACATCCATTCCTTCTCCTTCTTTCTCATGCTCTCCAACTCTTCCCTCGTTGCCCTATACCCCTCAACCTTCGCCACCAGCTCTTCATTCTCCTTCAAAACGTTTCTATTTACACTTTCCTAACCCATCACACGATTCTTCAACCTAACAAATGCCTCTGTATCACACCCCTCTTCCCGCCGTGGCGATGACGCTGCCATCGGCTTACCCACTTCCTCACCACCCCCCTCTAGATCACCGATATGCCCAAACAAATCCTTAAACACCTTATCCAAATCAACATCATCCTTCTTCTTCATTTCCGCTCTCAACTCAACTTCCTCACTCGAACTCTCATCACTCGCCTTCGTCACCGCTTTCTCCCCAACCACGTCCTCAATCGTTGCCACCGCCTTCCTCACCTCTTCCCCTTCCAACAACTCTCCCTCAAACCACGTCTTGAACCCCTTCTCTCCGATGTTCCCACTCTCACACTGCATATGCGCCTTGATAAATTCTGCCTCATCCACCATCACACATACCCGACAAGACACACAAACCTCAACATCACTTTCCTCTCATGGCCCATCGTCCCCTCTTTAGCATTTAAATGCTTCTTGAGCTCACTGCCTCTGGCAATGTTGCCGCAACTGCATTTGCCCACTAGCATCTTGGCGTTGCTCGGTTTCGTCATGATAATTCTGTAAAGATAGAGTAAAATTTGATGGCAAGTGTTTATAGGATACTACTTGCTGATATGCATTGAAAGACTAAGTCATCAAACATTTGATAGCGAACGTTGGAATAAAATCGTCAACCAAAGTTAAAGAGTATGATTCCTAGCTTTATCCTAAATCCCAAAGTATGATAGCAAACCTTGTCAGAGCACTCACCGTTCGTCTTGCAACTTGAAACAGGAGTGAAGACTAGAGAAAAGTCGCGGTTTATATACCCAGCGAGCACAAAGACATGATTCAGACCTTCCTTATTTGGACGTGCTTTTGACTTGACAACAGCAGTTTTACCATGTATGGGCACCCGCAGTCGCCGTGCTTTCTGTTACCAACTCCCAACACAAAGACGGATTCCCCTATGACGCGAAAAGGTTTGACGTCAATGCTTGCAGTAACCGTCCCATTTTTACCAAGTTACAATGACAAACGATAGACGTTGCCAAGCCTGAGTTACTGAGGCTAGACGAAGAAGGCCTGATAGCAAGCCAGCAACCGTTTGGGTGTTAAGCTCTTGAATCCGTTACAGGCATTACTCAGAGGGGATCTTATCCCAGCTCCAAGGCCTCGACCCACAAATCCAACCTCGATCGGACAGAGCGTGCGTCATATCACTGTGTATGTATCCGGACCCCCGTTTTGACATGAAAACCGGTGGAGTTATTTACAAGAGGAAACGACCCAAGTCACAGAGACTCATAAACGAGTGCTTTTTATTCAAAAACTTTAATTATTATCATTAAATATGAATTTAAGTTTTTCAGTATTTTAGTACTACTCATAAAACGTTTATAAGTAGTCTGTCACCTACAGCACAGCAAGAGCTGTCGAATGTTTCTTGAATCAAGTCTAAAGGACTTGTAGAAGCAAAGTTATAGCCGTTTGAAGATTTCGGCCTACTATCATCAAATGGTCAGTCATGCTATACTGACTAACCTATAAGTCTGACACCTTAGCTGATATCAGCAATGGAAAGTCAGAAGTCCGATATCGGAACTAAAGAGAAACGACTTACATTATTTGTCACAAATTTGACGTTGATTCTAAATCTGGTCTCTGTTTTCCCGTCCGAGGCTTGCATCATCCGCTAGAGCGATTTTCATAAACATTCTAACTCTGTCGTTTTTCGCCAAGGTCCCAAATTTTCAATAACGTCTCACCTCTAAACGAAGGCAGATACGAACAAGCCATGTTTTCCACTGAATTTGTCTCACTCCCAGCTTTCAAATGAGCTATTGCACGACTTTCTACGATCTCTAACACCAAAGTTGGAAGTTTTGCAGGAGGGGGGGGTCAGAACTTTTCTCTCCGATTGAGTTGGGAAGTCCTTCTAGACCCAATAGTGGCCAAAACATCCGAATCTGCACTCCATTTTCCCATCCGAGCACTCCTTCCTACCGAAAAATGGACTTTCTCATCCCAAAACCTCCAAAACCTGACTTTTTCAACTCTGACGTTTTCCTGCCATTTTACTCCCTAAACCCAGGAAAAGTGGAACAAACTGAGCTTTCCACTGCGTTTTTCTCACTTTTAGCTTTCAAATGAGCTATTGCACGACTTTCTACGATGTCTACAACCAAAGTTGGAAGTTTGGCAGGGGGGGACGTCCTCAAAATTTTTTCTCTCCGATGTGGCTGGAAACATCTTTCATAACCCAACATTTCACGTAGATTCCGAATCTGGCCTCCGTTTTCCCATCCGAGCACTCCTTCTGCCCGAAAAATGGACTTTCTCATCCCAAAACCACCAAAACCCGCCTTTTTCCAACTCTGCGGTTTTCAGAGATTCCACCCCTTGCCTCCCAGGAAATCTCCTGCCTTCCTTCCCCACCCAAAATTTCATGTAGATTCCACATCTGAACTCCAATTTCACATAAGAACCCTCCTTCATGACGATTTCCAGCCTTTCTCATCCCAAAACTACCAAAACCCGCATTTTCTCACTCTATCCTTCCGAGATTCCACCCCTTGCCTCATCACTCCTCCCTCCTTCCTTCCAGAGGGAGGGGGGTAGGGAACAGTTTTCTCCTCACGGACCCATTCCTCCCAACACATCCTTGGCCACCTCCCTCACCTTCCTGCCAGAGGGGGGGGCTGAGTCAGCATGATGACTCATCGATGACTCATCACTGCAGCGCACTGTCCTTGCGTCTGGGATGGGGTTACTACTCAGTGTGAAAGATATGGAGCAAAAATAATGCACTTTATTTGGGAGTTTGTTTATGGGTTGAAAGTTAAGGTTTATTATGGCGGCCTTGATTACAATGATACAAGTTCTCCAGTCCAACACAGCATTATACTCGTACATGAGCGACCATTTATTGGAAGATATGTAAAGACTGTAAACTCGTGAGATATTTGGAAACTAAAGATATCTGTGACGAGTAGAAGAATATCTATATGATAGCTTCTTTATCAAGAGCCGGTGAATTGGATGTATTCCATATTTCACCATCCAGTTCAGGGACTTTCGAGTTGGATCATACCTCTCACAAGTACTGTCACTACGATCAACGCCGCCCATGTTCTTGTTATAGCGAAGAACTGTTGTCGGCTTGAATACCTCTTCCGCTGCTCCACCTTTCTTTCGTCGCAAGACTCTCTCCGTTGAGGCACATCCCTTTGTATCAATTAAGAAAATATCTTTCTTCGCACTGCTTTTCTTCTCTGTCCATTTCACAGCGAGAACTTCATTCTTTCGCATGAACATACTTGAGTTGGCAGATTGCGTCTTGTTTTTTAACGTAGATGGCATACCACGATTGCTTCGCCATGTTACAGAGAAACTCATTCCATTCCGGTAAAGAATTTGAGCAGCACGAAGACTTGTAAAATAGTTCTCAGTAGTGAGATGATAATTCAATCCAAACAAAGGACTGCTCAAGTGCACAACTAGTTTTTCCGTCATGCTCAAGGGATCAGTAATTGTGTACGGAATACAAGAGTCCATTTTTGAAGCAGTAACGTACGTTATGAAATTCCAAAAGTATCCATTTTTGCTGTCACACAAAGCAAACGTCTTTATTCCATAGCGAGAGCGCTTGGATGGAAGATACTGTCGGAATACCAACCTGCCCTCAAAGATCAGCAAAGTTTCGTCAATGGATATATCCTGGCAAGGCAAATACGAACTTTTGCAAATATGTTGCACTTCATCAACAAAGGGTCGCATTTTGGCCAATGGATCATTGAGCAAATCAAATTCTTGAGGATAATCAGGAAAGCGAATAAATCGTAAAATTTCAAAGTAACGGTCACGACTTAGAGAGTTCTCACTTATAAATATTGGCATTTCGAGTAGAGGATTTGTTGACCAATAGTCTCTTATTCTTGGCTTCTTCACTATTCCCATCAGCAAGGTTAGGGCGAGAAACTTCCTCATCTCAGGTAAAGTCACTTCACGAAAACTGTCCAAACACTGGTGAGATCGCACATTAGTAAAATATGCCAACATGTGCATCAAGCCATCAGTAAGACAAATGTTGCCATAGTCCAGCTCTGTATGTCCATCAAGTGATTGAACAGAAGTAGGCCCTGAGATTCCGTAGAATTGCTTGAATTCTGGTGGGATGTCTGTTTCCCCCGTGACCTAATGCCAACCATTCTCGCTTATAGTCTCTTCAGATTCTTCCTCGATGTCACCAGTTTCTTCTTCACTATCACAGGAATTATCACTGTCGTTATCTTCTATATCAGAGTTGTTCAAGTAATCAAGATAGCTGAAATTTTGGATGCTACTTGCTGCCATCACTCAACTGAATTTCGCTGCCGTATTGAACACAAGCGTGTTATATCACTTTGCATTCACCGATTTCAAAAATTCAAAATTTGTGTGAAAGCTGACGAAACGATCTTATGGTCAATTGTATACCCAGATATCTTTGAATCAAAATTTGCTTTCTGTGAACGTGAATTTCAAATTATGCCTACTGTGGTGGTAAAAAAACGAGCTATCTCGTCCATCCGTGGTGCTAGCAACACACCAGCAAGAATAGACATTAATTGTACTGGACGAGTTGGCTCGTCCGCAGTACCCAGTAAGAAAAATTGATAATCAAGTTCAGAACCACAGAAACTGATGCAAAAGACGAGTTAACTGGTCTTCAGGAATGAAAAGGTTAAATGAATTTCAGACTTTTCCAGATGAACTGGAGATTCTCCACTTGAATCCAAGATCCTTACAAAGTTGAGTTTCTGACAGATATTTGAAATTCAATTAGAGAAATCTGAAATCCATTTAATGTCTGATATTCAGTTGGAAAGATCTGAAATAGACATGAAGGGTGCAGTTGGTTCCAAAAGTTAACATGCAGGGATGATAAAGAAGTTTTCGGACTTTGAATATTACATAGTCTTTTCAAACGACTGCAACAAGTCTCCAAAACAAAGGAAAAAACGTCAATCACCGAAAAGATTGCTTTTGACTTTTTGACTTTGCTTTGAAAAAATTTTGACAGACCGCTCGCAGTCTGTCGAATAAACTAGCTCAAGCAAACTAATATTTTACTTTTGTCTCTGATGTGACCTTTGGTGCGTAGGTATGATCGAGGCTAGGAAGGCTTTTCTTGTCGAGTGAAACAAAAATCCTTTTTCACTATCACGGGTCATTCCCTCAGCTATTACAAGCTTTGAATGCACTGCTGTCTCTGTACTTTTGTTTGACGGAGAAAGTTGACATCAAGACAGTGACAGCTATGCACGAGGACAAGTAATTTCTTTGCAGTATATTGCGGGTCTAGTAATAGGCCGGAGTCTGGAGTCCCATCATTTCATAAGACTCCAACTCCGGCAAAAATAATAGAACTACGGGACTCCGCATCCCTGTCCTAGCATTGATTGGTACATTCTGAGTTGTTTCAACTCCGCAGAAAATTTTCTTACAGCTACTTTTGAAGCTGGTCGTCATCAAAATGTTTTTGAGCCAACTCGCCAGAACTCAATCCTTGATTTGATTTTCTCCTCCTCGCCAGACCTCACCACACGTGTTGACATTATTGAGCCTGCTAGCAGAAATGCCACTTAAAGAGGATCTCCTAACTTTTGAAAGGTTCATAATCCCGTTTAAATTTCTATAAAGCCACATGGAATCTCTATCGTGCTGTCCTTCAACAGGCCTATTGGAATGCTTTGTGTGCATCTGATGATGTAGACGAATGGTCTTTTTTCGTTTCAACCGTCAAGCATGCACTTATTTGTTCGCTCCCTTTGAAGCGTAATCATACGATGGTTAGCTAGACCTCCTTGGCTTTCAAAAGATAATCGTGAATTTGGTGTCCAAAAATATATATCTGGAGCGCATTTTATAAGTACTATATATTACTGCAATTTTAAAAGTAGTTTAAAGTAAAACTCTCTTTTATTAACACAGCACATAATTAAGCCATGATTGAGCAAGCCTTCAATTGTGAAGACCTCGTGTATTTATTATCACCATGTTCTGTATAGAGCCTATACATCCATTTCCGATTTAACCCCCAGAGACATGAACTTTTTCATGCTCTCTGAGAGCTGAGGGGAGTTAACCCCTTCAAATCTTGCCTGCTTAGATCGATATCTATCAGTGTTCAAAATTTTGCGGTAACTTTTGGCAAATTTTCTCAAAACGGAATATTTTGAAAAAGCATCTACATTGACTTATATACTATCGGCGAGTAGCATGCAGCGGGTAAACCCTTTTGCGACCAAGGGATGTACAACACGTACACATGAATTGTTCAAAGTCACTGCGATTGGGAAGGCATCATTAGCGCATAGAGGTCTATGTATATATATGCGTGCAGTGCACATCATGGCGACTTCTGACAATAACAATTTCACTTCGGTAGCGAAAGTGATTATAATGAAAACATGATAGAATAGCTGCTCTTCATCTCAGTTGATCGACTACAGGAAGGGAGTGTGGTCATGCGAATGCATATGCATCAATTTGTAAAAATGTTCTGGCATTTACTAAATTATCAGCAGCTATAAATACTTTTATCGTTTCACTGTTTCTTGTAAAGCGTTTAATTAGTACGTACCCTTTTAGTGATCATTGTAGTATATAAACAAATACGTAGACATTTTGAATGATCAGATTCAGGTAAATGCACTTTTAGATTTAGCCAAACATACTTACCTTACTACTTTTGAATGCGCAGACTGAGGAAACTTACTGGTGACCTACTACAGCTACTTCTGGAAAGATGTCATCAAAGTTAACGACATTTTCATGAATGAGGGTAAAATAATCAACTTAAATCACTCTAACACATTGAGCTAATCATTTTAAATATATAGAGCAATCAGATCGACATATCATAATGCGGATTACTTTTTCAGCCATTTACCCGGATTTTAACTTATAAACAAAATATGACATCTTGATACCAAAATATCTTTGAGTTTGTTTATTACGCTTACATGATAACATAATCCGGAATTTTCGTCATGGGGTGCTGATCATGGAATTTCTTATAGTCTAGGTAAATTCTAAAAATATGACTCTGGTTTTATAAGTAGGCTACTATTCGATGAATCCCACAATTGCAAAGTTCATTCACAGAGTGCGGAAATTCTTTATTCCCTACTCTGGTTCATCCGATATTCAAGTTCAATCGTATGAATTTCGTCGATTAAAAACACTATGTTTTATATGTAAAACTCTCTGTTCATCATCATGACGTACGGCGCCATGGTGCGATGGGAACCAACCATAGCAATTTTGAACACTGATAGAAGCTAAAAGTTGAAATATCTTTCTATGTACATGCGCAAAACACGGTCCATGGAGCCTACATGTACAATGACTATTTTAGGTTTGCTGCAATAAATAATTCTACGCGTTTGAAGCACTTCTTAAATCAGTGTATCCCTGTGTTTCAAATACATTGGTGGATTTACTTTTTTGAAAAAAATGTTCAATTACAAAAAGGGAAACTTTTCCATTTTACACAATGATGTCTATGTGTGTCTATGTGTCTATGAGTGTCGTTGATCCTTCATAATATACATGAAAATATGATGTTTGTCCTTGTGGGAACGCATCCTGCGAAAAGAAATGACTTGTAGCATGTTCGCTTGCGAAGATTGCGAATTTTCGCACCATGCCGGCAATTACTTTTGCTTTCTCGATGAATCACTATTGTCCGCCTCTCCTGCCGAAGTTCTATTTTTCTCCCTCACCTCTTTAAGAATCCCCATTGGCCACAGTACCTGACAAAAATAAGTTGAGACTGAATTTTATAATGATGAAAAAGTTGAGAATCATAGTATATCGATTTGCACAGCATCACTTTATATTCCATCATTTACAACAAAAACGAATATTTGAATCACTTCATAGTATGCGTTCATCTACTGCTTACGCCACTTATGAAAAAAAACGAATACTTTTTCAGTTAAGGCAATCATGATTTAAAAATTGGCCTGTTTAGCAGATCGCACTGATTATGCGATGCTTTTCTTGTGAAAGTGATACAAAGCATTTACTACCCATTTTCATTCACAACATATCACCTTCCATGTATATTTCCGTGTCCATTTGCACGCAGACGTGAAATATTCTTCCTCAGATATTGTTCAATGGGATAGCCTACTGGCAACCCACAAGCGTGTGTAGTTTAGCAAATGACAGTAGGACATACATGGTTTTTGCAATATTTCCATTCAGCGAATTTGCAGCGGAGGAAAATTCAGTCAAAGAGACGTATTTTTCGTTTGGCAGGTCTGCCTACAATCTGACCGTCGAAGTTTTCCGGTTCTCTGATAAGAGCTACTACTTCAATGAGTGCGCTTGGCCAATCACACAAGCCAATGCTAGACGAATATCTATGTCAATTTCTATCGCTGGCTACCATTGCATGCAAGGGATACGATTATGTCAACTCTGTACTAACCTACACAGAAATGAATCTATCGCTATACTTGTGAACTTCAACTAGTCTCTGGTTTTACCACTAGCAGATTTCTCATCACCTGCCCAGTCGAGCAGCCAGGATTTCATTTCGGGGGGACGTGTCCCCCTTGGCCCCCGTGCCTAAGCCACTGCACCTGTCATCACTGAGATAACATGCAATACATTTTGACAATCTTGTTCGTTACTATTGAATTTCAATGAATTGAGAATGAGATTATATTGATCTACTATTTAATACCCTTTTGCTATCACCATGCGTGCATCGGATCAGAAGGACTCTTCATGGGATTATACAATCAATGCAGATCCAAGCAGAATACTCACTTGTAACAGGCTGCAGCTGTAACGTCTTTCAGAGGAACAGCGTATTAGTCAGCTACACATGCGATCCAATTTAAAAATGATTCTTCGTATTCATCGACGACACTTGAGGAAACTTATTCCTCTGATACTTGTCATCATTTGTCTTAAACTATTCCTCATCTCACCATTGAATCAAAATCAACCACACAATGGTCCCAACGCACCTCAGATTCAAATCAAAAATGGTCAGATAGAGCCAGATTCAATGATTGATTGGCACGATTACTCGCAAATTGCCGAGGATAAACAACGCGAAGGACCAGGTGAACAAGGACATCCTCTCGAGAACCCAAAGAGCTTCTCTAATTACCAACTTCTCTTTCAATCCAACGAATTCAATGGAGCAGGCAGTGATCAAATCTCTTTGGAAAGAGCTCTTCCTGATGTTCGACATCACAGTTGTAGTAGCATCAAGTATCGAAGGAATCTTCCCACAGTGTCCGTCATCATTCCATTCCATGAAGAACATTGGACAACTTTACTCAGAACATTCATAAGTGTTCTACGAAGATCACCACAACACCTCATCAAAGAAATATTCTTAGTCGATGATGCTAGTACCAAGGAATTCTTGAAGGAAAAACTGGAAACGTATGTTAAGCAATATCCCAAAGTGAGGGTGCTTCGCATGAATGCGCGATCAGGACTTATCAGAACTCGTCTGGCAGGTGCCAAAGAGGCTACTGGGGATGTTCTGATCTTCCTCGATTCACATGTTGAAGCAAATGTCAACTGGTTGCCGTCTTTGTTGGATCCAATTGCTGAGAGCTATCGAACTGTTGTCGAACCATCAATTGATGTGATCAATGCGGAGACGCTTGCGTATATACAGGATGTTGCTGGTCGAGGAGCATTTAATTGGTTTCTACGCCACAAGCGGTTATCACGATTGAAAGAGGATGAAAAAAATCCTGCAAGGCCTTTCGATAGTCCGGTGATGGCTGGAGGGCTTTTTGCGATATCGCGTCGTTGGTTCTGGGAGCTTGGCGGCTACGATTCAGGGCTCGAGGTTTGGGGAGGTGAGCAATATGAGATTTCTTTCAAAATATGGATGTGTGGAGGACGGATGGTGGTTGCACCATGCTCAAGGGTGGGCCATATCTATCGGCCATTCATACCATACTCGATATATGAATCAGCGCATGAAAATCCCATAATTCGAAATCAGAAGAGAGTGGCAGAGGTTTGGATGGACGAATACAAACACTACATTTATGATAGAAACCCTAAATATCTCTCAGTTAATGAAGGCGATCTTTCTCAACAAAGAGAATTACGAAAAAGACTGAATTGTAAATCTTTTGATTGGTTTATGAGGAATGTTGCATTTGATTTGACAAAGTCGTATCCTCTACAAATGCCCGGCAACGGCGCTGAAGGCCATGTATGGAACGACGACGCATCTGATCGTCTTTGTCTCACTACAAGTGTTTTGCAAGATAAGGACACCATCAGTGTAAGTCCTTGTAATGATAATTCTGAGAATTTTCACTTCGATTGGCGTGGAACAGTTCGACTTTCTTCCAAACCACATCTGTGCTTTGACTTTTATAGTAAATCGGTAGAGGGCATTCAATTGATAAACTGTCATAATCTTGGAGGGAATCAAAAGTGGAGGCTACAAATTCAACAGAAGAATATCATCCACGATGGTTCCAAGTTGTGTCTGGAAGTGTCTCCAGACCAGCGAAAGGTCTTTATGAACCAATGCGCGTCCGAAAATGTTCATCAAGTTTGGAATTGGAGCAAAGTCTCACAACATAACATGAATGAAACTCATAGACAAACCATTTGAACGATAGAGGTTATGCAGACTTCACTTCCTTCCCTTCTTTGGTCATTTATGCAGAGTGCGAAAGTTGTTGCTCTTCTTATTGATGTGATGAAACTGGTCGCTTCGTGAAAATTTGTTGACTTGTACTGTGAACAGATGACACACTCAACCACTTTTATCGATGAACTGATTGAATAAGTTGCTGATATTTTTATGTCTATCGAATGAGCTTACATTTCTATTACACAGAGCAGACGGCGAGACAAAATTGCTGAAATAGGAATGTTTTATGATGATTTTGAATATTATAGCAAACTATGTAATGCATTCTAGATATTCTGATTGCAAATTTCCTACTGATTTCAATGAAAACAAGAACCAAAACGACTGAAGTGTGCCTTCAGAGTAATTTTGGTTCAAATCCTTAACCAATAGGCTAAAACACATTTCTATTTGGCGAATTTGTCGTGGATGAAAATTCAGTCAAAGAGACGTATTTTTCGCTTGATAGGCCTGCCTGTAATCTGACCGTCGAAGTTTGTCGGTTCTCTGATAAGAGCTGCTACTGCAATGCGCGCTTGGCCAATCCCACAAGCCAATGCTAGACGCATATCTATGTCAATTTCTATCGCTGGCTACCATTGCATACAATGGCTGGGATAGGATTGTGTCAACTCTGCACTAACCCACGTGCAAATGAATGTATCTCTGTGGCTCTCGCTATCTGATATCTATAATTTATACAACTCATACATCAGAAAATTGTATTGAAAAATTGGTTACACCGGTTTCGAATAAACTCGCTCTGCCAGCTCGTTTCGCTTATAGCTAATTATAGGAAGATAGTTTGAGGACGCATTGGAGATATCATTGACTGGTTGAATGTTGTCGATGCGATTTGCCGATTGCCATAACGCTGTATTTCATTTTCACTGAGCATGTCCGTCCATACATGTAGGTGTACCTATTGAAAGTATTGGATTTATAATTATATCTCACTGTCGATAATTTCAGTAGCTTATAAATGAATTAGCGAATAATTATTGACTGCATTCAAATTGTGCAGGAGAAAATGAGTGACAATCAGGGGCAGGTGACACGAAACGCCGTTAGTGAACGCGTTATTAGTGAGAACCAGATGACTCGGTAATAGACGTTACACTTTCAGCGACTCGAAACCTCTGTTAGCTAGAATGTTTATTAGTGAATGCCAGCAAAGGTGGCAGTCGGATATCTATGTAGGATTTCCCATAAAATTGTTGTTCGCTTTTATTAGATCTAGCGTTATCGTAACAACGCCTGCAGCAACCAATCAAATCATGTATCAGCCATTTAATTCAGTCGTTGAGACAAGCCACAGTATAATATTAAGTCTATGTTGACACGAAGCAAGGAGGCAAACATGGCGAAAAGGCAGCGGAAGAAGGAATACGCGTCCGTAGAAGTAACACAATTAATTGAAAAATTCATTGAATTTTGAGTTCATTGAAAATCCTCATCCCGCTGTTCTTCGATTGGATTGATTCGGGGTTTAAACAATCTCATTTTGCTTGCTGCGGCGTCGAATTGCACTCTTCACATGCTGTAAAAATGGAGTGTGGCGTCTCCAAATGTCTACGCACTTTTATTCGATTAGACAGTGTTCACTTAGATAAGTTACATTGGTCGAACACGTCTTTTTAGTGACGTCATGAGGGAATATGACAATGCCTGATACATTGCAGGGATAGGCTAAATCACTGCGCATCTATTCCAAGTCGATAACGTCAACGTATCAAAATGGCTTTCTTGCATTTCGTCTTCCACATTGAGAGACAAGTGAATGTGCATTGCTTAGGCACTACTGACACGCTCGTAAATAATTCAATAAGCGTCCTTTCATTTAGGCTATTTCATATCACTGTAGTTAGACATACAGTAGATCCACGTAATAAATCACTTAGGTAGCGTATGTGGAGTCCCTTGTTTTTTGGTAAATGGTGAAATACACATGTACATTTCTTTATGATATTATTCTAAGCTTCTATATGTGTTTCAAGACAAAGTAAACGACTAACAGAATTACTAAAGGTGCCTCTCATACCCGTTAAGAAATTCGCTAACGGCGTGCTACACTTTTCCCTAACAGCCGTTCGAGACGCTGACATTCTGTTAAGCTAATACCTGGTCACGCTAGCAGAGTTCTGTGTCGCTGACTTTCCTGTTACACTAATAGCCGATTCCCTAACAGAATTTTGAGTCATCGACTTCAGGGTATTAGGGATCACTAATAACCTGTCAGCACTAACAGCGTTTCGTGTCGCTTGCCCCAGAGCATTGGTTGTTCTGGATTTTGGTTTGAACGCAATGCACGTGAAGTGCACTTACGTAGCACTTTTATTCAAGCTTTTGATATTGCATGTCAGGGCGCTTTTCTCTCTTGCTTCTCCCTAGTTAACGTCACAAATAATCTCTCATTAGACTTTGATCAAAATAGCAGCCTCTGTCGTGCAGTGAATGTATAAAAGGACGAATTGGCGCAACTGACGACTTCACGAATTCATCGTCAGGATGGCAAGCAGTGACTCCAGTCTAGCAGAACTTGTGGCAATAGTTACCACGGATCTCGAAGAATTGGTGCTGCTTCCGTCGAAGGCCTTGAGCAGTCGGTGCGTCTGTGGCATTCTGTTCAAATGATCGTAGCGGAGGATTGGAATTGGAGATTTCAATTGTAAAGGAACATACTCTTTTCATAGAGGCTGACTGTCGAGTCGAAGATGACATCGATCGTGTCGTGACGAAGACAATAGAAAGATTTGGCACTTATCCTCCGTCTCTGACGATCGATAACATCAGCCCCGACGATTTCAGAAAGCTTTTCGAATTAAACGTGATGAATGGATTTCTCTTCTAAAAAAAGGTGTTGCCACATCTTCGACCCAGTCAACTATGTCCTTAGATTGTCAACATTGGAAGCATCACAAACGTTCTGGGTCAACAACAAGTGGTGTCTTATGTTGCCACGAAAGACGCCATAGCAGCAATTACAAGGGCACTGGCAATCGACGAAGCCACTTCCCTGTGGGAACGAATCTTGCGAACGGCTGGCGAATGTCAGCTACATAATATCATACTACAGTTCAGTCATATTTGCGGTATATTCGCAGGCGAAGTTTGCCGGCGACAACTCGCGAATTTGCAGTCTATAAGCCACCTTTTACTTTTGACTTTCTCTCTTATTTAATTTCACTCTACCGCCTCTACTGCCGATGCTCAATTTTCTCTATCACCTCCTAAACATTGCCCACACATGGCTAGTCTATCTAAGAAATAAGTACAGACTATCACATTCTTCTACAATGATAAGAAAATCGAGAATCTTGTCATATCAATTCGCATAACATCTCTTGACATTCAATAATTTATAACAGCAACGAATACTTCAATAATTTCATAGTATTTACTACGACATGCATGGAAGACAAATGCTTTTTTAGTTTAAGCTTTCATGAATTAAGAAAGATCCCTTTTTAACAGATCAAACTGAGGATACAATTTATTTTCATATGAAGGCAATATACGAACATTACTACTTACTGCTAATTAGTTGCTACAGCACTCACTATTTCGCTTTTGGGGAAAATCAGCTCAAATTAGCTAACAAATCATCTATCGATTAGTTATAGGAACTCACTCGCCACATGACACTTATGGATTTTAGACGCATTTCTAAAAGAAATAAAGGCGACCTTCAAAACTTGCGATGACTTTGTTACAAAATTGAGCAAAAATAGATTTAGCTACAAAATCGCTAGCTCACCAGATGATCTCTTGATATTGACGAGCGACGCTCCCACAAGGTTACGCAGTTCGAGTGAATACGATTTCTCCTTCGAATATCGATACTCCTTTGATGCGTTCGGCAATCGACATAGATTGCGGTGGTGACAAAGATAAGATTTCAGCAACAACTCTCGCCATCTGCAAGCAACAACTAAACCGCAAAATGGGAGCTCCTCGAGATGTTGCAAATGTTTGTGTATTCTTAGCTTCATCTGAAGCACGATTTCTCACGGGAATAGATTTCAAACGCAGCGAATTGAAGTACGATTACAAGAGTATGGGGGAAGAGAACAAAGACACTGTCTGAAATTTGAGAATTTGTAAGACAATGCTAGGCAAAGATGCTAGGCATTCAAACCCCTTTGTTTTTTATACTAATTTTTCACTACGTGCCAGTTTTCTGGCATATCAATAAAGATTGTGGTGAATGAAACTTTAAATGTATCAATTATATTGCATGAACTTTCAGTGTGATATATGAAGTGGAGTTTCTATATATAATACAGGAACGTTTTCCTTTCTGATAATCATCGCTATAATTTCTCTGCATGTAATCCTCACATTGTGGCATCGCGAGCAGGATCTATAATTGCTACATGTTTTATTACAACGTCATTAGTAAATAATACACCATTTTTTGATATATATTTTTATAACTTACTAATTGTAGGTTGATGGCGTTGTTAGGAAAGCCCCCTAAGGACCTGATAATTACGGATAATCCGAAGGATTTCGAGCGATGGATGACAGGATTTGAAAATTACTTGGCTGTGGTTGAGATAGGAACGACGTTGGATAGTTCTCAACGCTACGTTGTCTTGTTGAACTGTATCGGAAGATGACTGTTTACGGATTATCTCAGGATTGCACTATAATAAAGCGAAGGACCCATATGAGAATTTGGTGAAGGCCCTAAGAGATTTCTTCATTCCCAAGGCAAACCTGACCTTTGAGCGGTACACCTTTCGGTGTCTGAAGCAAACAGGCAAATTATGCCTTTTGTGAATGAACTCCATACGGTAGCACGAAATTGTGATTTTGAAAATTCAAAAATTGACAGTGTGTATAACCAACATATTCATGACCAACTGATTTTAGGACTTCAATCCGACGACTTGCGGAAGAGACTTTTGGGTGAAAATGAGTTGACGCTGGACCGAGCCATCCAGATTTGTCTTGCTCATGAGAGTAGTTCTGCCAAAGTTGAAGAGATAAAATCTCAAGAGAAGTCTGTTTCGGAAAAATTCAACGTTATGAATTTGAGGTCGCGCAGCAGTAGTCCAGCTGCAAGGTCACAATCGCGGTCAGGTCCGAGAAATGTCCATTTTTCCCCACAGCGTGTTGGCGCAGGCAGCTCAGATAGGAATAGAATTCAGTGTCACTATTGCTATAAATATGGGCACATCCAGAAATACTGTCTCAAGAAGAAGCGCGATGAGGAAGCTACTCGAAACAAACCTAGTAGAAGTCTGAACGCCTTGTTGTCGAATGAAATTGATGATTCTCGTTCTGAGGTTAGCCGGTTGGGCTCTTTGTTGGAGTACTATTGATGAAGAATCTTTTGCAATTATATGGTCTATGAAAAAATTGCGTTCTCTCCTCCTGGGTAGAAAATTCACAGTCATGAGTGATCATCAACCTTTGAAGTACCTTTTTGAAGCTAACCAAGTTTCCACTAAGGTCAGTCGATGGAGGATAAGTTTGGGAGATTTTGATTTTGAGGCCAGATATACCAAAGGTACGGACAATGTCGTAGCCGATTCACTGTCTCGAATGTATGCTCTGGCTGACGTTGATGAGGACATGGTAATACGCACTATGAACGAGGAAATAGTTCGACACCAGAAGAATGATAATGAATTGCGCAAAATGTTCAGATTTGTCGAGAAGAAACAAAGTGACCGCCCGTCCGGCATCTCGAATGAAATTTGGAGTCTGCACAAAAGCTGAGTATTCGGTCAGGCATGATTTATTATGAGGATCAAGTTTTCATCCCAGCATCTTTGAGAAACAAAATACTCACCTCAGCTCATTACGGACACCATGGTAGCACCAACATGTCTGAGAAAATACGGCAGACCTTCTTTTGGCCCAACTTGAGGAAAGATGTTGCTAACTTCATTTCCCGGTGTAGAGTATGCTCTCTAGTAAAGCCGCGTTACGTGAACCCACATTTGAAACCATATTTGTTGGATGAACCAATGCAACTCATTGCCACTGATTATATTGGACCACTGCCCTGTAGCAACGAAAACAGATACTTACTGGTTATTATCGATGCATTCTCCCGCTTTCCAGAAGTTTACCCTGTTAGGGACCTAGGCACCAAGACCCTGATTATATGCTTCCGAGATTTTTTCAGTCGATATGGGTTTCCGGATAGTATCTTGTCTGACCGTGGCACACAGTTTCAAAGTCATGAATTTCAGGAATATCTTTCAAACTTCGGTGTTAAAAAGTTATCAAACTCAGCTTATCGTCCTTCCTCTAACGGCATCTGTGAGAGGTTCAATGGGACACTCCAACAGAAAATAAAGGCTTTACTCGCGGAATTGAATCTCCCTAGAGACCAATGGTCTAAGGTCCTACCAACAGCTCTGATGGCCTTGCGTAATGATAGACACAGCACCACGGGGTTCACACCTTCAGAATTGTTCTTAGCTTTCCGTGTGAAAGACCTGTCATTGCCCCCTCTTAGCGATAGATACCTCTCCCTTGATCACTTTACTCAAGCTGCAGAGAATATAGCCCACAATCGAGGTCAAGTGACTTGTAGGTATGAAGATAGGAACTTCCCTGTAGGCTCATCTGTTCTTGTGAAAAGCCCTTCATCGGGCAGGCTTGAATTGTCAGGCACTGAGGCCACTGTGATACGAAAAGTCGACTCTCATTTGGTCGATGTGGAGACGGGCAACCGTCGCATGAGAGTGTCGACAGCTCGTGTCTCGCCGATTCCCGGAGCGAGATTAAATGAAGCTTCTGCGGTGTACTCGGGATCGTGGCAAACCGAATCATCTCGCGTGCGAGGACCTCAGGAGGGTCTATACGAAGTTCCTGCAGCGAACTCGGGGCCGCAACGACCAGAATCATCACGCATGCGGAGACCTCCAGCTTACCTGAGTGACTATGACGTTGACATCTCATAGTGGCTTCTTGAGGTGTTCACCGTGTTCTCAATATTCGTCATACCCCCAAATTTTGTATAACTGTGAATCTTCCTGAACAAAGGGGTGATGTGGTGAATAAAACTTTAAATGTATCAATTATATTGCATGAACTTTCAGTGTGATATATGAAGTGGAGTTTCTACATATTAGGGTATACAGGAACGTTTTCCTTTCTGATAATCATCGCTTTAATTTCTCTGCATGTAATCCTCACAAAGATGCTATATTTTCAATCATTGCTTTTGTTTTGCTGTATGTAAACTTACTTCCCTTCTGCATGAACTACAGCACTGATTACTCTACCTGGAATTCCTTGTACAGAGCTGATCACAAAAATCCGACCACCTAAATTTCGCTGAAATTCAATTGATTCTAATGTCTTCGAATCGCGCTGCACATCATTCGGGAGCTTGTATTCTCAGCTTTAAACTGAGCTATTAAAGACTTGCATCCGTTATTGTGTTTGCTGAGCAGTGCTCAAAATATGAAAATCACTCAATTTACGAACTGTAATTTTTCTATAAGAAAACATGTGAGTATGATAGTTATTCATGCACGGAGAGATCGAGCATTTTCTGTGCTCTCTTTTGATAAACTGGTCATCAAAGTCTGTGAACTAGGAAAACTTAGTGATATCGTGAAGTTATAACTGTTTTGACTGAAAATGTTAGTTTGCTGTCTTCAGAATCCTTACGATATATGAAATGCGAATACGTACTTCGAAGTACATGTAAGTTTTATTTAAATACAGCAAAACCTGAGAATTGCGGCCACTCAAGGGACTTTTTAAAAGTGGTCACATTTCTCATGTGCACGCATTTGTCAGGTCAATCTCAAATCATTAAAAAGGTGAAAACTTAGCAGGACCACAATACATGTAGGCATTTATTTGTTGTTAGTAGGTGCACGTATGTACATGTAAGCATCATATTAAATGAAATAGAAACGCAAATAGCTATAAATGTATCAAAGCGATAGAAAAGGTCAACACTTAAATGAGGGGTTTATTCAAAGACTTGGCATGTATCGCATAATAGAAACTGCAAGGTGCAAGCATTTAACATTAGCGCTTTTTTTGGACTTTTTTGGGAGAAATTTGTGATTTTAGCTTGCTTGAGTTTTACAGAAGACATATTCGCTTCTAAGATCCTGACTTACACTGATCCACTAAGGATCTTGTTGGCTAAGTTGGCTTGAACAGGACCGGAGAAACGTTCGAAACGTGTAGCAGGTGACCAAACAGACTGCATCGTCGAACCGTGGCTTTTCCCTCCGTCAACTTAGACAATATCCAAATTGCTTCATGTCAACATGATTGATTTATGATGCGTCATGTAATGTTGGAATCTCATGTGCTATTTCCATTGTCTGCTTATGCATCTAAGTCAGTGATGGGCAACCAAGTTAGGATAGCGGGCCACCCAATTAAAAAGGCAGTAGTATAGGCTTAATACTCCTTTATTCCGTACAAAATCCTTCGGTTGACTTCCTCCATTCGTAGTCAAGGTCTAATTAATGCAGCCTCTTTCTAGGTTCATTGAGGCGTGGCTTATTGCGTAGAGAAACATGCTCAGTAGTGCATCGAATACTATGTGACTTAGCATAAACTCGCGCAGGTGATGACCATTTTGCGCTTATATAGGCTACGAGAAGATATTCATTAAGAAAGGAGCATGTTTGGATAATTCGAATGGGAATTTTTGTTTTTTGTGTCATCATGTTGCTCATTTAGCTATTAATTAATGGCTTTGCAAATTCTAAGGAGGATCCCTCACCCTTGGATGCACCTCCCAAAGGTTAAAGTTGGAGTGAGTCAATTTCACATCATCGATTCAAATAATGCCCGCGGGCCACTTCATATATGCGAAGCGGTGGCGGACCACCCAATATGTCGCGGCGGGCCACCACTGATCTAGATCTATCCATATACTTCTTGTGAAATAATATTCGTATACAATTTAGAAGACTACGGTCTAAATGCAACAACTTCTTTCTTATATGCATCTCAAAACTGACGGTTTGGTAATGCCATTGTTGAATTCCATTGTTTGTCATCCACCAATATTGAAGTGAATGCTATCCGTCATAATTCCTTCATTGATGCCGTCTCAGAGCCGGAAACGTATCAATCATGCCTAGATTTTGAAAGCAACAATGAGTCATACGGCCGAGGCCTTAAGGCGTCCAAGGCTGTAAGGACCATTGATACTTGAAAAAACTAGGCATGATTGCTCTTAGTGAATGCTTTGATTCAGTGCAATTTCACACTACATGTATAGATTAGATAGTAGCTTTTAATTCAGAAGCTGGCAACAGCGACGATTGTAGTGAATGCTAACCGGTATTATTTCACTGATGCCGTCCCACAGCCGGTAGCAATAGTTGTTGTTGCCGGCTCCTGAATTAAAGACCTTGCGGGAATGTATCATGAAAAATATCATGATGCCATAATATAAAATTCGTGTTCATGATTTTATTGATGATGTATATATCATTTGGTGATAGTCCAATGTGAAGCTGAGGGTTCCAAGACATCTAATTACATTAGTAAAGAATCTTTACGAAACGCAGAAGGGTACAGTGAAAGTAGCAAACAAGTTTTCTGACTGGTTCGAAGTAAAGCGTTGAGTCCGACAAGGATGTAGCATCTCACTAGTTTTGTTCACGATGGTTCATGAGGTGATCATGCGAGAAGCTATGGACGGGTTTTCTGGAGGTATAACTATTGGTGGTACTACAATAACGAACCTGCGGTATGCAGATGATGTGGTCCTGATATGTAAGTCAGAGGAAGAATTGCAGAGCTTAACGACAAGGGTGACAGTAGAAAGTTAAAAAGTGCGGACTTCTTCTCAACACCGACAAAACGGTAGTTATGGTCACTGACGGGAACGTGGCAAATATAATCTCTGAGGGAACAATGCTGAAGAATGTCAATGCATTTATGTATCTTGGAAGCCACATCACTAACGACGCACGATGCTCCAACGAAATCCGCATAAGATTAGCCAAAGCATCCACTGTTTTCGGAAACTTTCTGAAAAAATGAGGTCACACACAGTCGCCAAAAAGGAAATTAGTCGAAACATTCGTTTGGCCACTGGTTACTTACGGCTGTGATGGTTGGACCATGCATAAAGAAGATGAACGTAGGATTGAAGCTTTTGAACTGAAGAGTCTTTGGAGGATGATTAAGATTCACTGGTCCATAGAGTAAGTATATTAGGTAGAGTGGTAACTCCGCATTTGTTAAATCCCCAATGTGTATACACTTTCGATTTTATTAAATGAACTTAAGGGAGATGCAGGTGGTATTGTCACCAAATGTGAGACATGCAAATTTTTTGCAGTTTTGCAGAAATTACAACGGAATTGAGTGATCATGATTGTAATGCAGAAGGAATGATGGTATTTCACAGATTCTCATGACAGCCTTGGAGATTTAATGTTTGTTGAATTAGCAATTCGATGTGGGTTCCTATTTATACTTTCGTGCTCAACTTCAAGAGTATCTTCTTAAGCGTGATCGGATCACAGGCAACCTTACACTGGCAGAACAGAATCACTTAATGAAAGACAATGATTTCAATTAACTTTGAAAGATGTAAATGGGTCCTCGTCACTATTCAGATTCAAGAAATGAAACATGAATTGAGTGAATCATAAAATCTTGCCCGTGAAAATTGAATTAAAAACTTGAAATTTCAGCCAAGAGGGCACGAATGATATCGCGACTTTTTCATGAAGACTTTCATTATAATACAATTCATGAAATTCCCTTGATAATCAACTTGATTTCCGCTTAATTAGGATGCTTTTCAGCAAATATTCATTCCTTTTGATATCCAACTTGTTTCATACTACTTGTATAGGAGAGTCATATCGGTAGTATATAAATTGGCAAATTTTGACTGCTTTGAAAAGTGCTCAAATAATTTTTTGGATCACGGGAACGTAATCTCCGCAAAAATCTGAATCCTTTCATAAAAAAATGTTCACTGTATACAGATACTTTTTGAGTCGACACTCTATACATATCCCTACTCTATGCACTGGTCCTCCCTCACACATAATAAATGAAGATGTACTTCGAAGGGCGCGAACTGAAAGGAAGATGTTAAGCAACATCAAGAAACAGAAACTGCAGTATCTGGGGCACTGAGAAGAGAAAGAACATTAGAAAAGACAATACTTCTATCCCTTCCCCCCCCCCACATTTTTCAAGTTTTCCAAAATCATCAGATTTCGCCATAGTTAGTCCTATAGGTCTTAGAATAGACTTGATTTGTCACTGAGTGACACTACAACACGACTGAGAAGTCTTACTTGAACACTGGGATGAAGCATCCTTGAGTACTCAGTTAGAATACACGGTACAGCTGTGATCATGAACTTCGTGTGATTGTTGTCTACAGACAAATGACCAGCAGTTGTCTAATTCTGAGGCTGTAATATGTTCTACATGTCATATAAGAGTTTTACACACTCAACGCTATGCGACGTTAGTGAGAACAAGAAGAGCAAGAGAAGATCGCTGACGATGCAACACTTCCGGGTGTCAACAACAGAAATGTGGGGGGAAGAATAGAAGTACCGAAAAGACAATAATAACCGGTATCATGCCAGGATCGAGAATTTCAGGTCGCCCAAGAAGGTTGGATGTCCAATTGTAAAGAATGGACTGGACACACCCTCACCGAACTGTCTAGATTGGCTGTGGACCGGAGAGTCTGGAGACAGCTGTTGTCTGTCAGGAGCTCCAGCAATCCTCGACGCGAGGAAGGTGCTTGAAGAAGATAGTCAATGATACTTTGATGATATTTCTGATGATATTCTTTATCAAAGGAAGTTAATGATATTCGTGATGATGTTTTGATTGACAGAAATATCATAGGATGATGTTTTTAGCAGATAAAATTATGGTAACATTTCCATTGCTTACTACAAACTGTGCTATAGTGGTGGAAGGGTATTTACTTGAATGATTCGCCTTCAATGCCGTCACCTCTCACCATCGTAGGAAAAACATTCCACCCTCATTGGTTTATCTAGGCACTTGCAACATATCGTCTTGGTACATGACACATTCAGTATCTCTATATTACAAGACTTTTATCATAACTTTTAAAAACCTATTTCATGTTCTGTTGTAAGTAGGCCTACGCGTAATACTCACTTGTTTTAACTATTGATTATCTCTTCAATTGTGATGCATGAATTCTGTAATAAAACTTATCAATATTCACATCTAAATCCAATAAATAATGGAGGCATATGTTTTTCATGCAATGGGTCTACTCTTAGTCACTATTCAAATTGAGATATAATGCTATTTGTAGAGAATGTAGGCCTGCGTACCTTAATTTGTTTAAGTGAAATAACAGAGTGGAAAATCAAAGATCAATAATTCGTCTATTCTAGCGGTGATAAAGAATAAATGCAAATTGGTGACATTAAATAATTGTAATTAATTTCTATAACCCTTGATACCAAATAGCCGAGAATAAGTTACAAATTATTACATTGGAATGTGTAAATACTCTAATTTAACATAAAGTGTTATATGTTAACACTGAAGCTTCTTGACATACCTGGCCTGTCTTGTGAGCAAATAAGAAAAAACCGTTCCTGACCTTGCAATTTAAGGGCTGACTGCTGCAATTTAAAATATAGTATTAATAAGAATTATATCTTGTAGATTGTAGCGGTGTCATCAATCAGCCTTAGTTGCGATGCACGCTAACAGATGGTGTACAGCTGCTGCTCTCCTTGATTTTAACACCTCTCTTTACTTCACTTTCCACTTGTAATCTCTTCGCCTTATCTTAATTACCTTTCCATCCTGTCACTTGGCGAATGTAATGCTGATGATAATATTAACACAACTATTCTGACTGCGAGACAAGAAGGTGTTCTAAAAACTCTCTCCGGGCTGTTAGAGACTAGAATAATTTACTTTGGTGATTTACCATACTACAATCATCATAGACATTACCAAAAACCTCTACAAATTGGCGCCCAACTAAAAATCATGACCGACCCAACTCAACTCGCCGCTCTAAGTGTGAAGCTACCTTCCTTCTGGTCCTCCGACGTCGAGCTGTGGTTCTCACTCTGCGAGGCGGAATTCGACGTCTGTCGAGTTACCAAGCAGGAAACTATGTTTGGCCACATCATTCGCACACTCCCTCAAGAGATCGCTCAAGAAGTTCGCGACCTGATCGTTTCTCGACCGATGACCGATCAGTATGATGAGCTGAAGGCTGCCATCATCAAGCGAACCTCAGTCTCCGAACACAAACGGTTGCGTCAGCTACTCAGCGAGGAGGAGCTTGGTGATCGTAAGCCTTCGCAACTCCTGCGCCGCATGCGTCACCTGCTGGGTCACCGCAACTTCGATGAAGGACTTCTGCGACAACTCTTCGTTCAGAGACTCCCCCTCCATGCTCCATCCATTCTCGCTGCCTCCAAGGACTCCATGCCACTTGAAGATGTTGCAGACATAGCTGATCGAATTCTCGACGCTCCAGTTCCTCTCCACGCCGCGGTCGCTTCAGTCAACCGCCCTGACAGTCTCAGCGACCGACTGGATCGCTTGGAGAAGACAGTGAACCGACTTGCTGAACGCATCTCCTCCTTGTGCACTACTAGGAACTCACGTGAGCGTTCTAAGTCCCGGGACCGTTCTAATCGTCCTGTTGGCGACCGTCCTGATGTGTGCTGGTACCACCGAAAATACAGCACTGCAGCTGAGAAGTGCATTAAGCCCTGCAGCTTCCAATCGGGAAACTCCTCGGCCCCGCAGTAGAGGTGGCGGCTGCCACGGGCCCTTCATCTCCGAGCTGCCGACTTTTTGTTTGGGACCGCTACTCTGGCACCAAGTTCCTGATCGACAGTGGTGCTGAGGTCAGTGTCCTTCCTCCTACGACTGCTGATCGTCGAAATGGCTTCCGTGGTGAACCTCTCTTCGCAGCTAATCACGCCATCATCTCAACCTTCGGCCAGCGATCGTTGACTTTGAATTTGGGACTACGGCGTACCTTTCGGTGGATTTTTGTGATAGCTGATGTCACTCATCCTATCATCGGAGCTGACTTCCTCAGCCACTTCCACCTCCTGATTGACCTGAACCACCGTCGCCTTCTGGACAGCTTTACAAGCCTTTTTGTTCTTGGCACCACGGCCAACGGTGTTCAGCAGCTCAGTCCTCTCCTGACTCATCCGTCTGCGCCTGCCTCTCGATGTCCTTATTTGACTCTCCTACGCCAGTTTCCTCGATTAACGAATCACTCCCTGCATGATGACGCTGCCAAGCACAATGTGACTCACCACATCCGCACCACAGGCCCTCCAGTTTTCACTCGCCCTCGCCGTTTAGCACCGGACCGTTTGCGTTGTGCTAAAGAGGAGTTCCAGCACATGCTTGAGATGGGTATCGTTCGTCCGTCCGATAGCGCTTGGGCCTCTCCTCTGCACATGGTCACCAAGAAGTCTGGCGATTGGCGCCCTTGCGGTGACTACCGCGCTCTCAACCATGTGACTGTACCTGACCGGTATCCAGTTCCCCACATCCAAGACTTTTCGTCCAACCTCAAAGGCAAGACTGTGTTCTCATCCATCGACTTGACTCGTGCCTATCATCAGATTCCTGTCTAACCTGATGATATTGCGAAGACTGCAGTTACAACTCCTTTCGGTCTTTTCGAGTTTACCAGGATGCCCTTCGGTCTACGCAACGCAGCACAGACATTTCAACGCTTCATCGATGAAATTTTACGTGGTTTTAACTTCGTATTTGCCTACGTTGATGACCTGCTAGTCGCTAGCTCCTCACCGGAAGAGCATACCATCTCAGAATGCTGTTTCAACGCCTTGATGAGTACGGACTCATACTGAACCCGTCTAAGTGTGTTTTCGGTGTCTCATCAATTACCTTTCTCGGAAACAAGATCGACTGTCATGGAATAGCGCCCGTCGAAGACAAGGTCACTGCTATCTTGAACTTTCCCCAGCCGAACTCGATAGCTGAACTCCGTCGATTCCTCGGCATGATCAATTTTTACCGCCGCTTTATCCCTCGATGTGCAAGTCTTCTACAGCCACTAACCAATCTGCTCAAAGGCGCATCCAAGTCCCTGAGTTGGTCCTCCGAAGCTGAACAATCCTTCAACGACGCCAAACGTGCCCTCACCAGCGCTACTTGTCTGGCTTTTCCCGATCAATCTTCACAGTTGGTACTCGCCGTCGACGCGTCTAACTTCGCTGTTGGTGCGTCTCTGCAACAGTTGACAGACAGTGAACTTCAACCGCTTGCATTCTTTTCACGGAAACTATCCGACACAGAGTCCCGGTACAGCACTTTCGGCAGAGAGCTGCTGGCCATCTACCTTGCAATTCGCCATTTTCGCCATTGCTTAGAAGGTCGGACCTTCACCGTACTGACTGACCATAAGCCACTCACTTACGCTGTCGCCACGTCTGCTGATCGACATTCCCCGCGAGAAGTCCGACACCTAGACTATATTTTGCAGTTTTCTTGTGACATTCGACATGTCAGCGGTAAGAATAACATTGTTGCTGATACTTTGTCACGGGTGGAAGTCTCAGCCATCACTCGTCCTTCCTGCCCTACTCATGAAGAAATCGCCAACGCTCAACGACAAGACAGCGACCTGCAAGGCTACCGCAACAAGCATGACACTGGCCTACAATTGCAAGACATACCCATTCCTTCGTCTACTCGATCAGTGACTTGTGACCTTTCTACTGGTTTACCTCGCCCCTTTATCCCAACTGTCTTGCGTAGAAGAATATTCGACGTTATTCACGGTCTCACACATACTGGCATCAAGCCCAGCATCAAACTGGTATCCGAGCGCTTTGTTTGGCCTGATATGAAACGCGATATCAGACAATGGACTCGCGCCTGCATTCCCTGCCAAAGGTCGAAGGTCAACCGCCATACTCGTGCTCCCATCGGCACGTTTTCAGCACCGGACGCTCGCTTTCGTCATGTCCACATTGATCTTGTCGGACCGTTTGCTCCCTCCAACGGTTACACTTATCTTAACCTGCATCGACCGTTTCACGCGATGGCCTCAAGCTATCCCTATAAAGGACATCACCGCATCAACGGTTGCACGCGCTTTCGTGGAGCGCTGGATCTCCATGTTTGGCGTTCCTGAGATCATCACAACTGATCGCGGTCGACAGTTTGAGTCTGCTTTATTTACTGACCTCACTCAACTTCTGGGATGTACTCGCATTCGAACAACGGCGTATCATCCGATGTCAAACGGGATGGTGGAGCGTCTACATCGCCAGCTCAAAACCGCCCTCAAGTCACAACCCTCGCCGCAGCATTGGACAGACAATTTGCCTATCGTTATGCTCGGTTTGCGGTCAGCCGTCAAAACCGACATTAATTGCTCCCCAGCTGAATTGACTCTCGGCACCACATTGCGTTTACCTGGTCAATTCCTCAGCAGTGATCATTCCCAGTCACAGCCTGATGCAAACGGAACGGACGCTTGTGATTACGTCACAAAACTTCAGTCATTCATGCGAGAGCTGAAAGCCCCGTCTCCACGCCCTCAGTCCAAACCAATTTTCTTTCCCAGCGAATTGGCAACATGCAGTCATGTTTTCATCCGACACGATGCTGTGCGCAAGCCGCTTCAACCTACGTACGACGGGCCGTATCTTATCCTCAGTCGGAGCGATAAATTTTACTGTATCTCCAAAAACGGCCGCTCAGAGACAATTTCCATCGACCGCCTCAAGCCCGCCCACTTAGATAGATCAAGTGCTGACACTCCTACTCCGACCACGCGCTCTGGCCGGCACATACAATCTCCCGCTCGTTACGTTCCAGGATGAACATCTTTATTCTACTACGGCATCGCCTTGACTGACGTAAAGGCTGGGAGGGGAGTACTGTAGCGGTGTCATCAATCAGCCTTAGTTGCGATGCACGCTAACAGATGGTGTACAGCTGCTGCTCTCCTTGATTTTAACACCTCTCTTTACTTCACTTTCCACTTGTAATCTCTTCGCCTTATCTTAATTACCTTTCCATCCTGTCACTTGGCGAATGTAATGCTGATGATAATATTAACACAACTATTCTGACTGCGAGACAAGAAGGTGTTCTAAAAACTCTCTCCGGGCTGTTAGAGACTAGAATAATTTACTTTGGTGATTTACCATACTACAATCATCATAGACATTACCAAAAACCTCTACAAGATAATTAATTCTGCATGAAATGGAGCGGATTCTTATTGAAGATACATGCATTGATTTGTTTTGAAATATAGCGCTTATTAATATTATTATCATAGACATTTTCCATTAACTACTCGTATGTTGTATATGCGAGGACTGTTTCAGCATAGTATTTATGTACGTGAGGATAAAAATCCACACTTATAGGCCTACATATTCCCCAGGCTACTACCCTGTACATCTAACATGTTCGAACCGGCATTCACGGCCTCTCCTGTGCGGAATCGATGCATCTCTTGCCTACATATAGAAGGGCTAAATCACTTCTTTCAGCTCTGCAGTTTCAAAATTGGTTATTTTCACAGTTTTATTGAAATAAAGAAAAAGTCGACTATGTCGACTAACATCTACTTCTGACGCTGCTAGTCCCTAGCACACAGGGATCATGTTTATCAGTCTTCTTCGTCTTCAACTTCTCCTTCAGATTCTCGCAACATTGCCCATAACCTTTCCAACCGATTTCTTCTCTCTCTTCTCCCTCCTCTGCCTCTTCTTCCACTTGACATTCTGTTTCCGGAGCGGTGAGTTTTGTTTCCGTATGTATGATGGTGATAGTGGTGTTCAGTTTCGTTGTTGCCATGATGGAAGTGATAATGAGCTTCGTTTCTCCCATGGTGATGGTGGACATGAGTTTCGTTTGTGCCATGATAATGATGATGAAAGGTCTTGTTTGTACCATGATAATGATGGTGATGAGATGTATTGTTACCGTGTAAATAATGATGTGTTCCGTTCATACTATGAGAACCATGGTGAAGCCCTCCATAATGATAATGATGGTGTGTATCATTCCTCCCATAATGATGATGATTATGCGTCTCGTTTGCACCATGGTAATGGTGAAAATGAGTTCCATTTATATCATGATGGTGGTGATGATGGGTTCCGTTCGCACTGTAGTAGTGGTAATGGTGATGATGGCTTCCGTTCGAGGCATGGTGATGAGTTCCGCTTGCACCATGATGATGAGAATGGTGATGATGGGTTCCGTTCGAGGCATGGTGATGAGAATGGTGATGATGGCTTCCGTTCGAGGCATGGTGATAAGTTCCGCTTGCAGCATGATGATGAGAATGGTGATGATGGGTTCCATTCGAGGCATGGTGATGAGTTCCACTTGCACCATGTTGATGAGAATGGTGATGATGGGTTCCGTTCGAGGCATGGTGATGAGAATGGTGATGATGGCTTCCGTTCGAGGCATGATGATGGGTTCCGCTTGCAGCATGATGATGAGAATAGTGATAATGGCTTCCGTTCGAGGCATGGTGATGGGTTCCGCTTGCAGCATGGTGATGAGAATGGTGATGATGGCTTCCGTTCGCGGCATGGTGATGGGAATGGTGAGGGTGGTGGATTCCTTTGGCGCCATGGGTATGATGTGATTTGGAAGTTAATTCTCTCAATTCTTCAATCAATTTATTCTTGGCATCTTCGCTACTATCTTCATCTTCTGATTTTTCTGAAGGTTCGTTCAGCTTTTTCATATTCGGTATCAATCTTTGATTCTCTTTCCTCATTTCTATCAGTTCTTTCTCCATTTTCTGATGCGCCTTCAGCAATTCCTTGATCTCATTATAGGCTTCCTTGCTGAAAGAGTTTCGACTCTCTACATTGATGAAGATTGCAGCCACAACACAAAACAGGACCAGTACGTGTCGAGTCATTTTTGGATGCTGAAAGTACGGTAACAAGACTGAGTGATGCAAATATATAAGAACATGATGTCATATTGCATAATTTCAGGAATTTGAAAAGTACCTTAGTTACAGCTGCTTACAATAAAGCAATGTTTAATTTAAGAACACTACCAGAAACTCGACCTTTGAGATACAATTAATGAATCGAAGGTGTGGTTTAACAGAATTAGACAATAAATTGCTAACAAAAAAGTGTCCTTCAGATGTTTAGCTTCCAAATAGAACTTCTCTCAATGATCTGCAGCGAGAAGGTGCGGTCACTGCAAGAAATGATGGGTGGACAATTAACATTGTGCACTCTATCTAAACAATGAGACAGCATTACGACTTTCATTCAGTAACAAAAGCTGAGTGAAAATTATGTTTTCCTGCAATGGAATTGTAACATATTTAGCCATTCACTGACGATGGACAATAAAGCGATGACATAAACATCTTAGGAATGTCATTTTCTGGACTATTGAAATAATCAATCTTATTTTCTCGATCATAAGCCTCCTGCAAATGTGTGAGTGTACCCCAATCATGTGCAGGAATCACATAGCCTCGAATCTCGAAAAATGCAATTAAGATGGATATATTTGCAAGAGTTTCGTAACTTAATAGTTCACAGGATCCACTTAACCTGAAACAAAAATTTATTTTTAGTGCTGCATTATTATTCCATTGATAAGTAATCGTTTTTTTCGGATACATGCAAAGTATCAAAAGAAGTCATGAATCAAAATTACAATTCACGTGCGATAGACCAGATAATGAATCATAGAGGAGGCACTTAATCGAGCCGACATGTTTCGCGAGACGTTGCCTTCTATCGTCAAGCGAAATGATTTGGTGCAAATTAGGGAGCCAAAGAAATTCTATCCAGAAAGAGTGTCCATCAACGACTCTTGTGGTCCTCCTATACATGTCAACTCTGGGGTTCCGCAGGGAACAGTTTTGGGACCTTACCTATTTGCCATGTTTATTTCTACTTTGCAAATAGAGTCGCAGTGTGCGCACTTGGTGAAATTTGTCGATGACCTTACTCTGATTGAGTCGTGCTCTAAAAAGCGCTCCAAATCCGGACAATCTATCCATAATCGAAAGCTGGTTTGACGCAAACAAAATGCATTTGAATCATGAAAAGTGCAAGCAGATGTTGTTTCGCAGAATCCGAAATGCTCCAACTATTCCATATCCTGATATTGAATTGGTTTCACATGTCAAAATCCTAGGCGTGACATTCAGTGATACATTGAGTTGAACTGAGCATTTCGACCGTACAATTCTAACTGCTTCCAGGCGTTTGTATACATTGCGCGCCCTGAAACCTTACATATCCAAAAACCGTCTCATCGAGGTAGACTATTTAACGGATTTATCGTTTCGGCTCTGCTGTATGCTGCACCGGTGTTTTGCAAACTACCTGCATCCGCACTCCAACATCTAGAGAGACTGCGAAGACGAACTCATTGAATAATATGTGGCGAAGATTGTGAGTGCTCTGTTATCCCTGACCTCATTGACATTCATGCGGAAATGTGCTTAAAGTTTTTGGTAAAATGCAATTCCATCCATCATCCGCTCAATAGATATGTGCCTGAAAAACTTAAGAACTCTGGGAAATACAGAATGCCTGTCTGTTCCACATCAAGACGTCTCAACTCCTTCTTCCCCTATGTGTGTATGTCAACGAACAATAATTGCTAATTAGTTCTTTGTGTTACCAGTAATTACTTCAATTGAATTTACTTGAACTGTATCTTTCTGCTGTACCATGTGATTTTCATTTCGAAGAATATACGCCTTATTATTATTATTATTATTAGTCCCACAATATATTCTGTTAGTTAAAAATACTTACACAAGATTTAACTTAACAGATCTAGCTATGTGTAAAATGATATTTACTGGATTTGCTATCATAGTGGTTGGAGCAATAACTGATTCAAAGATCGGAGACTTTTGATACATATCATACCCACACAAATATGTCACACAATGCAGACATCAAGATCTAAAATAAGATTCCACAGAATTAAGCCTGTATCATCAAAGTGCATTTTTCAAGTAAACATGCATTTCTCAACTGAAAGTATTTGCATTAACATTAACTGAATGCAACTTATCATGAAATTTATATACTATTGTTGTTAGGTAGCCTAGGCTGGCAAGCACCAAAACCAGATTATAGTTTTATATGGCGTGTAGGATGGCACATGAGCCTTCTATAACTTAGTCAGAGGAGTTGACTTGCATGTAGGCTATTGCGGTTGAAATGTCAAGTTAATTAAAAAATTATACTGATTCTGCTTCCACTGTGTGTTGTCCATGGAGATCATTGCATTTGCATCGGAGTTGAAAAGCTCCACTCCGGTGCTGTAATTGTTCTGATACAATCACTGACTCCAGAGCTTAACAGCGATCTCTGTCGAGTAGCGAATATCGAGTTAGTCATACCAAAATGGTAATACTAAATTTCAGTTTTATCTGAATAAGTAAATCGTCGTTATCGCGACTATATCTCATATGTTATTTCAAGGTCATTGGTTAATAACTAGTATGTGTCAAATCGCAAACTTTTCAGGACGAGGAAGAAAAAAACTGTTTATAGATTGCAATTCTTATTTAAAATGATAGCCATCTTAGATATGGTTTTTAACATCCTTCTACTATCGACAAGGTATTTTCAAACATAATTTGAATCAAAGAAGGGGCTTCAATTGAGTGCAATTCATTTTATGAATACACACGTGCGATATTACTTGCTAAAACATATGTGCGCTGTTAACTAAGAATGCAAGATATGATATAGCAATATTTTTTGCCACAGCACATGTGAGATGTTATGAAAACTATGTTTTCCTATATGTTGTGATAACTATGTTCTCGATGGTTTGATATCTCAACACTCACTTGTCTTGTATCATATATGCTCAAGATATCTTCCTTAGTGCTATGGTAACTTTTGACATTTAATTCAAATTTTGTACTTGCCCATCAATGTTGTGATCTGACCATAAAGGAATCAAGAACTTTGGATTTGTTTTCTATTGAATTGCGTCAGTATCATTACATGAGATATTCACCAAGAATGCACATGTGAGATACTGCTTACTAGCATTCCAGGGCCAAACTTTGAAGTGACTTTTCCTTATGATTTTGGTTGTAATAGTCGCTGAAATTTTGACGTAGGATCCGGGTAAGCATTAATATAACTTTCATCGAGAAAAACGAAAATTGCCAAAGATGCACATAGTAGGCAGGCTATTGCCGAAGTCCCTAAAATGCACATGTGCAGTATTACTGCGACAGCGACGAAATATTATGATGCAACGGACCTGTGGTACCAATTGGAAAAATCTATGTTTCTTTGGTATTTTGCTTTCGTTTACTTGGACATCAGCAAGTAGCAGTTGGTGACTCTTTAACGACTGAGTCCGAGTTAACTCGCGTCGGCAGGACGGGAAAACATCAGTGACGCCGCATTCAGCACCTGTCTAGACCACAGAATTAGATTCATCTGCGCGCGCTCCGGTTTCCTAGAAAGGAAGAATTGTATGCAACCTTAATATCGAAATGGCACAACTTGCTCCTTCTCGAATGGATAATTCGTGTATCGCTTGCTATTGGAAATGGCAAATAATAAGCTGTCAGCAGAGGACACGAGAGCCAGTGAGAGAGGCGTGCGTGCTGTGATAGCACTTCGCACACAGCAAAACACACATCAATGCCTGGCTTCGATTCAATGTATGCACTATACAGTGAGAAATGCCGAGGAGAGGATGTGAAAACATCAAGTGAACTAATTTTCGTACGCCTACTACTTTTTTTAAAAATGATCGGAAAGGCCAACATTACGGAGAAAACTTGTGCGCAATGATCTGAATTCTTCTGATCTGAAGGAATTGTGGCAATCGAAGCACTTTGCTGGAACTCACATTAATCCGCAAGTGACGTACGACTTTTTTTCCTATCTCTGTAAGGTATAAGGAATTCCTTTTTGCCCTCTTAATAGGTTCCTCGATGTGCCGTTGATTTCGTATTAATCACACTTCTAGCAAACCGAAGCAGATAAACAAAATATTTAATTGCGCCTGTCCCTCAAGAACTGAGTCCGAGTTAACTCAGATCGAGCGTTGTCAGCTGCTGAGTGGTGACGGTGACAATGGAGTACAGCAGGAGACTGAGCCCGAGTTAACTCGTATCGGCAGACGAGAAATATCGCTGCCGCTGCATTCAGCAGTTGTCCTTCAGAAACTGAGCACGAGGTAACTCGCATCGGGAGGACAGGCAGATATCACTGACAGCTAAATTTTTCCCTTCCACTGTTCACGAATGCCGAGTAAAATTTCGATTAAAATTCTATTATCGAGATTTCAGTGGCGTTATCTTGTCTAGCAATTTACACTAACATTAATGTTAGACATATTGAGGAGTAGACGAATAATAATCTTCTCGAAGGCCAGAAGAGCATGTGAATTACAACATCGAACACTATCGCTGTAGTTACATATAAAATGAAGTAGGCCTATTTTGACAAGTTCGCATCAAATTATGGATACGATTGGCAATAACTATGAAAGTGAGGTCAGGAAATTCTTAATTTTTAGTTATCTAGCTGGTCTAATTGCTTATAATGATTAGGTATTTTGATTCAACGCTTTCGACAACCGCGCAACACTGAGCTAGAAATTTACTGACATTTACTGACACTTTTCAATGACACCTAGGGCCCAGGATATGCCATATACAGGGACGAGAACGTGGTATCAAAAAACCCGGAGGATCTATTCTAAGGGAACCCATACGCTACCTTTATTTTCTGGGGCCCATTTTCAGTTTTGATATGATTACAAGTAATCCAAGAGTCAATTTAGATAGTTATGAATCTTTATGTACCCACACACTACAGGCCACATGCTGCGACTAAAAATACATTGGATTATTAATGCACTAAGGCCATAGTTAGTAATTAATTAGAGCTCAACCATATTGAGTCAAAGCACCGCAGACAAAACATACACCCTTTTGGGAGTGTATCTAGTAGTAACTTTAGTGTAACTAGGAGTAACTTTTATGTTCCTAAATCTAAAAGATTCTCTTCACGAAATGCATGAAGGTTGGAATTCATAATACATGTATCAATTGAGAGATTATGTATCGTAGTCAAGTAAAGTTAAATTTCACAATTTCGCTGTACGATTAACTTCATCGATGTCGAGTCCTACTTCATGTCAGAATACCACCAACACAACACCAAAATCAACCTATTTCAGCGCTCATGGTACACTATACCTGGTCCTTAATATCGACGATCAACTTAGCATTGAACTTCGACCATATCCTAAAATATTCTATAGACCATATATTAGAATAGAATTTCGAAAATGCTGGATGGAAATTTTAGCATTCCGACGCTGCATCACAATTACAATGGATTAGCTAGATTCTATAAAAAAATTCTTTATCAGTAATTAGCCATTTGCGAAATTCACTCATAAATACTGAAATAAAGAATTCAGAAAAAAATACGAGATCACCTTTGAAAAGTATCTAGCTTTTGAAATTTTACTGAACACAAAACTTTACTGATATTTTACTGACCGCGGTCACCATTGAGCCTACACTGAAAACACTCAGAATGCCTACCGGTTCAAGATGGCCACATTAGACAGCTACATTATCAATGACGAGAAGAAACTTGCTTATTAACTCCAGAAGTAGTTTTAGCATTTCATTTAGATTGAATCACATTTTTGATTATTTTTTACTATTTTACTCAAGCTATGTCTATGTTATGCTAATACTAACAGCTAGGTATGTCAGTTTTGCATCTTCCAAAATCTCTGTGACATTGAGACTGGAGATTCGAACTCCTGATGCATGAAGACCAACATGTGATAGATTTTTGAAAGAGTACGCCGAGGAGAATTAAGCAATATTTTGAAGGACTTTTATTAATCATATGTCTAAATGAAAAATGTTCAACCACGTAACAGTGCATTCCTGAAGAACTCACCGGTACATTAACTCTCGATCAAGGTATCTTCAAAAAAATGGTTGGGATAAAATTTAGTATCAGATCATTGCACCTATGCTTTTCAGAAAGATGAGCAACAATTAAGCGCATGTGATTGCTTATCTATCCCATAATATGATGATATCTCTGTCGAAGAATTTCCCTCAGAATTTGCTTAATCTTGCCTAAAATGAAAAGAAAAATCTTTCTTTAAATGCTTTAATATAATTACTTTTAATATTTCATGGGCATAATATTATTTAGATTTCCAATTGAAGCTAAGTTCTTTTATTACTTGGCATTTATGAATAATAAGGGCCTACATGCTGTTGTTATGTGCAGAGTTGGAAAAGTCGGAATTGGAATTGATTCCGATCCGGAATTAATAAACCTCAATTCCACTTTTCTGATAGACTTGTGATAAATATATTTGTACAAAAATGGATCACAGTACTCGGCCGCAGTGTTAACTGCACGCGGAAATAAGAGAGATAGATTGACAGAGGGAGCTTTATTCTATTGTTGAAGATCTATTGCTGTCTATCTTCGCCTTTTTTGGGTGGCTTCGAGTTTCCCTTAATCTCTGCTCGTTAGCTTTCGACCCGACCACATTTCATTCTTATTACGGAATTTTTAATCTTCTCTTTTTAACATGGCCCATTGATCAGTTTTCATGATACCATTTTTATCAAAGATAATTAAGGCAATTGTGCCCCCGTATGATTTTATAAATGAAAAATGGCGCCAGAAGTCTCATTATACTCGTGTATTGCTACAAACGCGTTTCGTCTGCTCTCAGTCGGTGTGACACGCAGAATGAACCAAAACTGATAGAGACATGAATACTGTTAGTATCGATCAAGCAATGGACATTCACAGGTCAAGCAAGCGCAAAATGAATAAGTAGTAGCTGAAGTACAAGTATAGAAAAATTACTAATATGAAAAGAAAAACATTGACGATATAAATGAAGAGAAAGCAAAAATTACCAAGGTAAAAGTAACGTTAACAAGTACTCCTTCTGAGCACACAAGTTTGGTGCAAGCCGCTTTATTGCTAGGGCCTCGAGTAAGCGCAAGTACCAGGGCTGTGATGACGGCTGCCAAGTGCGTACTCATCTTCTCTACAGCTCGTGTTCCTGTTCGCTCTCGCAAAGACCCAACTCCGACTTGTGAGAAGGGTTTCTGTGCAATGAGGTACATCCGGCCACCCTCGCTCGTCGGGGACAAAACCGGATTCAAACTGGTTTGATGATGATGATGATGAGAGCAGATGAACTTCTGGCGTTATTTTTTATTTATATAATCATTTTTATCGTGGTTTTTTCTTTCATCAACAATCACGCTATTCGCACATTGAATTTCTTTCTTCTGTCAGTTTATTAATAGATTCACTCGCATCTCATCTCTTTTTTTCTCTCTCTCTCAGCGTTTGATTCTTTGCTAACCGTTAAATTTCTTTTCTTTCTTTTTTTCACGAGATATTGAATATCCTGTTTACGAAACGAAAATGGCGTAGGCTGACCGGTTGCATATACTCATTGACAAAATTTTTGAAACATCTACTTCTTTAACTTCCTTCATTTTTGACTGGTATATATACATGTATGTATGATACCTTGATAATTTAGTCACAATCTCCACCAAGTCGCTAGCACAGAAAAACAACGCATGTAGCAGATTCAACTTTAATAGCGCGTGTTCCCCCCTCTAGCTCCAATACATTCAGTAATCCGAGATGGCATGGATTCACAAAGTTTCTGAATGAAGGATGCTTCAAGGAGAAGCCACTGCTGTGTCAGTCTTTCAGAGAGAATCTTCAGGGACACTGGTGGAAGTGAATAGCGGTCTCTCACTTGCCGCCCAAGCTCGTCCCAGACTTGTTCAATGGGTGACAAGTCAGGTGAGCGTGCAGCCCAGTCAAGGGTTTGAATGTTCAATCTCCTAACAGAGGCAATGACAGCCGAGGAGCAATGTGGTCTTGCGTTGTCGTCTTGGAAGACGAGATCCTCCACCCTGACCACTGGGGCAACAACAGGAAGCACAATTTCATTGAGATACCTCTCTCCAGTCAACGTGCCTTTGATGATGACTACTGTCGTTCGTCCGCCATGCCAAATGCCACCCCACAGCATAACACTTCCAACACCATATCTGTCGTGTTCTTTAATACAGCATGGGGCAAAGCGTTCACCTGGAAGACGATGCACTCTGACACGACCGTCATTGAAATCCAGAGTGAATCTCGATTCATCGGTCCACAAGACTTTCTGCCAGTGATGGTCATTCCATGAGCGATGGGCATCACACCAGGCAACTCGTCTTCTCCGGTGCTCAAAACTCAATGGAATTAGGACAGCTGGTCGTCGCGATTGAATTCCAGCTTCTCGCAATCTTCGGTAAGCCGTTCGAACGCTACAGTCTATATTTGAGGCACTCTTCCAGTGTGCGACTAGCTTTGGGACTGACACAAATCTATTCCTCTTTGCAGCTAAAACTAGACGTGCGTCTGTCCTTCCTGCAGACTTTCTTGGTCGAACAGATCCCTTCTTCTTTTTAACATCTCATTCTGTTTTCCATCGACACCACCACCTCCAAACAACGACTCTCTCTCTCGATAGTTGCAGCTCTTCGGCAACACTTGCACAACTTCTACCACAACGAATCATTTCAATAGCCATACCTCTGGTAAACTGATCGTGTGCCATTTTATTTTACAAAAGCTGGATTTCAGTTCACGTTTATGTTCAATTTGTAAAAGCAATTGTGACAGTTGTATCGACATCAAAATTTGAAATTTGACCACCATAGATCTTTCTCCATTCTCTAATGTGTTGAATGGTAATACGTAGAAAGAGAGATATTGCATCATACCTGAGAAAAAATGAAACAAACTTCAATTCAAGCCAATGATAGTTTGTTTCATTAATTATGTCAATGAGTATATATACATGTACACAAGAAATATGAACTATGAACAAGAGAACGCACATATGAACGACGCAGGGAACGGCACACAGGAACGAGGATAGGATAAGGGCACCCAGCCGATTCAAATTTAAAAAAAGCGAAGGAAACGAATCCTTAACTTAGAAAAGCGAAAAACAGCGAATATAAAATTTTTACATCAAGCAAGAGAGAGGCGTTATAACGACATGATATGCCATCAAGCCATATACTACCACGAATACTGCGAACCTGTGTAGATTACGAATATTACTTTCTGGTACAAAAATCATAACTTGACGGAGTACTTCTAGTTAAACGTTTCGAAAATGCACCACACCATATTTACATATAAAACTGGCTTTTGTATTCTATTAATGATCAAACATATAACCAGCAATCTATTTAGATTGCTTCAGTTTTAGACAAATAATGTAGATTCCAAGATTGTTTCATAGGATTGTTGAAACATAGTGCTGAAAAAATCAAAAAAATACTGCTAGAAAATTCAGCAGAATGAAGATGATTTTATAATTTTTAATGTGGTAAAGGAAATTTCTCTAACTGTCATGCTTCCAACTGCTAAATTATCCTTAAACTTTGTACATCTCTTTCATCTGAATATTCCAAATGAATAGTGATATTTTCAAGTATATTTATTAGGTAGGGGTATGTCAGCTAAAGTCATGCGACATGGATCATATGACGAAGAAAGGATCCTTATTAAGGTTTTACATTAATATGGCAATTATTTTATGCAGTGAAATGTACACAAAAGGTTTCATCTGATAATCATTGTGCTTTTCTTCAGAACTAGTAAACCTAATAGTATGCTAATAATATTGCTTACTAGGATGCATTTTTGTAAAGGAAGATGAAGCTCATGATTAACCTATATTATTGAAGCAAAATTGATACATGGATACATGGATACATGAATACAAAATTGGCACAATGGCTAAGTGCTTGGCCTAGCGATCTTTTGGTCCTGAGGTCGGGCCCCGAAGGTGTCACTGAAAGTCGGCGGGAAGGGCATCCGGACAAAAGGTACTTACAACGCTGCATAAGTCGGACTATGTCAGCACCGTCCAAACCCAAGTATGGGGAGTAGTGACGTAGAAGCTTCATTAGATGGTCGATACCGCATAGCTCAGCACACACAAGCTATAAAAATACATGTAGGCTACATAGCGGGTGAAGTATGACGTAATCAGAATGACTGCAGTAATTCAAACGGTAGTCAAATTATTTACAAGATAGTGCATTAGGCCTACTGGTACATCTATTCTTCAATCTGTAACTCAGAAAGTTTCAGGTGGCTATGAGAAAATAGGCTACACATCCGATCATGTCAGTATCATATTAATGTCTTTATCAGTAGATGCAAAATGATTATTATACACATTAGCATTTTGCCCAGTTACACGTTCTTCACGAAAATCACAGTGAAAGTGACATAAATAAATAGCTTAGTAGGCTATAATGCCTGGTAAAATTCAACAGAAAATATTCCATTGTGTGTATTGTCATCTCAATTTCTTAGGCCTACTTATCAACATAATGCAATGCATCTCACTCACTCGCATAAACTGATTCGCTTGTTTTACTAATCCAACATCAATCTTCTGTGAAAACTCGATAGAAGGCCTCCGTGTTTCTCTGATAAGCCAGCATGGATTGATGTCTCGAATTCCTTGACTGATAAATTCGATGACATTCATTTGTAGCATGAAACCCGCATGTACTTTCAACATGCATCAATTCAGACTCGTGTAAAAGCCACAGCAACATGGCCTCAGTTACTATAAAAAAATTGTGCATTCACCGGAACGCAGTACGATGAGGCTTTGACTTCAAGAATTGCTATAACATGACTTTTTTGCTAATTAGGGCACATTCTCCAATTCCCCTATATAATATAGTTATTACCTAAGAGTATGCAATCGTCAAGAGGCGCATTCAATTGTCAACACATGAATGATAGCATGACTAGAGTAAAGGGCAGCATGACAAAAAGTCACGGTACCTGTTGTCAGCAAAGGCCTACACTACTAAACACCTGCTCTACCAAAAAAAGCGAATGCCACTCGATAAAAGCGAAAATTCAGGCATATTTTCGTAAAAGCGAATAAAAGCGAAAAAAGCGAATGTCTGGGTGGTCTGCGTTAGATACATTAACATAATACACTATACGCGACATGCAATTATCGGAATTGAATTTTATTATGGAATTGGAATTGAATTGAACTGTTTCGACTGGAATAGGAATAAAAAATTTCGGTGGAATTTTTCCAGTTCTGGTTAACAGTGCTGTTGACGAGATCGCGTAAGATATGCTTCGAAGTAGGCGTCACTTTGAAGGTTTGAGGCGTCGTCGCGGAATGCATTCTGTTAAGTTTTACTTCATAGAAGAACCTGTGAATAAGACACGGGTCAATAGGCTGAAAAGACCTTTTGGCATGGTCAACCCTTTAAGTCGCGGAAATAGTCATCGTTAACCTACATAAGGGTTGCCTTTTAAATTTATTCAAGGATGAAGATGTGAAAAATTTGTCGAAAAAGAATCTTCTTTAAAGTTCATGTTTACCAAATATTTGGGTGAATATCTGGGATATTTAGCCTATACACGATGAGCCGGAACAATTTTGGTCTTGGGGGTAGCCTGCTACACCGGCTGAACTCATGATGTTGATTGCCGCATAAACAAGAAAAACGAGCACCAAATTTTCCACAAAAAAGACGAGTTTTCGTACATTCTGTGTTTTGGAATCGCTTTTAGATAGGTAAAAGGTTCGCTATCCTTAGAAAATCATTAAATTTCTCTGAAAACTTCGATCACTAAGCAAGAACAAGTAAGGCGAAGTAAGAAAAAGCAGCGTGAAAGACACATTCTCATGCGTACTTCTTGTCGCAATGAGTGATTTGATGCTGATAAATATGAGACTTGTCGATAGACATGGAATACGAATGCACTGGCTCAGTGAAACTGCCTAAATGAAGTGACTACGTAGGTAATAGCGTGAATCGATCCATATCTAGAGTATTTGATCTAGTGTGAATCTGATTTCATCTACAATACCAGGTGGTGAGCACATTGCACATATCTTGTCTTTCGACATTTCACTATCGACAAATATTTTACAAAGAAAAAATACCATGTGCTTTTGAGGAAACATGTGGAAATTTTAAAATCTTTACTCAGTAAAACAAATATATAGTGTGGCTTCAATTGCTGTGACCTTGAACAAAAATAAAATCGAAGGCAGTTTGCTAATTCACCACTATCTACAACCATCTTCATGTAGTGTTATGCATCGTAGTATTTTACTTTGGCCCGATGCGGTGATTGGCACAATCACCATTCTTTTGGCGATCGACGCTAATTTGCAAACAATTCGTCTTTGGGGGGGTGTGCGTTGAAGAGTGAATACAGAGCGCTTAGCGTGGCTTACGGGAGATGAGAGAGCTCCCATTCTTAAGTCTTGATGTATGAGGCGAAGTTTGTGTAAGGGGCAAGGGCGGATTACATGTTTATCACACAGCGATTACATCTTTATGGGCTTCGAGGATGAACAGGATCTGTTTACTTGTGGGAATCGAAAAGGAAAAGATTGATGTACAGGATTTGTTTACATCTCGGTGAAAAAAAATTGTCGGTGAACTGTCGGTCCATTGTCGGGAAGCCGACTCGGCTTAATGACGGCAAAGGTCCTAATTCCCCGACTATCTGCCGACGAATCGGTGCGCCGACAATTCCCCGACTGTTTCGCCGACACACTAACGACAATTCCCCGACAGCCACCGACAATTCTCCGACAGCCTCCGACAATTCCCCGACAGCTGCCGCCGACAATTCCCCGACAGCCGCCGACAATTCCCCGACAGCCGCCGACATCTAATTACATGTTCACATTCTTTTGATGAAATTACAGTTATAGCCTACTTGACGTTGTAGCAAAATATTGAAGAAATTTGCTGTTGATAGTGATGAATATTGTTGATCAAAGTCATCCTGCTACGAAATGCTCCAAGGATTAACAGCAGAAAAACTCATGCTGCTAAAGCTAAAACATTCGGAGGCAGTGACAAGAATAGCTCTACAATATTTATACATTATAAAAATGCTGCTGATCGGTGTCATCCTGCTACGAAATGTTCCAAGGATTAACAGCAGAAAAACTCAATGCTGCTAAAACCAAAACATTCGGAGGCAGTGAAAAATAATCGCACAAGAAATTATTTTAGCGACTCACCTCAAAAGTAAATGTCGGCCTACAGAACAGTGGTATGCGTCTCTGCCATCGGTTGTGCTGGCTTGGTAGTGTCCGGTCTCCATTGATGATATCTTTTTGAGAGACAACGACTTTGGTCTAAAATGCGCAGTAAGATGCTTGATGCAAAAAATATTGAATATTATTGACGCATAAAAAGAAGTTATAGAATTTAACATAATTAAAATAAATAGGAACATACATGTACATTTAACATAAAAAATAGGAAAACGACATGAGCTTTTATTCACTTCATGTAATTATGCTGCTTAAAATCAATAGCATTACATTAATTACTCGACCTGCTATTATTTCCAGGCAAAAAATAATAAAACGACAAGAATCACTATATGTATTACATGAGCACTAGACAAGTTCCGATGAAAAATGTGTCATAAAACAAATGACGAAATTCAGGATGATTACGAAGGAGATAAAGTGTTCAGTCTGGGAATTTTCAAAAGCAAATATGTAGCTGACGATCAGTATAAAAAGGAAGTACATATGACTAATATATATCCATATGAGAACATGATTGTGAGTGTGGACCAATAGCGCATTTTTGGAAATCTTTAAAGACAATTAAAAACAGCTAACAATCATGAAAAATAACTACAGCAAATACCTGTCCACTTGCAAACATGATTAAGAGGGTGGGTCAAGTCAAGTCAAGTCTAATTTGGAAATCTTTTAAGATAATTATAAACAGCCAACAATCACGTAGAGATGATGCCTCTTTGGTTGGACATTCTAAATGAAAGTGAAAGTAGGATTGCTAATATGATGCTAATTTATTAGATCATGAACCAATTAATTTCAACTATACTGAGCGTAGCCATTTTCAGGGTATAAAAAATGAAAATGCATTGATGAAATTTTAAGCATTCATAAATATACCCTTACGCATATTCTTCATTCGCATGTATATAAATGCCTAAAATTCCATCAAGGCATGCTCTGTTCAATTATCATTTTATACCCTGAAGATGACTACGTTCTGTAGTTGAAATTACTCGAAATTGGTACAGATGAATAAATCACATCATTAAGTTACACATGCATAAATTACATCAGATAATAATTCAAAAGTATGGGAATGCCAAATTAGCAACAATTTGGCATTCCCTTACTTTTGAATTATTATCTGATGTATATGTAACTTAATGATGCGATTTATTCAGCCGTACCAATTTCGAGTAATTTCAATTACAGAACGCAGTCATCTTCAGGGTATAAAATGATAACTGAAAAGAGCATGCCTTGATGGGATTTTAGGCATTTTTAGATATGTGAATGAAGAATACGCATAAAGGTATATTTCTAAATGCTTTCAATTATAAAATGCTTCAATTAATTTGCATTTATTGTTACTAAACAAATGTAATTACATTTGTAGATGAATTTATGTTTTCCTCACGAAGCTATCTTCAGGGAACATAAATTTAAGGTCATGTTTAATTAATTATAAGTTAGACAAATAGTCCGGCAACCAGAAGTTAATTAATTAACTGTCATTAATTTTTTTTAATAAAATGATGTAGTAACTAACTTGGCATTCCCTTACTTTTGAAATGTTCACATTGAGTGTACGCATTTTTTTCACAATTGCATCAGTTATGGCTTTCCTGTTTTCATTTGTATTTCGATAACAGTATCAGTGTAAAAAAAGAAGCAACGAACCAATGGAAGCATGATTACAATGTCAATATGGTCTTGTTTCCACAAAACGGACCATATGCACTTTTTTACATGCAGGATTTTTACAGTTTTTATCATCGTTGTGTTGTCACTAAACCAATTTTAGATAGATGAAGATTGCGACTACACAATTCAAAAGTCTTTGTCATTCAGTAACTCGTCCGAAACGTTTAGCCTTGGTTCATCAGGCCAAGAGAGCCGATAGTGTAGGCCTAATCACTGCGGTATTTTCACTTTCACATAGAAGTTTTATAACCTATTTCGAACACGAATACTTACTGGTTGATTATTGCTTGACATCATTGATTATTGATCACTCATTCCTGAGAAGAAAAAAGTGACTTGAATTAGAAGAAAAAATATTATTAATAGACTTATTCATAAAAAGGATTAATTTTTCTTATTGTATATTATTATTTATATCTATAAACTTTATTAAACTACATCTTTATTTACTTAGTTAAAAGCTAAAAACTGTTAAACTAACTAAATAAGGATACTAAGTTTGCGACCGATATCCCTGAAAATAACTACTTGAACTATTTATATAAGATTTCACTATGGGTTAAGCAAAATTAATTTTTGCCATTATCAAAATGAAATCGTACGTCAAGTTGTACCCGTCCTTTGATAAAGATAGTTGGGTCTCCAGTTATGTGAAGAGAAACTTCACTGTCAACACCTTTGACAGCATCGATAAAAGAAGTACAGCTCTAACTCTCTTGGCATCGAAGCTGGAAACAAAACCAAATCTCGTCTCAAGTGTAATGGTCGCTCTGATAGAGATTTCGTTATTAACAAACGCTCGCGTAAATCAAAAACTATTTTAATGAAAATAAAGTTGTTCTAAATATTGATTTTATTAGTGATAGTTTTCTCGCAAAATTAATTATCGTATTCTTAAATATAAACTTGACATTAAATTCGCAAATTAAAGGAAGATAGAATTATGTTACTTATTTCGAAACAAGAATAATAATAATACACGCTAACTAATTGTTTTCTTTGTAGTAACTTCTTAATCACAATAATTGCAATATTAGTTTTGTTGTATATCCGTTTATTTGTCATTTTAGTTCTAATAGTTACATAGATGATCTTCACGCCCTATTCGTTTGAGATTTGATGAACATCGCAATGTAGCCACCCCAGTGGGTGGTTCAATGTGCCCCACGCATGGGGCACATTGAACCACTTTGTTAGAAATTTCAAAATTAAAATTGTGAGGAGATTAAATGTCACAAAAACGTCCAACAACTTTGAGATTACTAAGGATATCCTCAACCTTTCATCCGAGTTTGATTTTGGTTCATTTGATTTAGTATATTCAAACTGCTGAGAAAAGATCAAAAACATGTTCAATGTGCCCTACCCGCCCCTATCAAGAATGGAGATGCAGCAAGTCATCTGACTGATCGCTGTTTGAAATGTACCGCGAACTGTATTGAAGACTGACGTCAGTATATTGCTAACTTTGGATTGCCCTGTCAAAGCCAATATCAACGAATCACAACTATAATTCGAAAATTGATTTGTACTTCGCTGTGATTGCCTGGCATGATGTTATTAAATATAAATACATATGTCAACGGATTCTCATCGAAGATCGCACCCACAAACTGAAAGCTGTAACAAATACGCGAGTGACTCACAACCAAAAGCAGTTTAACTTAAATTAATAATTGCAGTTTTTCGATTAAGCAATCAAGCAGATTTTTAGAGTCATAACCACACATTTTCACTAAAAGTTGACGTATCTTGATGAAAAATACGTCAAATAAAAGCCTAGGATTTGACTGTTCATCTCATGCGGGTTTCATCTCTTCATCAACGCGATTTCATGTTTAAAAATTATGATTTATGAAGTGGGTTTTACTTCTGTAGAGGCACATTAGGTAATGAGTAGACGTGTTATATACTGTCATCAATTCATCATGAAAAATGCAAATTATCATATCATTGTAATAACATCAGGATAAGCTTAACGATGTAAAATGTGGAACGCCTTTATTTCTGAACAAATATTGCCAGTGATAGACCTATGCGTACAAAAATAAAATTACTAAATCCTGTACAAATTATAACTAACAACCGATGGAGAGAAATATTTATAGATCAGCTTACCTATTAACAACATGATTGTTCGAGTCATAGCAGTGACTTACATTTTGCATAAATTAGTCAATTCCGTTTCTTAGATTGTGTCATTCGTTTCGAAGAGATAACAAAATCGATTGCCATGTATCCTGATTCCATCGATGTAGAAGTCAAATGACAAATCATGAAATATACGAATGAAACTTTGGAAGTGTGGAGACAATTTATTGTTAAATGATTCTGAAGAAAAATGAGATAGCACTGCGCACTCGGAAGTCGTAATATATGTGTAATTTGTTGGGAGATTTATTGAAGGAAGCCAATCTAAGAGATCCTCGAAATCGGTGATATCATCCTTGGGAATTCGAATTATCAAGTTTCCATTCTTGTGTTCTCTCCTTCCATGCGAGCTGTTGCCGTTTATGCGTTTTCCACAAAAAGTTTGGTTTGGTTGATGAAGATGCCGAGGTATAGTAAGATGGAAAGTTGTTGAAAACACTGGGAACTGCCGAAGATTTGAGTTGCAATAGTTTCAATTCTTTTCTGGGACGCTTAGATGATCTTGAATTGTTGACTTGTCTTGATCAAATCATTTTCGAGGAAGTGCAGAGAACAAATTCGCGAAGACAAGGTTGAAGGAAGACGCTTCTTTGGCCAAAATTATCGACATCCTCTCGTTTAATTGCTCTTTGTCTTATCCATTTGTCGCGAAGAGTCTGGTCATGAGATAATGCAAAAAAACGAAATATGCACATTCGTTGAGTTATCTGATGTGCTTTAGTGCACTTGCTGTTTATTATCGTAGGACGTTAACTGGGCGCGCTGCTTTCCCAGTTAGGCGCACGCATAATATGTTTTGAGACAAGCTAACCAACTTGATGCTATAGCAACGCATCGATCAATCAGATGACGCTTGCCTCACATATTTGCATGCAGATTCGGCAGATCACTGTGAGAACGAAGGACAAAGGCAGAATTATGACTGCGTGTGCACACACTGTTGTGCTGTCCTGTATGAAACTTCCCGTCAACAGCAGCTCAATGAATTGCCAATGAATTGCGCTTTGCGCTATCGAACAATGAAATCTATCAGTCCTGAGTCTGTATAGAGTGTGGACTATTCGTGAAAATCTATTTGTGCACTAGATATCTCACAATGGCTGGAAATAGAAGGTTGGAAGAAGCCCTTTCAAAAGGAATTACCCTAATTCACGGTCGTTCGGAGATAGCGAAAATAGACAGATAAATGGCTACTTAAAACAGCGCAACAATGTGTTCTCAGCAGGGTTTTCAACTTTCAAAAGAATTTTTTTCCTTCGTTTGCTTTCTCGTAGCGACATTTACTAGCAACATTTTCTGCGCTGCAGTCAAGAATGTACAACAGATTAATCCACCGATTAAAATCGGGCTGTTTTAATGTATGATTGCATACATACATAATACATTAACATGCGTTTTTCTTCTTGTCAGGATGTTCTGTGAATTTCCATGTAATTCTATCTACATTTTGAATCACTCAAAAAGAAAATACAAGTAACGGAGACAGAACTGTTGACCCATAGCTGCCGCTATATGTAAGCTTAGACATGTACTGATATCTTAACTTACCACATGCTGCCGGAAATCTGGTCCTGATATCTGGTATGCGGAATTCTGTAATCCTTTTTGAAAGAGGTTGCCATTTTGTCTTTCATCTGTGCCACTTGCAAAGAAGCAGAATGTGCTGGCTGACTATGCTCCTCGAGCGCAGCAGGAGTCCTCTGTTGTAAATCACAGCAGTGTTTAAGTTATATAGATCACACGAATTGGAGTGGACGAGATTTGCTAATAATTGTCCAATCAGAGTTGCTGTCGGCTTATAGGGAGAACATGCCGACACTTCCCGATTTTCTAATCATCATTTCGGTGCAGCCGTCACTTAACCGATGGGTACCGACAACACCTGTGTCGGCATTCACTCGGTGCGTTGACACGGTTGACAGCCGACAATGCCCGACTATTTGCCGAGTAATCGCCGACGATTTTTTTTCACCGGGATGTGAAGATCGCAAAAAGCATATTATTGATGGGATGAATTTAATGACGGGATCTGTTTGCATGTGGGAAACGCAACAATTGAATGATGTCTGATTTATCTTTGTGACATATCTTTCAAGACATATCATTACCTATTCAGTATTTTGTCAGCCACTATATGTGGGACCCGCTCGTCTGGGTTTGAGTGTTCAGGTTAGGGGTCGAAACACAACTAGACGAGTACCTGCTGATGACTGACGGACTGCAGTATTATGTTTTATATCCCTTAATCGGTAGCTGAAGTAGTGGTCGATGTATTGTAATTCAAATGAAGAAATGTGGAATTACATGAAGTACTATAGACGGATGAAGAAACTGGCGATAACAAATTCAAGTGAAGAAATAGTATTTTCCATGTGTAGTCTTAGGTATAGTGTGTATTGTTTCATTGCTTTCGGTGTAGTAGAGTGTCATTGTAGTTCTATTGTTTACCTCCATTATCCACTTTCCACTTATCCACTCTTACCATTATCCACTTTGTATACTGTCAGATATAGTTCACTTGTAATCAGTGTAGTAGCATCGTTGTATTTCCATATTTTACCTTCACTTTTCCAATTTTTATTCATCGGTTTCCTGTTGTTTTATAATATCCATTTTTAATTTCCTTAACCTATGGTGACCATTGTCTTATTCTATTTCCACTATCAGCATCTGTAGTCGGTACAGTATATTAGACGTCTGTTTTGAACGTGTATACGGCAGTGTTTGGAATCTATGGTATTAGTATATTAACAGCAAGAATGAGTAGTATTACAAGTCTTAAGATTTCCATTTTTACCAGATATTGGGCCAAAGCTGATCAATTTTAATTCGTTGCCACGAGAAAGCTACATTGAGTTCTTTTAAGAACTGATTAATCCAATGGTTACAGTAGCATTGCCTTTGTACACTTGCGGATTGGAGAACGCCATTAGTCCTCCTTAGGACTACTTTAACTAATAATTTAAATTAGTAAGCATTATATTCTATTATAAATGGCTACTGGGATGACTTTCATCATCGTATGAGAATTGGCTTCTAGTTGACTCAGAGGATAGGAAGGAATTTGGAAAGTGGATCTCCAATTACATAAAAATTGAGTTATTGATTTGATTCTTCAGGAACGTTTGTTTAATTAAGAAAATTTTTAATCTTTTCGAGAGTACAATTGATAATATATCTACTCTCATCAGATGATTGAGTGAATTATGTTAAACACGTTAGCATTTCTTCGTTTGTCTCCAAATGTGACTATAAGTATTTGAGATGTGCTGCTCTAAGAACTTGGATTCATTTTTTAATGACTTGGTGACCCAATAACAGAGATTTTACAATTTAGGTACATCTAACAGAAAGTCTATGTCCAAGCATCTACAAGGTGTCCGCGCCCTCTGGAAAACACCTAGAAAATGAATGCAAGTTGTTGAAGTCATGCTTGCTCTATGGTTGAAGTGTTTTCTATTTTTTTAGATTTTCCTCTTCATATCTCTACTTATTTGCTACAATTATAGCCTTCACTCGCATACAATTTTTTTGTTTTTAGAATATTTCAGTGACTGGAATCTCCTATCATAACGTATACAACATGAATGAGACTGAGCTGCGTGTTATGGTTAACTATGAACTGTTGTCGAACTGCTGATCATTGTACAGTATGGTGAATTAGTAGCTGTGAATTCTCACAAACCCTGAGCGATTTAATGAACTAGAAGTTGTAAATTACCTTATAGACGTCTTGTGGTATGGGGAACTAGGAGCCGTAAACTCCGTTATTAACGTCGTGCGGAATGGTGTACTATGAGCTGTAAACTCTCTCATTAACGTCGTATAGAATGGTGGACTATGAGCCGTAGACTCCATCATTAACGTCGTGTGGCATGGGGAACTAGGAGCCGTAATCTAGGATTAATGCTATTACACACATGATTGCCGTGTGGCAGAATCTACTGACGCAAAATGGTGTTGAACAGATAAACTTCATTTAGGCACCAGGCTTGTTCCGAATGATCCGAGGCTAATATCGAATATTTTCAAACACATTTCAAGTAGGTTTTCAATATTTAGATATGTTATTCCCGACACATCGTGTGCCAATGAGCTTTCCTCGGTCGATTCTTCTCCGTGTCATTCTCTTAAGCTGACTGTGATTACTCTCATGCATATGCAGCACATCAACCATTATGTTCCTCTTTTTGGCTCTTGGTCTTCCATCTTCTATGGATTCACGCTGCAATGCTTCAGTTCAAATGATCTTATCTGAATGACAGCGCTCTGACGTTTACCTTATTTCATTTTATTATAGAGTGGACTTGACAGATATTCCGTTAATGTTGCATTTCATTGTTAAGTCTTACATTTTTCGTTATTAATTTTTGTGCTCTTTCTGTATTTAGTTTTCCTCAATCCGCAAGCTTTAAATTTGTTATGATCGATTATATTTTCATTTTTTTATAAATGTAGTGTAGCCGTTTGATGCAGATATTGTTATATGTTATTTGGAATCACCTGCGCCTTAAAAATTCAACTAATTTTACGTCACTTTTCAAATTTTTGTCTTCAATAATATTAATTTTATGGTGTGTAAGCTCCCTAGCCACAGAACTTTGGGTAGATTTTGCCCGGAATTTTTCTTTTAAATTTGATGCGTGCATTTGAGTATATTTTCCTTGCAGAAGTCCGTTTTTTTCAAGTGTGAACCCCCCCGTTTTTTGTTAAATTTCCCTGGAAAACCTAGAAAATGAATTTTACCCTGGAAATCCTGGAAAACACCTGGAAATTTTCATTCAAATTTGCGCGGACACCCTGGTTATACTGTTCGAAATGTGTATCATTTCAGATGTCTTTTCAGACAGTTAAAGAGATCTGGCCTTGTGTAGTCTTGTTCAACGATAAAGCTAAGAGGTTGACTACTCAAACATTCACTAACATGCTTTGTGACATGTCCTTTAGGTTGATATTAGAATACTGAAGTGCCGTACTTGATTGACCTACAATGGTTCTACTTTGCAGATGCACCTTGGCCGATTCCTGATGGCGCTAAAATTCATAAGCTAATCCGTCACGCAGTTTTAATAGTCGAGTGTGCCTTAGACGGTACCTTAGACTATGAAGATAAACTTGCAGAGTTCACTTCGATGCGTGGGTTGGCGGTCGCTGCTGTTGGAGCACAACATAGACCGACACTGCATCACTTATAGTCACGCATAGGACACAACAATCATTCATAACTTTCATTCAAACAAATTGTAGTCCAATACACCATTTGCCCCCCTCTGTGGCTGTTGCGTTGATGCGACCCGGGGATCGCCAGCACTTCCCACATTCAAGACTCATTTGGTTGAAGAAATCCTTTGGATGTCGTCCGGCACTATCTTCCAGGATGATTTTCCCATCTACCAGCTTTCGGCATTTCTTTTTGTTTGCTTGGCGACTGAACAGAAAGTTCAGATATTGTATGTTATACCCAACTTCAAATCGCAGGTGTCGATTTTTTGACATTTTGAAAATTCAAATGTAGACATAAAATTTTTAGCAAGTGAACAATCGTCTTTAGAGGATGTCATACAACATAAAAATTGGAACTGAAAACCAAAAGATAGTGCATTACAATAGAAGACAAGAATTTCTTGACGAAAAGTTTGCTTTTCTTGGTATAGGTCTTCTCAGTTAAGCATGCAGATGAATTTTAATGAGAACAAATTGTTTTACACAATCATTGTCTGAAATTTATCCTTGCAATGTCAGTTATTTAGGAATCGGATCGTTAAACTAGAGCTGTAATTTTCGGTGAATTGGATTCGGGTATTGGCCCTAGCCATGCAGCATGCTTTGGTTGAAAAACACGGTGCCCGCAGTCCGGGAAATCCCGGAAATGCTTCCGTGATATAGGCCCTACTTTATCCGTGATATTACTTTTACTTTATCACATTCTACAAAATTGTCATACAGTTTTTTCTTATTGGCCTAAATGTTGTTAATGATATTTTCTGTTTGCTTCCTGACATATTGTAAGACACTGCAATATCTTGGCAAAATTGCTTCTCATGTTGGGCGTGTTAAAAACACGGAATTCTAATGATCGCTGCTATCGTAAATCTTTCTATATTCTTACAATGCCGTTTGACAAGCAGTGTGCCAATCGTTAAGGTAATGAATGGACGACTGCTTGAGAAGAGGAGCTTATGCTCATCTTCTGCTTCCCAACAGGACACAACACAACAACTTCATTCAGCAATGACGAAGTCTCATCTTGTCATGGTACTAAGTAATGGTGTAATTAGAAGCTATTAATGAGACTTAATGATGCTGTGAAAGTAATGATTCACTGTAATACAAAGCGCATTTTCAATCTGCATACCGTCACATCATTACAAATGTCATTTTTGTCCTTTTTTCTGTACACGGGGACGGCGATGTTTCGCATCGCACGGGCACACAAAAGATGTTTTAACAAATTTTTTGAGTTTCCTTGAGAAATGGACTGTGTATAAGTACGCAACTTCCTGTGAAAGGCATGTTTTAGTAATAATATATGATTTGGGGTTGCAGCGTAACCCACGAACACAAGAATTCACGCACGGAAGGCATGTGTGCGCTACGATTCTATTAAACTGGCTTTCTTAACATTTTCACATGAAAATAAATGGTGGGCCAAAACTAAGTGACAAGATTCTGTTTGAGCAAGATGAACATTGTTCATTCTACGCATGTTGTCGAAAACCTGGCACAGGTTAATCTCATTTTCTAGCTAAAAGGTTGTTTTTGCTTAAATTCAAATATCTCCTAAACGATGGATTGGCCTACCGGTATTCGGTAAAATCTTGAGAATATTAAATGGTCCGTATTTTGCTGTTGAGAGATAAATGCAACACATGTACCCATATATCGCGAGTGTTTCTTGATTGGAATATTCCTTAAAATTCAGATGCAATTCTACTTGAAGGTACACAGATGTTCATAATATTTCAAGTAGCGTATATGAAACTTGCTGAAGCGCGAGTTTATGATTGATGTCCTGTCTGATGGATGCGATTAGCTTGACAAATTTTTTGATTCGAGCCAATCTAGTGTCTTGCTGTTATTTCCATTTCCAAAAATTTACGAGTTATATAGACCTACTGCATGTGTGAACTAAATCGGCTTTATCTTGGCTATTATTATGTTGTACAAGTGCTCCGAGTATAATTAGTTCGATGATGAAATATAGGACTTGGAATGTTTAGTTGCGATGAAACGAATTGAGAGCAAATTGAAACAATTCAGGATATAAGTATTACCAACTTATGTCTACTTACTTACTTCTCGTTTATTGTCGGTTGGGCCCCAGGTTTGAGGGTTTGACATTTGGGCTACAACGATTGTCGTTCGCATGAGTGCGCCTCCTCCACACCGTCCGGTCTTGCGGAAGTCGAGGTTTGAGATGGAGCTCCATACCCTTCCTGACGTTGTGCATCCATTTTTTCTTCTCACCGCCTTTCATGTTCAGACCCGGTATCTCAAGATCGATAACTCTCCTCAGCCACTTGCAGTTGGCGATTTTTTAGAGGTGACCGCACCACCTTAAGCGATTTTCCTGCAACTCTGCATCCAAATTGTTCAGGCCAAGCATCCTCCGAAGGTCGCTCATAAAGCTTGACCGTCCATTGACACATCCATCGAATCATGTAGTTCTCGCTCTTTGTAAGACGTGCCAAGTCTTCTGCTTTGATGAGCCATGTACAGGAAGCATACAACAGTACGCTTCTTATACATGGTACCTTGTAGACAAGACCCCTGCATCTGAGAGAAATTCCTTTATTTGTCAGTGCTGACAACAGATCATGGAAATTCTTCCAGGCACCTCTTATGCGGGCAGTTGCCGCCCCAACATAGACTCCAGATCTCCCAAGCACATCGCCCATGACAAATGTCCTCCGCAACATCCTACAAGTCGTTGCCAATTGACATTCGAGCGACCTGCGGCTGTGATGTGGAGAGTTCTCATTTGCAACACCGGCACCTGAAGTAAGGATCAGCGCGCATAACTGACAGATCAGTGCATCTGCGGTGCACCCATTTGCGGCAAGTTGAACAGCGGATCGAGCTCTTTCCCACTATATTCCTTCCTAATAATATGTTAATTGCATAAACTTTCGTATATCTTTTTGAGTTCGATTGATAAACCTTCAAAACAGAAGTCTAATACAATCATGTTTCAGTCAACAATCTAACCTGAATAAATATTAGGACCTTTATATCACCTTTTCAGCAGGGAATATTATCACCTGCTCGCACAGGTGCACCGAAGATTTTAAAAAGTTGCACTGAAGCAGTTGTCAAACCATGCGTGAAATATGATTTGTTTCTCGTTCTCGATTGTCGTGTGATAGTCACTTAAATTTTCAAAATCTTGAAGTCATGGTCTTAATATTTCGTAATAAAGATTCACACATTTCCTAGAATTGACTGCAAATTGTACTGAATAGTGGGAAAATTCTAATAGTGCTGAAGAATTTAAACGAACTTACTTAGCCTTCCTTTCATTTTATCTTTCCAACACTTGCAAGTGACTCTCATGTTAAAGCCATGCGTCTCTATGATAGTTGTAATGGAATTCTGTAAAGACATGAAAACACCATGTAGATATGCAACAATAAGGTTAGAATATGATAAATATTACAGCGGACTGTAATATTTTACTAAGTCGGTGGCGGACGAAGCGTCGGGCTTTAATTGATTCTTTTGAAAATATAAATAGTACGGAGTTTACTTTCGTTTTTTTCAAAATACTTGAGTACATCAGGAAATGTAGAGAGATTTCAAGCAATATCAAAGTTATCCACAAGTTATATGTGGACGATTAATGGGATCGTCCTACAAGAGGTCCACGATTTTTGTTACCTCGGAGATGTCGTAGACTCAGAGGCAAGCGCAGAAGGAGCGGTTCGAACTCGCATCGCAGCTTCATGGACGAAAAATGGAGAGAATTGGCCAGTCTTCTTACCAACAAAGGCATCCCATTGAAGTGTAGAGCCCATGTTTATGAGATGTGTGTAAGATCAGTTCTTATCTACGGCGCAGAAACGTGGCCCCTCAGCCTAAGGCTGGTTGAACTTCTGAGAAGTACTGACAGACGAATGCTGAGGTACATGGCAAAGGTCAGGTTGAAAGACAAAGTTACAAGCGAAGAAGTAGCGAGACGCTGTGGTTTGCCCGAACTTCGAGTCCGCCTGCGGCAAAGACGTCTGCGCTGGTTTGGCCACGTAAGAAGAGCCAATGGTGACGTCATCAATGAAGTCTACAACTTGTCAGTCGATGGTTTGCGTCCACCTGGAAGACCTAAGAAGACTTGGCAAGCCTGTATCCATGAAGATCTGGAGTCTCTGGAGGACGGGTCATCGCATCTACGTCCAGCCCCGGAACCGGGAAGAAGAGACGCAAAACGAGGAAGTAAGAAGTAGAAGTAAAGTTATACTGTACACGTAAGTAAGTATGTAAGTACGTCACCGTTGCTATGCAAGAATGTCAGGATCTCGACATTACTCAGCTTCCAGGAGTCTGTCTGTGATATGATAATGTTAGCGGATGCCAAAATAAATCTTTCGGACGAATTGCTGACCAATGAAATGCTATGATAGCCTATGTTTAGCAAGAGGAGCAACAGGTGGGTACACAGTATTCACAATGAGATTCCAAAATTTTGATGTCGCGGGAATTTAGATTTCGTTTATTACACATTCGATTTATCTGCATGTAATTCCCGTTGCATTCTCCGTTTTTCTCAACATCAAGAAATGCATCCATGGTTATTTGATGATTTAGCCATGATTTTCAAAAGGCTTCATTTTCATAATTTTCAGAAATTTAAAGCTTGAATTGAATAAATTAATAATTAGAATTGAATAATGCTCCCTATTAATTATACTGTTTGATAGAATATTTTTTTCTCTCCAATTTGCTGCGACCAATGTGTCAGATGAGATGAATTATTCATAATTGAAACCATTCAGTAAAATATTAATTTGATTGAAATTCGCACATTTCGGTGCACCGCCCCGATAACCGGTGCAACGGGCACAGCCCTAATACATTAAAGAGTGGATTACCGTTTGATCAAACATACTAGAAGAATAGGTCAGCGGCCAATCATATGCATCATGTGTACGTTGTCTTCATTAACCTACATTGCTGAAGCTCACATTCTGTTAAAGTTTGGACTCGGGCCTATGTATGATATTAATTTGGTGTAATAGCTTACAAGAAAATTCGAATCCGATATTGTTTTCAGTAATATCAAAACCTTGGCAATCATATGGATCTTGCTGAAGAGGAAATATTTCACATTGTTTAGTACAGCCTTAGTGGTAGTGCTGATACATCAGTATTGTATACGCCTGCATTTTCGTGCATTTTGTTCAAGGTTTGTTATTGTAGAAGACCCCAGTGAAAGTGACTCACCGTTGCAGGATGATGCGGATGACTCACATTGTGAAACAACATAGAATTGAGATCGGAATTGAAAGACTGAAAGTTTAAGGTATGCCAATACTCTACCCCCTCGACAACAATCCAACTTCATAATTGATTAACATCGATGAAAACTTCACTAATTATGCTAGTACAAGTGACATTGAGTGACGAATTTGAGTCGACACGTTTAAGCCAACTATAGGCCTATGTTGCTGTGAACTCAGCCTGAATGAATTATAAAGGATGGCAATTAAGGATAGTGATGACATGGGAAGTCAAAAGCATTATTGGAAAGATCATTTAATGATGTAATGTATGTACATGTACGTATTTTAAGGATGTAAATTGCTTTCTGAAAATTAAGATAGAAATGATGGGATCTACTGATTTTTAGCTCATGAGACTTTGGTGCTTTCAAGGGCTCCTGATTGAGGTAGAGGATCGATTGATGGAGGTTGCGTTTCCAGTCACTGATGAGATTCAAAGGACTTCTACAAGCCTGAAGTTACAAACAACGTTTTTGTTAAAAAGCGTTTTTGGTATGCCTGTACTTATTGGTTGACAGTTCAATAGGCTACCTTTTGGTTCATGTGCCACCGGAACGTTAGGATCATGACATGTCCAGCTTTCTTTTTAATCTCCATATTCCGTTGCTTGTTTAACATTAATGGGTCATAAATTACTCTCAATCAACAACAGCCTATCGTTGCTTGGAATTTGAAAGACCTGTTCGTTGGCCGTGTTAGGATTCCACAGGATCTTCAATATCACTCTGTTATGATAGCCGTAAATCAAGAGCCTAAAGCAGGACTGTGCAAATTTTCAATGATTCGATTCCCGAATCACGACCCAATTCGATTGCCCATTCGCAGGTACCTGAATCAATTTATTCTTTTACATTGTCACGTCCACCATGAAACCCTTCTACAAATTTATGCTGCACTGGTTCCTCAATAATGAATGAATGATATTAAACTGTATGATGGACCTCTGTTACTATTAAGAAAATAATACGAGCACTGTCAATTGTTGATACAAGTGTGACATTGTTTAATGAATTCATTCATTGAATTTTTTTGCTGCAATCGACATGTTTTCTTTTAGATCTAGATGCACTTTAATTAATTCCTAAGGCTTGTTATATTTATGTTGACCCTTCAGTCAAGGTTCAAATGCGCTTCTTGGCGTGTCTGGTAGACATTTTTCATCCCTTTCTCACTCTTTTTAAAGGAGAAGAGCTGATAATTCACATCCTCTATGAGCAGCTCGGAACTGACACGAGATGTCATGCTTCAGTCTCTGATAATGCTCGGATGACTATTGACGGGAGGTACGCCATAATTTTTCGGAAAACACAACTGTGTAGTCTCTCCCCAAGCTTTATTGTCGATAAAAGTGATTTTATAAAAGAAAAGAAACACCAGACCAACGTTTCGCTCACCGTCCGAGCTTGCTCACGGTCACGCGCATAAATGGCGGGCAAGAAGTACAAATTACTTTAAATAGCAAGCACCTCAAACACAGTTCTTAATAAGTTAACTCGTGTTTTCTATTGATTTCAGGTTCCAACATTCTAATATATCGACTTTCAGCAGTTCTAGCAATTACAGGCGTACTGACTTGGCAAAGAATATCTAAATGAAAGTCACTGATGGTCATAGAGATATTGCGATGTTCGGCGATTATGTGTTCGGACAGAGCACTATGGCGGTCTTTATTGTCTATACTCCTTTTGTGTTCATGAAAACGAGATTTAATAGGACGACTGGTCTGTCCGATATACGCTTTGTTGCAAATACTACACATGAACCTATACACGACATAACAGTACTAATGAATACATCAAAGAAATAAACAAAGCTACTTTAGACATTGATTTCATCAGTGATAGTTGCAACCGCAAAATAAAAAGTCTAATAAAAAAGTACAATTTACCTGTAAGTGTAATTAATAAGCCTGGTAAGAGCATTAGCAACAAATTTAGATATAATGCTAATCTAAATAATTGTACGTGCGACATTTGTGAAAATAACTCCCCCCACACTTGTTTGAGCAGACATGTCGTGTATAGGTTCATGCGTAGTATTTGCAACAAAGCGTATATCGGACAGACCAGTCGTCCTATTAAATCTCGTTTTCATGAACACAAAAGGAGTATAGACAATAAAGACCGCCATAGTGCTCTGTCCGAACACATAATCGCCGAACATCGCAATATCTCTATGACCATCAGTGACTTTCATTTAGATATTCTTTGCCAAGTCAGTACGCCTGTAATTGCTAGAACTGCTGAAAGTCGATATATTAGAATGTTGGAACCTGAAATCAATAGAAAACACGAGTTAACTTATTAAGAACTGTGTTTGAGGTGCTTGCTATTTAAAGTAATTTGTACTTCTTGCCCGCCATTTATGCGCGTGACCGTGAGCAAGCTCGGACGGTGAGCGAAACGTTGGTCCGGTGTTTCTTTTATAAAATCACTTTTATCGACAATAAAGCTTGGGGAGAGACTACACAGTTGTGTTTTCCCAAAAAAAAAAATCTGATAATGGATGCGGTCGGGGATTGCAGAGGTCATCTGCTCTTGCATGTCGATTTGCAGTTGTCGAATGAAAAGATTGTTGTCGGAGAGTCAACAAGGAATGTTGCGTTGAAATCGATGAGACCGGAACAAAGAAGTGCAATTCGGAAAATTCGAAAATGTTGCCAGCGCATAACCGAATTTCTCGCCAGCCGTCTTCCTCTGCGAGAACGGTCTGCTCTAGGAGTCGACTCAGTAACATGCACTGCACGACATTGATGAATCGGAGATCGATGTATTTTCTGACGAATACAGGCTTTATCATGCACAAGAAATTACGGATAAGTGGTACAAAGAAACCGAAACATCAGCATACAAGCGGATCGATGATTTCTGGAATACTGTTATGCAAGAGAAGGCTGCCACGGTACCGAATTCTCACCAAGTTTGTGCATGGCGTTTTGTTTCTTGCACACAGTAACGCCGACTTTGAGAGAAGCATATCTCAGAACAAAGCCTTAGCCGTTGTTACCAGTGAAAGTGTGTTATTGTCAAATGAGTCAGTTAACGGTCGTCGCTGAGTGAATGATGCTGTTAAAGTCATAGGCCAAGGAAATATGCACGTCATGCAATAGCGTATATCGTCGGAATTATTACGATCTCATGAAGTTGCTGCTCGGATTACCTCAGAAAAAGAAGAATTAGCGAAGAAGTTTGACGAAGAGCAAAGGAAAAGAGAATCTTTAGAGAAGCGACGGATGCTGGAAGCTTTGGAGAACCGAAAAAAGAACACTTGATAGCAAGGAAGCCGTTGTAGTTAAGCACACAGCTGAGGCACAAAGCGATGTGAGTTCATCAGAGAATCTGTTTAACGAAGCGGATGAGCGCCTGCATGAAGCCATCAAATCGAAGGACTTTTCGGAAGTTTATGTTGTACAGGGACTGATGGAAGTAGCCAAGAAGAAAATGTCATCAGCTCGGGAGACGTTGGAGAAAAGGCATGAAGATATGCAAGAAATTAAGGCAAAACGATGAAAATAGGGATGATGTTTTGATGTCAGTGTTTTATCTTTTTTCAACAATTTCAATTGATGGTGCTTACATTTATACTTGCATTTTTATACCAGAACAGCAGTAAAATTTTCTATACCATTACATTTTCTCAAAACTTTAACTCTAGCTCTGTGTATTTAGATTCAGCATTTCAACAATTTTTATCGCAATCACTGAGACAATTTTAATTTGTTATTGATTTCCTCAGTGCTTTAACTTGAATCATGTCAAGATAATTCAACATTTCAACAATTTTCGTGATGGCTGACATTTCTAATTTGTCTATTTCATTTCCTCATATCTTGAACTTGAACTTTTGTTTACGATATTCTGATACTTATGCGGATATTTTGTGATAATAAGTGTGAACGTTTTTGTTATTCTGAAATGGCTGTTCTCAGATGCATTGTTTCTAAACATCCGATATATTTCATTTACTGTTATTTACACCAGTGTTTCGTTCTTCATTTGATGACAGGCGCATGCATCCACGCCTTCTTTATATACCGCATAGTGTTAACGCTCAATTTGATTTTTACAAATACACGTATGTTATGATTTCCCCATAGACTATCCTACTTTCAGCACTAGAATCTTATTTTCCTACTTTTTCCTACTTTTCCAAAGTTTCGTACCCTACTTTTTCTGTTAAGGTGCACTTGAAAGCCTGTGAATGTAAACAGGAGAAAGTGAACTTCTTCAGAGTAACAGTGTAAAGCCACTAGGAATCACCATTTTATAAAGTTAAGCCTATATCAGTTAATGCACAACGTTTCAAGAGTCACCTGATTTCATTCTCGAGTTGCACATGATAGTGATAGATAGGCTTTTTTTAAACTAATTGATCAATGTTTTTGTCTATGAAGTGGTAATTATGGAGTTAATGTGTTCGCCTCCTGGAATTGTTGCAAATTCCAGCAGTTTTTTTGTTCGGAATAGTATCATAAATGTCATGGAAAGTTCTGGAATGACCTTGTTGAAAAAACACAGGAACCACTATAAAACTTCAAGATTTCTATCTTGCTATACTGGTTGATTTCCACTAAGCTTGCAGACGTTCGTCTTGGAAGCAGGTACAGGGTGAAAAGTGATAATTGTTGCGCTATCAGATACGGTGTACACACTGATGCAAAGTGTGAGTGTAAAACTAAAATATGTTTTATCCAGTATCGGATCAGATGTGGAATATGTACACTTCAATTAACACGACATGAATATGCAGTTGGACAATTCATAGTTCATAAATGAACTATATTGTAACGTAGATGTCTCTGATGTAAATATCACAGTCTGGCCTTTACATCAGCCCTATAAATAACCTAAAGAGTAGGTATTTGAAGAAAGCGGGGATAAAGAATCGTCATGAATTACTCAAAAGAGCGTAAGAGTATATTCTGCTACTGGGCGAGCTAAATCAACACATTTTAGTGCACTGTTATTATGATCAGAGCGACTGATGCCTTTTTTGGCATGCTTTTGATTGGCTTTTTTATCTACAATTTTTTGAGGTTTGACAATTTCATGTAGATAGTTCACATTACTTTTCTTGAGGTTTCAAGTGAGAGATTGCTATGTAGTCTCAAATCGATAAGTTTGCTATTTTTTTCATTAACTTAAGTGTTTTGCTCAATAGAAGCGGCATCACCGAATATGCAGAATTTATCAAAGTTAATTGGGCCATCTGCTCTATGGCAAAAATCTACAGATTAATTTCATTACGCATTTTGTCGGTCATCATATTCCTCTCATCGTAGTTCGATAAATGAATCAACAAGTTAAGCAACTCATCATCAGTGATGAAAATGTTGCCATGACCACGCTATTACGCTACATTTTCATGGAACTTAGTTTATTATCATGCTATACGTCCACTTACATAACATAAAAACAGGTTTCGCGGCGCAGTCACATTCTCAATGTCCACGCAAGTAGGCCTGCACAAAAGAATAACGAGCTAATTGTAAGTCTTTCTCTTACTTAGACGGTTGTGTTCTTGAAAACGCAATGCAGCTTTAAAACTTTGTCTGCAAGAAACTTAAAAAGGGAATCCATGTATCAATCGCTAATTACGAGCTGGTCGGTTTACACTCTTCATTTGTGAAATTGGGCATAGATAGCATTTCTAGCACGTTCGCCGCTTCAACCTTTTTGGACGTAGATTGCCGCTCAGATTGAGGTTGCGAATATATCAGCAATTAAAAGTTACCGTGTGGTTATGTCAGAGAATTTTTTGAAATAATGATGGGTTGGGTACTCTTGTTAATCTTGCGGTGAACCCATTAGTAGTTTTTCATTAGTACACCGACTTCTTCCATATAATTTTTAATATTAACGGATTAATAAATACCTTCGATCAATCTATTAGGGTTGTATCAACTTTCACAGGAATACTTAAGTCATAATGCTTTTGTCCTTGATGAAATGTGAAAGTTTGCAGTCCTTCATTTTTTCAGTAGGCCCTAACAGAAACAGAAAGCTTAGAAGTTTCCATGGAAACTTCAAATATGGTGGATAGAAAATCTGTCAGCCTGTAGCATGTTGTAATATTGAGACATCATCCTTCTCCAAGCTATTTATGAAAATGTCAATCTGCTTCATCTCCAAATAGCTGGGTGGCTTACAGACCCCACCCACTTCATCCCACCTTGCCTTATGCTGCTAGGAGTCCGCCCTTGGTGGGGGACACGTTAGGTATGTTTGTCTTCTCCCCTCAATCTTTGATTAAAGCAGTTATTAGACAGTCAAAAATTTGCTCTGATATAGACAGATGTCTTGACGAAAATGAACATTATACTTCAAGTCAAATGTCAGCTTTTTGTCAACATGTTTACAAACAGTCTCAAATTATCTTCCAGTGATGCCAAACAACGTAAATCATCCAGTTGATAAAATTCCTACTGGTGATACGGAAACTGACGATGAGAAGACAGAGAGTCTATATTCTGATAAAGACAGTCAGCAAAGTGATCAACAACCCCCTGAATTGTCTCTAGAAGTTCGGCAGTGCGGTGCAGGCATTGAATCTAATGATCGTCAACATGAGACTGTTGATACAGGTGCTGAGAGCACGTGTTCGCCTCTTACAATTGACACCGAATTTCCGTCCAAAGAAGTACATGCTCGACAAGGAATCAAAGGTGTTCCAATACGCATGAAACCTCACAATCATCGTCGTCATTCAAATCTTTCTCAGGTCAGTCGACAAGCGTCTTCTTCATTGATGCGTCCGTCGGAGAGCAGCTTTAATTTCTCCATTAACATGACTAAATCCTTGCCAGTTGCTTCACCGAGCTCCTTGAATGATGATTCACTGTGTCAGTTGGCCGCCAGTGTTACAGCAGCTGCCAAATTGCGAAAGAAAGTAACAGGAGAGCGACGATTCTCGGATCCTGATCAACAAACTCTGCAGCGTCCGTCCAAAAGCCAGTCAGTGGAACCACAACCTCAAACCAGTAAATCTTCAGAGGACCGATGTTATGATGGGAAGTCAAGAAGTCGATCTCGTAGCGGGGGCTGTCAAGTTGGACCAAGAAAACGGGCTTTATCCGCAGAGATGGTGCAGACGCTTGATAAGTTGGCTGATATCTTGTTGACTGAATGTCGAACTGAATCATCTGCTGGCGATTCGACATCAGGTAAGAGTCCCAGCTCTGAAGCCACTTCAGAATGTGTGATTGATGATGGGAAAAGTCAGACTTGTTCGGGTGAAGCCTCAACTGATTCTCGTGATACCGATGTCAAACCAGTTTCAACTGAATCCACAAACAGCACTGAGAAAGAAGGTAAGCCAATATCGTCATTTCTTGATTAGTTTAACCAATTGGATGCTAGGGCTGGTCCGGGCGAATCGGATGGATTCCTGAGATAGAGACCATTTCATGAAGTAGGTATTCAAATGAGGTTACGTTGATTATAAGCGAGCATCAGAAATGTGTTACAGCTTGTCCAATTCGATTGCATCAAATGTGAAATATGTCTGCAGCAATCGACGATGCAACAAATTGAGTCGTTGAAGCCCGCTATTCGGTGTATGGCAATAGCACTGCGTTCCAGCGAATTCGGACAGTCAAATCCACAATTCAGTGCCTCTGACTTTCGAGGTCGAAAAGATGTCTCTATGCATCTTGCTCCTGACACCGCGATGAAAAGTGGCTTGCCGACTGGAATTCGAACCCAGTCTTGAAAATGCTAGCGTTGCACGAGGATCACCAAGACCAGCGAAGCACACGCTCCACGATCGTGTCAGGAATAGGTACAGTTCCAAGCGTGCATTGTGACATCTTCTGGTTTGTTTATACAACAATAGCAACTACGTTTCAGCGACCTCGGAGAATCGAATGCACAATTCCATGCCTCTGTCTTTCACGAGGTCGAAAAGACGCACTGGGTTCGATTCTCAACAGACAAGCCATTTTTCATGGTGTTGTGAGGAACGGGTCGTATAGAAATATCTTCTCAACCTCGTGAAACAAGGCATTAAATTGTGCACCCTGATCAGGTAGGTTAGTTAATAGGTGCTTAATTAAATGTACCTGGAATGGGTGTCAGTATTCCGAATGAATCGAAATAAAATTGCTACGGAAACATTTTTGTCAATTCGATTCGAGTGCTCGACCGACTCGACATTTTTGAACACTCGTAGGGCTCTATTGAATTATTTCATGTAATCGGTCGACAGGACGAAGCTGTATGCAGTATGTGAGCGTCATCTTCTTCTGCGGCTAACTGTGTTAAATGGTAATAGCGTGACTGATGTAAACAATAATCAGTAGTTAGTCACCGAGCTATCTGAAGCTGATGGCATCAATCACAACTTCTATATGCGGGGGAATGGGTTGAGAGATTGATCGGTTCTCACAGAGCGTCGCAGCAGATTGATGCAGTGTCTGTGATCGTTGTCAGATTGCTGGACAGTACTATTTATACGCTCAATGGAATCAATTATTCCAATATTCTAAGCATGTTAATGCTTCCTGACCACGAAGCCAGGCAATCCAATTCATTATCTACTTCCGATGCCGATTCAGCATCAAAATCGACGAAGATGTGTGTGAATCAGAAAATAGGCCTATAGTTATAGAATTTTATTTCTTGAAAACCGGAGACTCTGTATTCTTAGCCCCAATTCCTTAAAAAGGCGCAAGCAATTAGCTGAAAGTCGCATCCGCAATAAACTCGGAAAACCCAGATCCCCAGAGACCCCTTATCACGATAGCCTAATCACTAGTCATGGAACCGCACATTAATTTGCTAGAGTACGCATGGATGTGCGAATGTGTTAAGAATTTTCTGTTGTCATTTACGTGCCCTGATTATTATTAAATCCACTATTATATAAGTACATAGTAGGGGAAAGTGAGGAGGTATGGGCATGTGGGAGATCTATGGAAACCGAAACAAGATGAGTGAAATAGTTTCTTATCATTTATCTGCTGCCTATGTACTGCCTTTGATATATGCGGCTAAACACGTTTCAGACATGCTTTCAACTTTTTCGAAAAATCACCTTTTTTATATTTTGTCGCCGAATGTTTGTTTAATCAATTAATTTCTCCTAGCATTATTAGGTCAGACGCTTTGTTGTTTATTGACTTCAGTGTTGAGATAATCGCCTCCCTCCTTCGGTCAAATTTTTGGTTACCGTATGGGGAGGGGAAGTTTTAAAACGAAGACGAAAAAATAAAACACGTTTTTGTGAGCGTCCGTACGTGCGTTGCAGTGACCTTCTAACTTCCAGCTTGGAAAGAGGGACTATAATTAAATATTTGGAAAGTGATTCATATTTCAGACTAATCTGGCATGGCATGGTGCAATGTTCATGGATGTAGTCACGTTGCTTCATGGTGAGAAACAAAGATCGGCAATGATGAGATGATATCATTTTATTTTTGAAAAAGATATCATGAAAAATTTTTGTTCCATTATGTTTTCTAATCATATAATAGTCGCATTTTTTTATTGAAGCACTTGGTTAATTAAGCCGTTTTGTGGGGTTAGCTCTACATGTACATTGTATATCTCATATATTTCTGGTTACTTCAGACTTCCAGTAGGTCTATGAATGATTGAACATTGAACTCATTAACAGCTCCTGATATTTTGAAGTCCTGACCGTAATCGAAATATTTTTAGCCTTTTTTCGTACTTAAGATACTGTTGGCCTAACCAACTGCATATTGTATGCATATTTGCAATTCGAGTGTATAAATCTTAAATCAAAACTTGCGATGTCTAATGTATAGGCCAATATGCCCCACCTAAGTTTTGATGTACAAGAAGCTTTGTATGACTAAACTGCTTTCTTCGGTCTTGCATTTTTTGGAATATATCGATGCTGCATGCAATCTAATTTCAATTTCATTGCTAAGGGAAGCAAAAGTAGAATGGTGACAGTGTAAAAATCAAAAAATTCGAATGACTCAATCTATTTTCGGTGTAGGCTCGGTGTTTTCACTAAAAAATGGCATATTTTCATTATGAAAAATAGAATATCATTGCCGATCATAGGTGAGAAATGACGGCTTTGCGTCGGAATGTCCGTGCGTTATTTATGGCACTGTCCAGCAGTATAACCAGGCAATCCGGGATAACCGATGCAATCTGCGAAAAAGCTGAGAATTCCAAACTCTTTGGGGGAGGTATGGGTCGGCTCCGACAAAATGAACTCTTCCTTCTTCGATGTTGTATTTTTTAATCCACGAAATTATCGCGCCTTTAAAAATCATTCTAGGTTATAATAGACTACAGTTTTGAAATTCACGAACATATGCTAAAATCTATCATTCCGTCTGGTCCACAAAATGCAATAGGCATAATCTAAGCTTCAAATAGAGATAGCTGATGTGATTATTTGCTTAAGTTAGAAGTATACTATATATCACACAGTGAGAAATACGAATTTTATTCGATCAGATTGCAAATTTGGTTGGTGGCCCATGCCTCTTCACCATGTGGCAAATACCACCCACCAAAAGTTGAAAGGTCAGATTTTTTCAGTTTTTAGCTTTTTTCAACTAATTTAAGAGATTTTAAGGTTACCTAAGATGATTTTTTTTATTGTCTTTCTATGGCATGGGCATTAATGGAAAAGAGAAATTGCTACATCGTTCTGATTCATGGACCTCCTCACCTTCCCCAACATGTTATTCACATTAAGGTGGATATGTTGCTCACATGAAGTGGCACGTAGGTCTACATGTATCTAATCATAGTGAGTCGTGGTGTAATTTTTGGTGCAAGTGTATTGTGAAATTCTTCACAATTTTTGAGATCTGTGCCCGTATTAACAATCATTTACCTGCAGGTAATTACCAGCAGCTGTTGGTAATTACCTGTAGCTGTTGGTAATTGGTATTAATAGATATTATCTGTAGGTAATTACCAGCAGCTGTTGGTAATTACTTGTAGGTGTTGGTAATTGGTATTAACAAATTTTAACTGTAGGTGATTACAAACACCAACAGGTCAAAATTGTTACCGACAGCTACCTGTAGGTAAAATGTCGATAAATGTTTTCATTAGTCATAATAATTAGAAATCTGTCCTCTACATGACTCAGTATGGTATACTATGCTAAGCTAACATGTCAAATGAACAGTATTATTTTGTTTTACACCCTCTTATAGCAAATATACGAGCGTATATATGCCTAATCTTCGCCGAACTTTGTCTATAAAAATACCTTTGTGAAATTTTGATCAAAAGTCTAAAGTAAGCATTTTGCTCATGGTATATATATATACTGAAAAATTTTCTATATAAAAACGTTATAGCGCTGTACCGGTTTCAATATTGATTTTTATGGAGGTTATGAATAACAATACAATAATTAAAATTATGAAATATTTTTTCAAATTATGCTTGAGGTAGACTTATATTACAAACAAAATTCCTCATGAAAGAATCAGATTCATATGATTTTTAAAGATAATCGTTTTTGTTGGACTGATTACCATAAAGAGGAGACTTTTCTTTTATGCATAGCTACGAGAAAGCTGTACATGTAATTGACAAGATAATTGAGACGTAACAGAATTCTCAAATTAACCTCAAAATGATTAATATGTAGGCTAGAGTATTTTGTTACATGATAGCGTACATTAATGTAACCACATTTATGTTCACATACGTAAATATGATACATCCTAATTTACTTTACACAATCGATGTCAACGAGGACTTCAATCGTTATTATTTTTGAATTTTTGACTGTAGTATATAAAGAAAACTAGTGGGCTGAGAATTTTGTATTTCAAAAATATTGCACGAGTATAAACAATTAGCCAAAAACATCGTTTGTAAAGGCATCTCGATACGCTGATGAGTTCAATGGGAAAGACCCAACAGGAGAAAGATCGGTTTCTTGGTAATCAATTTGAACATCACTCAAATCTTGCAATCTTATATCGATTGCTATGTTGTGCAAAATAATACAAGCTGCTACAACTTTAGCAACCTTTTCGCTATTAAGACGCGCTTCACTGTGTAATATTGCAAAGCGTCGTTTCAAACGTCCAAAAGCGTTTTCGATCAGAACACGTGTTCGCTATGTTTACTGTTATAAACTGTCTGGGCATCAGTCTGGGATTTCTGTAAGGTGTGAAGAGCCATTTTCTGTTCGGATATCCAGAATCTCCTAAAATTATTCCATCCAATCTCCCCGCTTCACAATAATCCAAGAGAGAGCTGTTACGTAATATGAATGAATCGTGAGTGGATCCGGGCCCATTTCGCAGAGAAATTGATGAATTTCCCATTAGCATCGCAAACTGCCTGTACATTGATACTATGATATCCTTTGCGATTAACATAATCATTTTCATCTTCACCTGGAGCAAGAATGCGTACATGGGTACAATCCAAGCATCCAACAACTCGAGGAAACCCCGCAATTTGTAAAACTCTGATTGAGCATGCCGACTTGCATCTCGTGAAGAAGGGAACTTAACGAAGTCATCAACATGTCTAACAATTGCATCTATAAATCTGGTTACTATGAGAGAAACTTCGGGTTGAGATATATGAAAGTCGTCTGCAACCCCTATCTGGAAATCGTTAGAGGATAAATATCTCAGTGCTATACATACTTGTATTTCGACTGGAATTGCTCGACTTTTTGCCGTTACCGACTGCAGATCATTTCTCAACATATCAGATAAATAAATAATTCCGTTCTTGTCAAATCGAAATCTAGAATATAATTCTTTGTCGTTCAATTCAGCAAGGGATCAAATATCTTCCTATACGATTTCGTTTTTCGGCTTGCAGCGATCATAAACCTTGCATGATACTGTAAAGGAAAAAATATATATGCGTGAATGAGACTTTTAAATAATGCTAAGACTGAAATCGTATACGAGTATACACATAGAAATTTATTGTACCAGCCGCGCGGGACGACTGGCACAATCCATTTCTATATGATTCACAAATTTGGGAAAAAAACTACAAAGTTATATAAAATGTAATTCACATGTCAAGTTCTTAAAATATAGCCCAACGTAAGCTATTCATTTCACGGATATGATTGAGAGGACTATATAGGCTACAATAAAAGGCCTATAGACTATACTTTTCTACTAAACTTCTGAAGCAAGATACCAAGTTATACTAATAATTAATTACCAGTTTCTAAAATTCTATTATAAAGGAAAGGCAAATTTCATTGATAGCTATCAATTATTGTTGCACAACAAATGAAAATTATCTTTTCGGAGTAGTTTGGGGATCTTTCAAATTAAAAATTCAATTAATAATCCCGAATTAAATATATTTAAGAGAATTCTTTTTCATAAATGTATTCTAAATACGTGTACTCAATGGATAGCTTTCATGTACATGAACAAACAAAAACAAAGGATTGTTGTGATAACTCTATTATATAACCAAACCAATACCAAAGAACACTTAACACCAATACCATATGAACACACATCTACATGGAGGCCTACTGATACTAATGAAAAATATCAGAAAATATTTTCTGTAGTAAAACTCGAGTCGTTCAGGATAAAGTCTTATAAAACATCACAATCAAATTCAGCTAATTTTATATCAAAAAACTTTTTCAGCTTTACTAAACAGTCTGAATTTTATTTCTTGAAGTTCAAGATCTCGTTTTAGGACTTTCTCCTGAAGGAGCAGAATGTCCTCTTGACTTAGTTTCTTTTTAGGTGATTTCTTCCGGCTCACCTGTCGGTTTGCTGGTAGATTTATTGGATCGTTATTTTCATCAGTACCCAATGCAACAATACCAGTTTCATTCGCATTGTCGGGTATACTCGTATTCTGATGCTCTCTGTTTGTAGGTCCTGGATCACTTGAAGTTCCGACATCATTGGTGTTGTTGCTTGTTATGAGGTCAGCTACCGTTGATTCCATTCCTCCTGCGATACCCCGGAAACCAACAGTTTTCCCCACACATTCACCACTTTCTCATTAGTCTCTGTCAGGGGTTTCGGAGGTGGGCCACCACCAGTTCTTTGTTTGGCTCTGACATGGGTAGCATTGGCCTCTTTGATGTTCGTTTCAAGTAGCGCCACTTATCTTCAACCTTTTTTGTGGTGAGCTGAACACCAAATTCAGCATTGATCTTCAGCGTTATGGACTCCCAGGCTTCTTTCTTTCTTAAATCGATTTGAGCCTTTCGTCCCTTGTTTTCCAAAATACTGCGATTCTCTTCATACAGCTCGATTATTCGAATATCGAGTTCTTTGCCTTTAGACATATTGGTCATTGTACATCAGTCATAGTTAACATGTGTCTCATAAAGATGTGATCGACCAAGGAGTCAATGCTGAATTCTGATTGGCCGATGGCAGTAACCAGTGAAGAGCTACTGTGAATGTTACTGTCAGTTTGTTAATACCATGAACTGAGCTGTTGTGAAAGTTACCAACTGCTGTTGGTAATTCACAGTAGGATTACCGACAGATTGTTAATACGGGCACTGATATCAATGTAACCGTATGTAATTGTCAATTAATTTTTTGTAATGGTCGGCAATTATTTTCCAGGATATTGCAATATCCTCTCACAAATCTAAGGTGATGTTTATTGCATATCTTCTACTGGATTTTGCCGAAATTTTTATACTACTTCAGTTGGTTGAATGTGTGCCCATTCGAATATCTATTTCGATAACATTTCTTTCGGATTAATCTCCTGTGTCACCGATACTGAATTGTTCTCATCCAAATAAATTGATGGTGGAAATTGGATGATGATATTCATATATCGTGTAAAACTGATTCGAGAATCGGAAAAGTGTTTTGCTTAATTTACTGGAGTGAAAACTTGGATATTTGCCGGCTAAATTACATAAAATTGTGTCTGTCATAGTCGTGTAATACGCAGACACAAGCATAAACTTCAGCAAACATATTTTACACACGAGAAGTTTAAAATTTTAAGAACTATAATATCACAACTAATACTCTAGGCTAGACATGTATCAGTTGATCTCGAATTTGATAACATGGACATCGATGAAAGTTTCTCAGTACCATGGCAAATAGAGAAGAGCAGTCAATCTATTAGATGCTTGACTTTTGAAACTAATCAGTCAGTTGTAAAGGAAATTTGATACCCCGGGGGAAATAATGCTGTTACCCGGGACTATGAAGTTCCCGCACACGATGAAGCAGTGTTGTTTACAACAGGATGTCCCGAATTTTGTCACTCCGACGCCAGCCCCGGCCAAAATGATAGTACTCCGGGACTTCGACTGCGAAATTCTGGTCATCATTGGAAGAAGGCTAATATTGGTTGTAGTGGGAATATATCACACACGGGCTATTCGAAAAAGTCTCACGTGTGATCTAATCAAAAAATGCATGTGGATTTTCTTGGCATGTTTGAACGTGAAATCGTGCATCTCATCCGTAAAATAAGTGATAATGAGACTACTGCTATTGGATAGAAATTCATGTGCTAAATATAGAATTGGCTATTTATTGTCTGATTTGCTATTGATTAATTCTTACTAAATATTAACATCAACTGCTATTCATCGACTAATCAAGTCACGTGATAGCGCCGCGAGTGAGGCATCGTTCACGGATGCCAGACTTGCTATTCCCTCAAACTCTTTTGTTTCGATTTTTCTGAAGGGAAGAACAACGAAGACGATATGGATTAGGGACTTGGGAAGGCAGAGAATTACTGTTAACTGATATCTGTTCGAATTTGCTCTCTCCTCTGACACACTTCGTGTCCTTCCTCGCTCACTCTGTCTGTTAATACGCAGGCGCATTCCCCTTGGATGACGGCGTGACTGGTTCTTCAGCCGTCAATTCTACCTCTACCACCGCCTCGTCATCGACTGCTTCAACAATCAGCACTCAATCCGCAGTCACCGACATTCAACCTCCGAAATTGAGCTCCAGTGTTTCGCCAACGACTGGTCAAGCGTCTTCAACGACGGCACCGAGCTCTGATAGGAACTTGTCTAAGGACGTGCCGGTGATTGAGAGCGCGAAGGTGGAGGGTGACCCTGCTACTACTACTACTGCTGCAGCTATCGTCGCGAAGTCGAAGGTGCAAACATGTGAGACCGGGGATGGCATGGTCTCCATGAAGCGGAAAAGACGGAAATGGAAGCGGACGTATGACCCCACTTCTACAGCGGCTAAGCGAAGGCGTCGAATTTTGAAAATCCAAGAAATGCAAGAGAAGGTGAGTAAGAAAGGGTCTGAGGAACTGCTATCATAATTTCGGCGTCAATCTTCTAGCGATAGTGTAGTAGTGGACCTATTTGACTGATTTATGAATTAATAACTTATTTACCTGTATCCAGGATTTAAAAAATGAAGATGGTTCCAAAAATCGAAGAAAAAATTTCTTCTTGATGACTCGTAGCATCAGAGGACAGGAATTAGTCGATCCTCGTTATAGGATTTGTCGTATGATAGGTTTGTCGTTAGTTTCGTCCATTGATACGAATTCCAAGTAAAATTTAACGAAACCTACTAAATTTGGACGTCCTTCAGTAGTTTAAAAATGAATATTTGCATAACATAGTGTTTTGGGGGAAATGCGTCCTGAAAAAGGCCAATTTGTTTATACTGTGCTGTCATCATTGATTCAAATTCAACGATAATTTCATGAATTTTTCAAGGCCTGAGGACCTCTGATGTGAAGTTGTTTCGATCACAAATAAGTTTCTGCATTATTGGCTGTCAAATTAAGTGACTTTCAAAGCCACTTTCACCCCGTCATTGGGAGCATAGTTGACGCCAACTTCATCACGACGAGAGGTTGGGAATGCAAAATGAAATTACCAAGATGAATTACTCTCCTATTCCATTGATAGATCAACTGATGTTGATAAGGAAATCTCAAGGGCCCAATCGAATATGTACTTCTCACACATTTAAATGGATCCGAGCCCAAATGTAATTGCAGAATTGATGTCGCATTATTTCGGTAGATATGTCAATATGACAGAATATGCGATGAATTATTTTATAAGTCCACGATAAGCTTATTTTGATGTCGAGTAGGTCTATTTTCATGTAGGCTGCATATATGCAGTGCTACATTTACGTTCAAAACCAAAAATTCCTATTTCATGGATTGTACAAGAGAAAAGAACATCAAAGTCAGGCCCTAAATACTTAGACGTTTCTCGTTCTTTGGACGTAAAGGCCTATTCCTTTGACTGACTGTAAACTGTCTTTTTTGTTGCTAATTGATCGAAATGCTTGAACTCGAACCAACTGTAGGTCGGATCTTCAGCATGGCACACTGTCATCGCTTGAGATATCTATGATCTCAAAATATGTTGGTGACGATTTTGTTGGCAAGTTATATTGGGAAGTGTAACTGCAGAAGTGTGTAAGAAACTTAAGCGACAAAAATCAAGCTTTTGAACATTATCTCAATTACTCCGATAGGTCATGGCGAATTTACCCCGGACCTCTTTTACACTACCTTAAACGATCCGAGCTTTGTAAATGATGATAAGGTATTCGATCGTAGAATGAATTAAGATCGAATGAATTCGACATTTTGCTGTATTAAAAAATCATCCATATTTAATTCTAGCTAACTTCACTTAAAAGCAAATAAAATCTGTTACACAGCAAAACAAATCAGGCCAAGTCTCAGAAAGTGCCACGGTATCAGTTTGCAATACTTCTGCGAAACAAAATATCTTAAAGATAAGCCATCGATGTAGGTAAAATGAAGGGCGAACGGTTTTTTGATTAAATGCGTTATCCAACCTTGTCGCATTTTCCCCAAACCACCTTAATACGCAAGCGGTGTAGCTAATTGAGGATATTTTTCTTCATGTTCATCGGGTATGGCTTTATCTAGTAATGATATAAGCATACTATGTGTGAAAACTGAACAAAAGAAATTGACCGGTAGTGACATCCGGTCATTCAACCCCTGCTGACCTGGATATTGGACTCATTAATGGTGCGATGAAAGTTTTTAGCTCAGAACTCTGATGATAACGCCCGTCAATGATTCCTTCAGTTCGACGCCACTCATTTAACTCGGCAAATTCTAATGAAAAGATAAAATTTTCTTTCATTATACGAATGGTTTCTTTCGTTTTTTTATTATTCTTCAATAGCACACAAACAGCATTTGATTCAGTAATTGTGAGACAAGCATCAGATGATGCAATTATTTATGAAAATGAGAATTCAAATTTTACGTTTTCTTGAAAGTGCAATAGAAGTGTTTACGGAAGCACTGCTGCATCTACTTCTAGAGAAATAGTTTCTGGATCTGTGTTTTCATTGTTAATGTGCTACAGTTTACTAGTTGGTCGCGCAATGAACATAACTGACTGGAAAGATACCTTGTTTATGGGTCGTAATTCTGTTTTCTTTGGAAAGAGGGAAATTCTGATGATGAGATGAACTGTATTTTTTATAGACGATTAATTTCAGCTGTTATAGCTATCCTCATGTAATGAATTTGTGAAAATTCAGAGTAAGGGTTAAAATTCACATCAGGAAGAGATACAAAAATTACAAATAATGCAGAGCAATGTAGACATTTTTTAGGGCAGGTATGCAAGAGTGGGATTATGCGGCAGGCAGTACAGGGTTACATAGTAGAGCCTACCATTAGCATTTTTTGAATGACCACTGAGAATATAGAGAACTGTTATGTGAATTAAAGAATCCTAGTGATACTCCTTACCTAGCCTAAAAATATTTTTACACAGTTCTGTATTGTTTGTAATTTTTTTATCTCATATCAGTGTTTCTTAACCCTTACTTATTGCGGACTAAGCGCTCACCTCAAGTGGAGTAAGACTTTAAATAAATGCGGATCTATCATGCGTAATGACGTCGATTTATAATCGCGCTGAAATACAATTAAACATTTTTATCTCAAATTCAGTCGCTACAGATGATGTCCCGTAAAACTTGTATAAAGAAAGATTGCGCGTCTGATGCTACACGAAATTACGAAGCATCTAGAAAAGCAAAAAATACAGTATACATTACAGTAGAACATCAACTGAGCGAGCCAATTGGAATAAAGCATTCTTTAGTCAACCGTGAAAAATCGATAAACGCTGTCAACCTGGTGGTGGATAACCAACTCTGACTGAATCGCACGCTCGTAATTTGCATTAAAGTAGCGCTATTATTGCCGGCAACACATATCGTTGTGTCAGCGTAGCCTCTCATGACGGCAAAATCTGTAAATGCTCTCTATGCTAATCATATTGTAGGAATACTTCTTCGACTCTCAGACAGCGCCCTCGCATTAATAAACCAAATCAAAGACAGTGGAAGTCATCTGTGTACCAAATCCGCCATTGATTAAGCGTTTTATGCCAGAAATAATCTTTATTTCACATCAACTTCGCGGACTAATCTCACTTGTCCCGCGGACCGGGCGTTGAGAAACACTGTCTCATATCCTGATGTTAATTTTAAATCTTACTCTGCATTTTCATAAATTCATTACCTGAAGATAGCTATAGATAATAGAGGGAATCAATCGCCTGTAAAAGTACGGTTCACTCAATCACTTGAATTTGGCTCTTTCCAAAGAAAACAAAATTAAAACTGACTGAGTTAATCACGATGATTCTATCTGCTCATTACATCGTGCATATTCTAAAGAAAACAAATTACAGTCATTCAGGGATGAGATTTCAACGAAATTCTGGTTGCCGCCTCGAGTTGGTTGCTAGCAGCAAAATATCTTCATTTTATGGATGTGTGCCCCTTCCATTATTTCTGATAGGTTAACCTCACATGCGAACTCAAATCTCTGATAGTGTAAAAGTTTTCATTGAAAAACATGCAGCTTTAGCTATCGTTGTAAAAATGCGCTGTCTCTTCATAATCCGGTGACCATTTCGATGAAAAATACATCATAGTAAAGCTCCGAAAATATTTTCGTACCTGAATCATTATCATGTTTGGATAGCTTTCATGTTTACGATTTCTTGGAGGAACTACTCTCTTACATCATTCCAGGATTCACTATGAGGGACACGAGTGCATCACAGTTACCTAGAGGCTGAGGATTTGGTATCTCAAGAAACTTCTGGCGCGTTACTTTGACGCAGATGCTATAGCCTTGTGGTGTTGTACTCGCTTTGTTTCGGGGAGATCTGGGTTCAAACCTTGGTCGGTCAAACATACGACTTTTAAAGTTGTATGAAAAATGGAGCAACAAGACAGTGAGATGCAGCATGAAGGCCCACAACAGAGAATCTCCGACTTAAGAAAGCGTGGAAAAGAAGGGAGGTCGACAAAGGATTGGCAAAGTGACGGACAATTATTGTAGGTGTTGCAAACAAACCTCGGAATCATTCATCTAATGGGAGGCTAAAAGAATTCGGAAGTTTTTCTTTTTTTTACGAATTTTTTCCACCCCCCTAGCTAGAGCCATGAAACGAAGCTAGCTAGGGGTTCATGAAAAAAACTAATAAATTTCTTAGCCTACGGAGGAACTGGAGCATTGTGAAACGGAAATACATCCAAAATAACCCTATCCATACCAAAAACTTCGTGTGGGACTAGTGGGAGGCTTTGCGCCTCGTCTCTTGACTTGAGTCTTTTCATGTGTGCTTCGCGCCCGTCTTTCCTGTGGCCGCAGATGCGGGAAATTAAAAAAAAACATTCTTATCATTGAACTCAAAAGAATGATAGTGAACTCGGCCGTCTTATCTGTTTTCGTTAATATAAAGCTTTATTTATTCATCTTTATAATCTTATTTCCAATGGGATTCGAATGTGCTAGAGTTTATTGAATCTTGACTTACAAGCAGCTCTGTAATAAGTCACTTTCTCAACCGTAAATCAATGTATCTTAGCCACATTCGTTCCCACGAAGTATTCGAACTATTCAAAATTGAATTTGCACACTAAGCAGCAATCTATCGGTGAATTGGATCTGTTTCAGGCTGAAGCGGCAACTCTTTCCTCATCTACTGATCAGGCACCCCCAGAGCTCACTGCTGAAGAGACGACAGAATCTCCTCCTGTACTCGCTGCAGAAGGAGCAGCATCCCTTCAACGTCGTTTGAAAGGAAAACGAGGTAGAAAATGGAATTTGGAGCTGTCCCCAAAGGGAAAACATCACTCACTCAAGACAAAATCGATGCTGACTGGTCCGGTGAGTGGAGGTAAACAAGATGTGGAGAAGACGAGACAATCTTCTACGAGGCGAAGACGACGACGGCAGCATTTTGGATTTTATCAATTCGAGCAAGACTATGAGGTGAGGGTGAATTCAATTATATTTGTTAACATGTAGGCTAGCCTACATCTAATGACCAGATAAGTAAATTCAACGATTCAAGAAGGAACTTGCAGAGAACTTGTTTCTTGTTCAACTTTAATTACATGGGTCGTATTTATCCGGATAGAAGCCGCGGCTTCTATAAAAAGCTGTGGATGCGGATAGCAATCGAAGGTCGAAGGCGGCTTCTACAAAATAGTTAGTTTGGACTTGTTACAATTTTGTTGAATAATAGGTCATTTCACGAAATTTTTTGCATGTGGTATTCATCAGTGTTCAAATTTACTATCTGCCGTGTTCATTTAACTTCAAATATCCGACAGAAAATTTAAAATATGAATTCAGACGAGCTTGCTATCAATGTGGTCCTATCGATATTTAGCAGATGATACCGTAGAGGTAGGTTTTGCTAAATTGAACACATTGATTATCATTAGGGTTGCACCCGATAGTTCATATATTAACTAACTGTTATTTAATGACATTGTATGTTGTACATTTACTCTCATGTTGATCGCTTTTACCGTAAATATCCATTCTTTGAATTAAAGAGAAATTGAATAGAAATTATTTCAGGATACGATTCCATTATTTTTATTGATATAGAAAACGTTTATGTCAAGCGGAAGATCTTTCGCGAGATTATCAAGCAGTATGTATATATTAAGAGAAGTGAACGCACTTGTCTAAGGCCGTCTGTAATCTTTGATTTATATATACTGTAATGATAATGAAATAAAAGTAATAGTAGGCCGTAAGTAAATAAAACTTTCGGTAAATGTTGCAAATGAGATAAAATGTGTCTTTAACGCACCCCTTACTTTAAAGTTAAAAAGCATCAGATGAGCATGTAGCTTGCATTTATGTAGGATTAATTCACTATTATTATTCATTCATTGAATGTACTACCCTCGTTCATTATTCTAAAGATTATTTATAGATTTATGAGACTTAATGTTGTTATTTCATACTGTAAAGAATTTGATGACATAATGTAGATACGTCATCTGAGATAATTTGGTACTTCTTTTCATTCCACCCACATTTTGTTGTCGACTCACGCGAGTGTTGCAACGCCAACGATCTTCTCTGACGTCTAAGTACAGTCTCATATCATGGCCGGCTTCACAAAATCGTTGTTTGTGTAATATCCCCTTCCTAGAAGCCTAGAAGCAACTGTATAGCACTCGCTTTGTCCTTCACTGCGGTAAGCAAACTCATGCAGTTCATGATCCCAAGTGTATGAAGAAGCTGCGTTGCTATTTGAACAAGTAATTAGGGGACCAATCATAGTCCGTGTGACACCCTGTGTGTGTGTGTGACCGTGTGAGTCCGTCTGTGACAGATCAAGTGTGAGTCATTGTGTGACAGATCAAACATATCCTAACTCTGTGTGGCTAAATTTGACGAATGTGGAAAGTTTTGATCGATGCACTATCCGGTACCGGATACCGGATAGTTAAAATTTTCACTATCCGGTGCAACCCTAATTATCATGTAATATTTCTATATGCGTCTATCTATACCTTCTCAAATTTAAATTTGCGGTTAGTATTTGGTGCTATTCAAGGATCTCAAGTCACAAAATTCAACAAAAAGCCGTGGTAACATTGGTATTCATTAAATTATAATCTAGCCGGCGCCCACTCTAAATTTAAGTGTCGTGTAGACATGGTGGCACTTGGACAGGTAGGACCTACAGAAGTACATCGTTTCGCGGTAGAATTACCAGTTTCAAGTGCTCATCATGACAGTGTTTTATGAAACTCCGTGGTGGGCCTTCTGCTTTCTCCTGGACTGTCTGACAGGAATTACCAATAATCAGTTGATTGCTCAGTTATTCCAATTTCAATTAATTGATTCCAATAACAATTAATTAATTAACAATTAATAATTAATTGTTCAGCTTCCTATTTGAGTTAATTGATGGCATAGTGTTTCAGTTTTTAATTAGCTGATTTGCATCAATTTCCTATTTCAATCAGTTGATTGACTCACATTCCAATTACAACAAGTCGCATTTGCTTTTTAAAAAAATCTGCTTTATAAGTGTGCTGAATGGATTATTGCTTTTCTTATCCGACACGTACCACATCATGAAGAAACTCGCACTGCGAATTCATGTATCTGGACACTTTGATTTTTCAATAGTCCACTGCTCACACGAACGCCTGCATGCTCTACCTTTGACAGTAGGACGCGACGCACGCAGACGCTTATATTACGTAAAAGCAGGGTTGGGCAAGAAACTGAAATTGAAGGATTCGTCTAGTCGGTGGACTGTAGCGAATCCCATAATACTTCAGAATATAATGAATATCACTTTGCGATTTAATGTGATAATGATACTTATCTACATGATACTGATTGGTCACTGACACATTACTTTTTTATATTATATAATTGCCTAAAAGCAGGTTTTGTATAATGTAATGATCACCTGTTCCTGTGATATATGCGTATTGATTAATGAAAACTTGACCGACCGCCGACTACATTTTCTAGATCTATTATGGAATTCTACATAGTTCGTATAGGCCACCTCAAAAACATAACTCAGTATTACATATCTATTCATAGTGGTTACCTTTATGGGGAAAATATGTTATCTTATTGGTAAAAGCGAATTTGTAGCTGAGATCAGTCGTATTAAAAGCAATATGTACAGGTCCGACGCTTCATGCCTTCGCGTTTCTTCAGGGACAGTTTCAGGTAAAAACAGACGGCGTAAAGGATTTTTTTAAATGTTCATTCATTTTGATAATTGATTAAGCAGAGGTGTTCAAGTCGAACGAAAGCTGCTCCCCCACACGTGACTGCACCCACATGGCGAATATCCGAATTCCAAGACATGATGTACTTTGTACCGAACAGATCATTTTAAACACATGGATTTGATAGTCAGAAAACAATCGTTTCTTATTGGCTCATTCAGTTAACAAAAGGCGGTGCCTTGGGTTTCATTAATTGTTGCATTCACACAAAGTAGGCCTATGCACATGCAATCATTGTGTGAAAAGGTTAAACAGGCCTACAACAACAGCGAATATGTTTTGATCTCAACACCGTGAGCTAGCTTGATTCGTTCATACACAGCAGACCGATGTGAGTATTGTGTGAAAAGTATTTACAGACTTAACACAATCAACCAGACAGTTAACTATTTTCAGTAGATCAGTAGAGGACATCCAATGGACAATGTTTTTGGGATACTGAAGGGCTTGACATGAAATGAGATAAATCGAACGTTCTTTAGATGAAATACAGACCTGCCAACTGTCCCGGATGTCCCGGAAAAGTTAAAATTCTGTCCCGGATTTTGAATTTATGAACCTAAGATGAATTCTAGATCGTTTAAGAACGCATATTTCAAAAATTTGCATGCATGATGATGAAGTTTGTGGATTTATTAGTGGCATTGTCTTTTCACGCTGATGTCTTTTATTAATCATTATGTAGCCCGGTTATGCTGATTCAGAACGAATTTTCAGTATGGTCAGAAAAGTTAGGACTGAATCCCGAGCTTCAATGTCCGTACCTACCCTCGAAGCGCTTATGATAAATAAGACGGAAGTCGGTGTGCAATTAACTGATTCTGTTTTGACGAAGTGCTAAAAGGCAACAGTGGACTTTTTGAGGAAGTGATCACCGGAGACTTTTAGACTCTTAGACTCTCTTAGCCTCTTAGAATTTTCGTCCTCAGATTAAATATAATATTTTGTTGAATATGTATATGCTTTGATTTGTCCAGATAAATGTGTCTCAATAGTTTTGTTATCTTTTATTAAAGTAATTTACCACTTATGTTCACCACTTCCATTCTGATTAGAATAAACAAATCGCATTTTGTTTAATTGTTTTGCGTTGTTGCGTGTACAGCAATAAAATCTTTTCAGCTTATTTTGTTGCTTTCGTTGTGAAATTTGCAGGACATGAGCAAGCCAAGTACTTTGAGGAATTTCTCACAGAATTTGAGACATAGCAATACTGGCAGATATGTCGCTAAAGTCTCGTGTCAGAAAGGTTTTACATTTGAACAGATTTTTGAATTCATTGCACGGCATCCTAGATAAAAGCATCCGTAGCCTTGATCTTAGAGTTTGGTTTCTCGAACCTATGGGTAGGAATCTGAATTTAACCAACGACAGATTTATCTGTTAAGATTTCAAGAGTTGCTCTATATCGAAATGTTTATTCATTCGATCATTTGCCATCATAATCGACAAAATTCGCCAAGTCTTGTAGACCTTTAGTTTAACATTTTTATGGTCCACAGTTGCCTTGCTGTTATGAAATAGACGTATTTATCATTTATAAGTGATATTTTTCTACTTTTGATTCCAAATCATAAATGGAGTTGAAAAGCTGATGAAATGGGATTGCTACTCGACCATTTTGGTAATACCGTAAATACCCGCATATAGGACGCACTTTTTTCAGAAGTTGACCTAAAAGCTCAGGTGCGTCTTATCCATGGACACATTCATTATAAAAATAATGCATTTATCAAAAATCAAAAATTTCCTATAAACATTTCATACTTGCAATATTTGTCAATATTTATCAATATATCAATATTTTTGACTGGCAGGATGAGTGAGTCATGAATCAGCACACACTGCGATCGTAGCAATTGAATGGAGATGACTTAACTTAATGAAACCGTTTCTATAAAAAATAATGGAAATTGAGGATTAAAATTAGGATGCGTCCTATACGCAGGCGCACAGTCGTTCCTTCGCTTTTGGGGTCAAATATCCACTGCGTCCTATACATGGTATCGTCCTATACGCGGGCAGATACGGTAATAAAATTTGTCCCGGATTTTCATGTTTCAAGGTTGGCAGATCTGGAAATAAAAGTTTAACGAGTAGAGAACTATGATTATTTTGTTTCACTCATAGAATCTGAGATTCGTGCGACGAATCCTCAGTTCGGATTCGTACAGGCAGATTCGAATATTCGCGCCCAACCCTGTCTAAAAGTGCATGTATTATTCAACAAATATCAAGACGGACTTCGAGTTGTCCAAAATCTGCTCTTAGGGTTCTTCAGACAATTATTATTGCAAATGTACGCAATCGCTCCCGATTCCAATTAATTGATTGAAAAGAGTAAATTGTAGTCAATCTTCTATAATACTAGCTGTTTGATCCAGTAATTTGTCGGTATTTAACTCATCACATTCTTGATTCGACAGACGGAACCATATGAACCTGCCGAAGAGCGCACCTCGGATGGAGCTATTCGACTTCAACTTCCTGACATGCCTCCATCAGTCAATCTGAATTCAACGGAGGCGTCTGAGATGAAGCCTGTACAGAAGACGGTAGTTCATCAATCCCCTCCTGGCCTATCACCACCCGCACCACTGCCGACTGAGCCGGTGAAACGGAAGCGAGGTCGTCCACCGAAACGCCCTCCTCCTCCGCTCACGCCGATGATGCCGGTGGAAGAAACAGCGCCAATTGTCATTGTGGAGAAGCCAATACCTGACTCCGCGCTGCCGCCGAGGAAGCGATACGTAGAGGCGATGATGGCATCTGAGGTGACGGAAGCGGTGGTGACTCCGAAGAAACGTGGCCGACGAAAAGGAAGCAAAAGTGAGGAATCGTTATCTATTCTCAAAGCAGGTTAATCTCAACAGTTACTGGGGGCAAGCCTTCAGCAACATTGTCGATAGAAAGCCGATACTGTTGGAGGAGGATTTAACTTTTCACAAATTTCCGTCTATATAGGCCGCGTGAGGGGCCGTCTATATAGGCCGCGTGAGGGGAGGGAAAGATGATCGTTGTCATGTATCATCGAATTTGCTGACAAGCTGTTGGTCAGCAGAGCATCATGACACGTATACGCAGGTCAGATATAGAAGGCGTAGAAGTTGAGTCTATTATTCAATCCCCTGACGCAGCGTATTGTCGAAAATGTGAAATTGATAAAAACTTCCTCAAACAGCATCGACTCTCAATCGATATTTTGAATTAAAATGCTGCTTAAGTGAAATTTCATTTGAAATTATCGGTATGCATGGACCTATGTGTGCAGTCGTATCGCAATGAATCTTAGTGAATGAATAGCAAAAGATAAAAATAAAGCAATATAAGAGGTTGTAGATACACAATATTACCTAAAAATCTAATGAATGAATATTGAAATGCGCATTATTTGGTTGGAGACACTGTGGACGCAGCTTCTAGACGACCTTCTTTTGTACAGCCGAAGAGATACTGGAGTAGTCACATCACAGAAACGCACTTTCAATAAAAAAACTTCCAATTCGATGAAAAATGTACCCCAGATTTTTTGTGCTATCGACAGCAAGCAGTTTTTAAGTTTTTTCAGTTTTTGATGCTAGTTCTGTACACGCTTTGCTTTCCTATTACGGAGCATTTCATCACTACAGCATTTTATCAAAAAGTGGAATTATCATGAAAATCCTTCAGCAGTTTGCGGCTCCTGGGAAGTTCTTGGCGTCTATCAGAATTGGATTTGATTTAAGACAGTCAATGTTGTACTATATTCTTTCGTTAGATAATTTTCATCAGTCACATGACATATGACATGGTTCAAGTAACATGGTTGTGATTATAACATAATGAACTGCTGTTCCCAATAGGACTTATCAGTACATGTCTTTCCGCTTTCATTGTAATATCATGCCGAGTACGATTGACAATTCATTTTTAACTGGACAACATTCAGCATGTATGCATTTATTAACTCGACATTTTCGTGAAAACAGAGTTACAAATTTGAATTAGCCGCTGGTAGCTCTCTAAAATTAGTATCAAAACAGGTTATGTTTTGAACATACTCAGAATGGATTTGCATTATGAAATACATATTAAAATTCTTCATTTAGTTTGTTATCAGGCAACAACACAGGAAGGGTCAACGTTATCTATCTAGAAGCATTGGCGGTCAGCCAAACGGTCTCTGAAATGCTTCAAGTTATCTAAAGTCCTTCACTTCTGAGTTGAATCTGTACGAAAGTGACAGCTAGTATGAACTGATGATGTACAAACAGCAGCAGTACTGTATTTGTTAATGATGCAAGATTTGAAAATTGTGAGATTTACTATGTAATTTTCATGATCATCGCTCAAAGGCATCGATATTGGGGGCTGACATCAACTGCATGTTGTGATGAAATTTCTGTCAATCTTATGCCCTACTTGTATTGCATCTGTAGAATTATCATGTACTAGCATGATAATGCAGTGTCACTTCTGATGTGAACCTATGATCGGAATTCTGTGTTTTCCCATCGTTCCTGGAAATGCAGTGAATTCAGCGGTAAGCGAAGTGTACAGCAAGCTAAAGCGTCGACTAGCAAATGACGAAAGGAAATTTATTAAATATAGTGCGCTTAGTCATCGATAAACTTGGCGTTACCCTCATCTCTTTCAAATGGACGATCAATTCAAGGGTTAGAAATATTCTATTTTCTTTTACAGTTTCAACTGAAATGGCAGTCACTCCCGAACCATTATCCTCAATTGAAAAAGAACCTCACAAGAAAGTCACCAAATACTATTCCACTTCTCCTAGTTCTGTCTCTCCTGCAACTTCTCTCAAGGGTCAAGTGAGTATTTGATGCGGTTTGAATAGTTTGAAAGCATCACATAATTTGTAAGCAAATGAAAGCGCGCATCTAGGCGAATTAATAATCTCCAATGCTCTGAAGGCCTTTCGTCGGTCTTCTCAGCAGAAGATACCCGGTAGAAGGAATGCAAACGAATGATGAAAATGAGAAGTACAACTACATGTCAAAAAAGAGATGTCTTCACCACGGTAGATGAATACCAATTAGCTTGAAGTATCGAATATGCAAAGCTTAAGAAATGAGTAAAAACCTGTGATTTCCAGCGTGAAAGACATTGGAAAACTTGTCACGAAGATATCTACGATCGCAATTACAGTCAATGACATGAGAAGCTATGGCAGAGGAACTGCGGCGACTGTCACCTTCGATGTGCCAATTAGGAATGTGTTCTTCAGATCGAACGGCAAGACCTCTGCTCGTCCTACTGTACTAGACTGACCCTCATTCGCACAGCAATCGGTAGGCGACGGAAAACCAGCAGGAATTAGGCAGTTGATCTTTAGGAGAGCGCACTGGAATGCGTCTGGTTTGGTCCTGTCACATACTCTCGTGGTACATGGGAGAATGAAGTCACGAATGAAGTATTTTTATGACTCTTATATGAATCGGCGTATATGCCAAGTTATATTCTCCTGGCTTCATTCGCAGTTTTTCAAGTAGATCTACAAAATTTCTTACAAAGCTCGTATTATAAAATGCGTTGTTTGTAAACATTTTCGTAACTAAGAACTACGAAAGTTCATCAATGATTTTGAAAATTCGTGCTCTTGGCCTGTTGACTGTCGAAAGATATTTCTGTTCGGATTTATAACTTACCGCTTGGTTAACGGATGTCATCGACCATTTTGGAGTATGTAATAATAATAATAATAATAATAATAATAGAACTTTATTGCCAATACAAAAGCGGTATATGACATGGTATGGTACAGTACATCAGGCATCATACAGAATCAGGAAGAGGAAGAAAACTTTACAAAAGATTTGTTGTACATGGCGCTGGTTCTTTTCTTAGGGAGCAGAGTTCTTTGGTGACGGATGGTGCAGGACAGTTCTTCACGAATTACAAAAAATTGGGAGAGGGGATGAGTGGACTTATTTTTGACAATTTTTACAATCAAATGCTGACAGGTTTCATTCAACATGTTAGTAAGGGAAGGTTTATTTACAACGCCAGCCCAACGCCTGGCCACACGATCAAGTTTCTCTTGTTTCCTGTATTTACAAATGTTCAAGTCATACATGGCCGGCCAACAGAAGGCTATATGGGAAAAAACGAAAGACATGTAGGCGAGCCAGATAGAAGAAACAGAGTTCGAATTACAACGAAGCCTTTTCACAAGCGAGAGACCGCGACAACACCTTTTGTACAATTCTAAAAACTGGCGGTTCCATGATAAATCTGCCTCAAAGTAAACTCCTAAAATTTTCAGAACTGAAACGCATTCAATAACATGATTGTTGATATATACAGTTTCAACAGAAGCAGTGGAGGAGCGAGAGATACACATGTATTTGGTTTTATTTACATTAATGGACAACTTCTTTTGGAGGGACCAGGCAGAAAAAGCATTCACAACAGGTTGAAAATCATGATATGAATCTACGTTATTTAGATGGATGAGGGTAATGTCGTCAGCATATGCAATAATCTTGGTTTGAGGTAAAGCAGGGAAAACATCAACAAGCAGAATAAAAAGAAGGGGACCTAAGATAGAGCCCTGAGGCACACCACTACTAACTTCTTTCCAAGGAGTAGCAACACGATCTACAAACACGCGTTGCTTTCGGTTACGAAGAAAATTACCAATAAAGCGAAGCGTAAAGGGGTCACAAGCGAACCGATCAAGCAGGGTCTCTAAAAGAGTTTGGTGACTAATACTATCAAATGCCTTTTGATAGTCAATGGCCAGGATATTTACAAAGTTTTATGGGTTGGAGGTAATATGTTCAAGAACAGAAAGGCGAATGGCTAAAACTGCATTTGTGCAACCCCCGAAACTATTGGAAACAAACCCAAATTGGCGAGTATCAAGATCGTGATTGAGGGACGGTAAAATAACGTACTTTTTGATAAGTTTTTCAAGGATTTTACTGGGGAAGGGCAATATCGAGATGGGACGAAACTCAGAGATATCCTTCTTTGGTAGAGGGGTGACATTAGCCAATTTCCAAGGGCTAGGAAAGGAACTAGTGCGCAGGCATAAGTTATACAGTAAAGTAAGAGGGGTGACGAAGACGTCAGCAAACATGCGATAAAAATATCCGGGGAGACCATCAGGACCTCTGGAGTTAGATTTAGAAGATGTCATAAGGTGATACACTTCTTTTTCAGTGATGGAGAGAGGAGGACAAGCAGCTTCATGTATGCGGTGATCTTTAAAAAGATGAAGATCCGATAATTGGAAGACGGTTGAACATTTTTCATTAAGGGAAGAGGCTAATGAATTACCAAATGAGGCAGTTGTATTTTGTGACCGGTTCAGTTGGGAATTGATAGATTTCCATTTATCCTTAACGGACGAAAAAGCCGTATTAGAGTAAAATTTCAGCTTAGCTTTAGATGATTCGCTTAGAAAGAGCTCCCTCAATTGAAGAAATTTTAGGTTGTTTCCTCGAGACAGAGACTTGTCCCTACAGTCAGAGAGGGCTTTTAAGGCGGGGGTAAGCCAAGGGGGTCTATGGAGCGCATTCTAACCGTTTTCGAAGGAAAATAAGTCTCATAGCAAGAAAGGAGAAGTATTTGAAAATCTTCAACTAAGAGATCGATACCCGTAGTAGACTCAATAGCTTTATGCCAGTCAACAGATTGCAGCAGCAACATACATTGAACAAAGGTGGAAGGGGTACATGATCTGACAATCAGTTTAGTAGTAGAAACAAGCTTAGGGACAATACTCTTAACAAGGACACCTTTGTGGTCGGAACGGCCAAGGGGGCAATGCAAACAAGGGTGTCAAATAAATGCTTTTGATTAGTGATCACAATATCGAGAACACCTTCCTTACGAGTAGGCTTCGTCACAATTTGGGAGAGGTCATTATAAACACAAAAGTCATGGTAGTGTAGACGAAGGTCATTAATGTCACCAATCATCAGAAAATTACTACATGTAGATTGGGTATTGTCTATCAGTAACTGGAGTTTATCCAGTACCACATCATGGGCAGAGACATTGCCCCAGTAGGGATGATAAATGATGGCAAGAGCGGTGTCAAGTTCATCAAGGCGATAACAAAGCACTTGAGACTTGACATCACGAAAACGATCGTCACAAATAACAGAAGTGGAAAGTCGGGACTTAATAAACAGTAAAATACCACCACCATTAGCATTGCGATCCTGCCGCAATACTTTGTAGCCAGGTAAGGTGATGGATAGATCATCAGTTGTGGCATCAAGCCAAGTTTCAGTTAGCCCGATCACATCAGGGGAATACTTAGCTGCTCTCACCTTCAAATCATCCAGTTTGGCGAATACAGACCGGGCATTGAATAGCAGGATGGATGGAGCATTCGGACGTTTACGATGGGGCTTACGTAACTTGGGTTTAGAGACTGCTGTAACGGACGCACCGACGAGGCTGATATCACCAAGTCAGGAGTTGGTCGCTTGGACATTCGCTGCTGAGGAAGGCGCTGTGTTGTGCAATAGCTTGTGGAACCACAAAGCCCGCCGCTTTGTGCGCGGGAGTCTGTAGTCTCGTCGAAGGCTTAGGATCTCAGTACGTGAATAGCACAAGCGAGCTGTTGATGACATAATGCGATGCAGGGAAGGAAGTGGGGAAAACGACACGCGCAGTTGCAACAAACATGGAGGCGAAGCAATGTGACTAGAAGCTAGGACACAAAAAATACAAAAAGTCGGGTTATGACCATGAGATGACGAATGAAAGTTTCACCAATGAATAGATTGTCTCCTGACGAGTCCAGCGATGTAAAAATGAGACATCAATGATGTGAAAAAAATCAGTTTTCTCTCCCGAGTAATTTAATGCCACCAAATAATTACGAATAAAAAATATGTACACAGCCGACGTTTCGGGTCCAGAACCTTTCTCAAGGTAAGGCAGCAATAAAATGACACTGTCTAAACTGGCTCGTTAGATACGCAGTATAGCTCCGGTTGTCTCATGACGTCTGTTCATTTTAGGATGGCACTTATTGATTAATCGCGATTCCACCACGCTTGTTTCAACAGGATCATTTAAGCAGCGAAGAAATTCAACATCAAAATCATCAATCAAACCGTTAACAAGACAGGTCTTACTGTGTTCAGACAAAGCACTTAGATCATTTTTATTACGAATACTGAGACTGTGTTCGTTGTATCTAATGTAGAATGGTCTAGCAGTTTTACCCTATATATTTATCACCACACTTTCTACAAGAGAATTGATATACAACACACGATGTCTCACCGTTATGATTTTGAGATAGCTTGTTGCATATTCTACAATCATTGTGTTTACTTTTTTGCCTTTTTTCTTCAAAACATTACAGTTTTTTGTTGCCCGTACTGACGAGACGGACATTCAACCTATGTTTTCTTATTTGGTAATTAATTTTCCGATTAAGACTGTCGCTTATAAACGGTAACTTCAAAATGCTTTTTTTATCATCGTTGATTTTACTAGTTTTATTTTTTTGGGTATTTCTATCAGACACACTCAAATCCTTATTAGTGTATCCATTAAATTTTTTTAAATTTTCTTTACATTTTTTCTCCGATTCCATTTTAATGTTATCAGAGAGCGTTGAACTACATCGATTACGTGTGTCTATAATGCTCTGCTTTACGAAATTAGTTTTGACGGAGCTCGGTAGCCAACTATCTTTTTTCAAAGCATTGCCAGACGATATGTCTTTTACATATTTTTTGTGCATGATTTTCCTATTCTCTAACCAAATACTTAAATCTAAAAAATTCAGTAACCCATCTTCGGGGTTTTCAATGGTAAACTTTATGTTGTCATCAATCGAATTGAATGTCTCTAATATGAAGTCACAGTATTCTTTGTTTCTTTGCAACGGACCGATGATGCAGTCATCAATGTATCTTTTATAAATCCAGTTATTTAACTGTAGGCGTGAATTTATAATAGACATTGCCTTTTCTTCTATATAACCCATGAATATGATCGAAAATGGGGGTGCATAATGAGAGCCCATCGGACACCCTTTAATTTGTAAATAATTTTTGTTATATTCAATCTCATAGTTGTAGGAGACGAATTTGATCATGCTGATGAATTGATCTGGATTAATTCCGAAGTTATCAATATCAGTCCAATGATTTTTAGCGAAATCAGAAATCACGCAAATAGCTCTGTCAATTGGAACGCTGGGGTAGAGGTTCACAACATCTAAAGAAATAAATGTGGGATTTTCGGCTATGTCATTAGAGTTTAATTTCTCGAAGTCATTCATTAGGTGCAAGGAGCTTGATAGATGTGCTGGTACGTAATTAGTCAATTGATTTAATATTCTACCGCAAAACCAATCGATTTCGTTTCCTGGTGTATTCACCACCGAAGCTATAGGCCTCAGGGGAAAATAATTTTTATCAGTTTTCTCCTTGTGATATTTAATTAATGTATAGAAAGAAGCTGGTGAAGTGCCTGATACCAACATACGCTGCATGTTAGAACTACTCATTTTGTTTTTCAAGACGTTATTAACTAATTGGTTCGCTTGTTTTTCTAGAGATTTGTACTTACTTTTATCAATGCGTTTATAGATAGCTTCATCCATGAGGATATTCTCGGTTCTATTGACAATATCATTGTCATGGGTAACACAAAGCCGGTTACTTCAGTTTGTGGCGACAACAGATAATTCGTTTTGTTTTAAAAGGTGCTTACTATTTTTTATTTGTTTGTTAATTTTCCTAAATGATTTACTTTGCTTACAAAATTCGGCCTCCTGACTAACGGCATTAATAACCTCTTTTTTGAAAAGGGCAAGATTTAACTCCTCGTCGTTAGTCATCGTTTTTGGCATTTTAATTCTATTTTGATGGAATGGAATATTGATACTAGCAGTGCTACTGTGTGTATTTACGTATTTACGTAATGATTTAGCGGCATTAAATTACTCGGGAGAGAAAACTGATTTTTTTCACATCATTGATTCATTATGGTCCTCCCGCCTTAAGCCATCTCTTATAAAAATGAGACAGCTTCGATAGCTTGAGAAGAAATTGTGAAGGAAATGTCGTGATGTGCTGTTGTCTAAACGAGGTGATCGCAGACACGACCAGCTCGCTACGACGACAGAGAAGTTGTGAATCAGGCAGTAGATCTGTATGATGCTGAATCAAGCAAACAAGCTACTAGTAGAATGCATAGATAAGTGTTAGAAACAGATTGAGATCAGTGTCACTTTTTTATGAACTCTGCCGCTATGTAGTCATGACAAAATTTTTTAATTGAGAGTTTTGTGCAAAAACTACATTCTTCGTGATTAGTGTGTGTTGAGATCAAAACCAAGGTGGCAGCGCAGAAATATATTTAGAAATATATTTCTGTTATTATATAAAATAAAAAATAAGATATAGAAATATAATCTTCCATTCAAATGTCAAACATGAAGTCAGAAGTATATTGATGACAAGGAAAAAATACAGTATGAATAACAGTGATAAAAGGCAATTAGCTTGCGATTGATGGAAGGTAAGGTTGCGAAATGATATATTTTCAAAGTATCTGGAATTCATCAAAAGTAGTTAATGATGTTAACACATTTCACAATATTGTAAAGTCTACATAATTATATCTGTATGCTCAACGGCACTAGATATTTACGGCATCATAACCTTCGAACACTGACATAGACTTAATCGATGTATAACTCAAAAATGTGTACTTCAACGCATGTTAGTGATCAATCTTGACATATATGAGAACATCGACGTTCATTCTATTTTGGTCTCAGTTATTAGTAAAACGTTTGATGAAATCACACTGCTATTTCTTTTTTTGCAGAATCAACAGAATTTGACATTGGCAGCATTGTCTCCACGTGCCTCAAATCTGACACCCAAAGACAGATTTATACAGGAATATGCATCCACCCAATGTCCCACTACCTGGAGAAGGACATTAGAGAACCTTGTAAAATCTCTTCGTCATGCTTATATTGCAAAATCAACCGACTATGATGAAAGAAGTGTTGCCACAATTTTAGAGGTTCCAGATCCCGATAGGTGAGTCATTCCCGAGTTGATCAACCTCAAATGCATACGAAGCTTGTCAACTGCTCTGTTTCAGAGACTTAAATTATCATCACAGACATGTCTTCCAGGCCTCACTTGAAATTCAGACGCTGTTGAAATGTCATGTGATTGAAAGTCTGTCATGATTTCACTTTATCGATTACCTCTGCGCTATATTTTTCATGAACTGCTAAGTTCTTACATGTTTCTGTGACTATTCTTGAAATCCAAGACCTGTATGGCTCCGGAAAATCCTGCCTAATTCCGGGATTTTGATGTTTGGAATTGGATGGCAACTCAGTGTTGCATATGAATTGAAATGTGATTATTAAAAAATTATTAAAAAATTATTATTATAAATTATATAATATATAATTATATAATAAAATTATTATTAAAAAATCATCAACCTCATAGCGGCAGCACGATTCGCATCCTTCATATCCGTTTCAGAGAGCACTTGATTGCTTCCCGATTTTCAATCGCAAAATAGCATGCCAAAATAACACAATAACAACGCCAAGTGCAGTCAGTCTATAAGGTAAAGGCAATAATGAAGGCAGATGCTAAAATGAGAAATGTATAAATTAAATCACAGGCCTCCCAGCGCTCCTGTAGGCCTATTTCCTAATTTTTCCTATTTCTTATATTTTCAATAAACTTCCTATTTTTCCTGTATTTTGTTGAGTGATGCGAAAATCATTAAATCTCAATTTTAACTCAATCGATGTTTTATATGCACCGATTATAAAAACCCTTTCTTATTTTTCTGCATCGAAATACAAAAGGAAAACCTATGAAAATTGTTTAATGAAGATGGCTGTCTCTGGGCTCAGCTGTTGTTGAACGTCTTTTCGAAATTTGGGAGTCACTCAAAGTGTACATTTCTGAGAGATGAACATTTCTCTTAGCTGAACAAATGTCGTGTTCAGATGAAGGAGCCTTCACTGTATGTCATTGCCAATTCTATTTTAGATCATATAAGGCATTAAGCCTTAGTTTTAAACCCTATTTTCTCCATGATTTTTTGCATGAAATTCCTATTTTTTATGCACCAATTTTATCATTCACCAATTTCTATGATCACATGTCAATTAGTCTTAGGCACAATGTAATGTAGCTCTACTCTACGAGTATAACATAATATTCGTAGTCATGTAAGGATTCAATATGATAAAGAGTATTTCAAGTACATGCGATATAGTAGCCCTATAGAGAACTTCATTGGAATTACAGAATACGAATTACAGAAGACGATGAACGAATTTGAGACTTACAGAGTAAGTGGTATTTTATTTGCAGGTATCCAGAATACTACTATGCAGTCTCAGAACCATGCTGTCTATCGGCAGTGGAGCGTCAAATTCGTGTGAATTCCAAGAACGCACTATCGTCGATTTGGGAGGTGGATTACTGTCTTCTGCGCACCTTCGCGAATGCACGATGGTATGCAGGTGTGGGGACACCTCTTGCGAAAATGGCCGATGAACTTGAGAATGAATACAAACGTTTGAAGGTAAGCGTAATCTGTCATTCCCTGGTAAAGTGTTGAGGCAATTAGGCTAGCTTAACTGAATCGAAATTTGTCATCGAATTTGATAGGAAAAAAATCAATTTCCATGAATATGACAATTATTTTACAATATTAACATACATGTTTCAATCGATCTGATCATTATCAGTGGCAAATTAACAGTGAGCTTATGAATATAGTCTCGAATTTCAAACTCATTTTCTATCAATATACAGTACTTAATAGAAATATTGAATAACATAGTTTTCTAACAGCCACAAAGATCGCAATTAAAAAGAAAGAAAATAGCTGAATAGAACGAGTATGACTGCAATTGGTAAACATTAAAAAAAAGATGTAAATATTCAGAGTTCTGACGTTGTATGATTGTTCATTAATGGTCCATTATATCCTTTGATCATCAGTGTCTCTACTGTTTTTGGGTAATTTGTCTTCATTATGATTTCGAAACTATGAGGTGTTAGATGATGTATGTACATGGATATTTCAGAAGGAGGATTGCCTTCGATGTGTTTCATTGATCCACTTCTGCAGATGGCTGGAGTTTCTCCGATGCAGCACTGAGAGTAGTGCTCACAGTTATGCGAATATACAAGAAAGGAGGACTTGTCGAATTTGAAGAATTCTATGTTCATAAACTCACTGTTAATTTGCTACTTGGTCACATCGACAGAAACTTTTTGGAGTTGTTATTGAATTATCGTCAACAGACACCACAAAGTTTGCCTCCTCTGAATTTACGAATAAGTTCAGCATAGATAATAACGTCTTGATGATATCTGGATGCACGATTACATTGAGGATCATTATTTTATTCACGAGTTCTGATGGGATAGTGCGACACGATCATTCTCATTGAGGAAACTCATTTCAAGGAATTCAACTTAGTACTACAAGCTTTGAACTGAGAATGCATCGATCTGTGCTCAGATGCACTGGCGTTCAATCAGTATTTTGCGTCCATCACAACGAGATCTCCCCTCGCTATGCTTGCTACGTCTGTTCGTCATGAGAATCAAGTCAATCCATCGTGAAGACAGGGAATGAGAAGGGGAATTGATGACTTGGGGAACTTTGCTCCTGTCGTTCTCAGGATCAGATGCTGACCTCATTAAGTCTTCATACGCCGTTCTGATGTCTTTTACTTGGAAAAGCCTTGAAGCTCACGGTCAGATTGTCGCGAAGTTAGACGACCTTCATAGCCATCGCTATGCCGACGGGGGTAAAAGCGTGGGAAAGAAGAGTGGCAATCTGAATCAAAGCGAATCAATTGTTTCGACTGCACACAACATTGAGGGGAAACTATGCCTTTTAAAGTTAATCAACGCATTCATTATGCGACAGAAGACGACTGGTGCAGTAAATCAGAATTTTTTTAATTGAAGCATCGTCTAATTCCGCGCTCGTGAGCAAATGACGTTAGTATCATCACCGGTAATGATAAAGACGACGAAAGCTGATAACAAGAGCTTATATATGATGCGTCATTCTTAAGTGTTCTTTTCGCATTCAGATGGAAAAAGTGAATCCGCAAAAAGATTCGTAAATTTTGATCTCTTTTCAGTTGACCTTGTAACCTCATAAGGCCTGCCACTTACTAGAGCTATTAATAGCATTCAAAAAGCCCTAAATATGATCTCCATTAGTGTAGGCCTATGATAATAATAATATCGTATATTATCAAAGAAGTCACAAACAGTTCCAATATTGAGAATCGTGGGGAACCGAGCAAAGTTATATTTCATGTATGCAAGAATGAGTTGAAGGAAACTAGCAATTAATGATTGCATTGAGCACTCATGGTATCGTTCAAGGCATGAGGTGACGGTTTGTATTCAAACATTTCCGCACATGAGTTGACATTTGGAATATTATGATACCAATAATCTGTTATTCAGAGAGTACTTTCACAACGAATCACCATATATATGTATCTGATCTCAAATTAGTGATGTCGCACCGATGACAAGCTCCATCCGTTTTCATCTGTACTTTTCTTCTATTGAGCTTGACTGAAATGATGTATTGGCATTCGTCGTTTTGTCTTCCAGACGCAATGTACGACTCTATCCTGGCCGGAATCTGACCACGCTCGTTGGGTGGAGTCCAATCTGACGGCCATTGATTTGGATTCCCGAACATCTCCTTATAGAGGAGCCACTCGGGAGGCAGAACTACTTCGTTGCATCTGCGGCAATCCTCTGGATGATATCGACTATGGATGTGTTCAGTGCGATTACTGTTACGCATGGCAGCACGTGTATTGCGTTATTCAACAGCAACAACATTCGCATCGGGGTGGAGAGATAAGGAAGCTACATGAAGGCGATAAGGATGCATCTGAAATGAAGCCTCATCCGAAAACACCTGATGTGAGTAGCTAGAGAGTAGTTAGAGAGTAGTGCATGCTACTGCAGTGGAATTCGCGTTGTTCGCCTCAACTGATGTAAATATTAATTTATTTTACCCATTTAATGTGCATTAAGAATTCCGATTGAATTGGTATTGTATAATTCACATTTTGTTGAATTCGGCACATTTTAGAACACTACTAGTCGGATCTACGTTCGTGTAATTGATAATTTGAAGAGGAAAATAGCTTCTCATTGGTCTGCATTTAGGCAATGTGGCAGGATAGCTCAGTTGGTAAGGGGCTGTGCTTCGGTGCGGGAGTGCAAAAGGTCCGGGGCTCGAGTCTGTCCACTTCGGCTGGTACCACCGCTCTCATTGGAAGTGATTAACCATGTCCAGGTGAGAGTTGCGACTGTGTGAACGCTGCCGCATCCCTAGCTCTCAAGTATGTATGGCTTTATGCTATGGTTGGGGCATGGATGAGTAAAAAGAAGTCATCACTAGCGCATTGCACGTATTTTGAAGGCAAGACGTACTAAGTGATTATTATCATACAAAACAGCTTCCAATTCGAAAAATAACAATATGTTTCTGGAAATCAGTAGTTATACAACTACCAACAGAATTATCAGCATTTAATTCTTTTGCATATGAACAGTTCCAAGCGATTGTGAGGAAAACAATTTACAGGAAATTGACTATAACATTTCCTCCTGCTAAAGTTTCCCAAAAGTTTGAATTTGATGATTGATACTTCAAAAAAATGAAAAATACCTTAGATGCATGTTGTCATTAATTTTTACTGAGATAATATTTGCATTATTTAACACATGTAGAAATGTAATGTTATTGCGCTTCAGGGCGATCTTTTGATTGAACCAATTGTGGCATCATCTCACATCCTAAGCTACTGTCTGTCACTTGTGAGGAACAGTTGTATCATTGATTTTCACTCCCGTCATGAATATTCCTTTAAATGTTGCGCAAACGGTCACGTCTCAAGAGAAATCAGTTTCAGCAACTATGAAGTCTATGAACTGCTATGAGATCTCGATCAAATCTTTCAATTTTCAGATTTTTCACAAAAACGGATGAGAATTTTCCGCGATTCCTATGAGACCCCATTAATTTTGCCCAATGTGTTTTTATATATTTTTTCTATTTGGTCCATCCCCGAAACATGAATTTCCGCCGGAGCCCCCGTAACCCGACTCTCATCCCTGCAGAAGTAGCCACTTCTGCGTCAATTCGTGTAGCGTTGTTGCGTCATTTATTGAGAAAGGGAAGGCAAATAAAGCATGCAAACATTAAATTTCAGAACATCTTTACACCATTTAATCGGGTAGATTGATACTAATTTATTAATACGAACGCATGAAAACGCTGAAATATTTCTATTTAAAGGCTTATGCACTGTTGCCTCATTCATGAAGCAGGTTGTTTGTATGTGTAGCATAGTAGCTTGGTTAACAACTACATGTTGACACTTAGCTAGACACCAATTTATATCAATAATGTATGAGTTGTTAGGATAGCGCAGTTGATTAAGGGCTGCGCTTCACCATGGAAGTGCAAAAGGTCCAGGGTTCGAGTCTGCCCGTCTTGGGAGGAACACCGCTCTCACAAGATGTTGCTACCCTAACCTGGTGAGTCCAAGTGTGTGAAGGCTGCCTAGTTCCCACCCCTAGCATCTAAGCATGACTCTGGCCTTGGGCCCGGCTCAGGATAAGCAAAATTGTATATTGGAACACACAAATAGGTGCTTTTAAAGGCTGTGTGTAGAACATGTAGTGTAGTTAGTTATCGCAGGAACACTGAAAGTATATCTGATTCTACAGTTCGCATAATGCATCAGTGTTGCGATTCGCGCGTGTTTACACGCGCGCGCGTTTTTTTGACAATTTGCGCGTGTAAGCGTGTTTTTTTCCATTTTTATCCATTTTGCGCGTTTTTTTTAAGTTTTCGACTTCTATTTTTAATTTTTGATAATAGAAAACTTTGGTTCTAAAATATTAAAATCAAGATATCAAAATTTCAAATTACATGCAGTTTCTAGATAAGCCACATGTATAGCCTATCAAAGATCATTTAGGTTCATTAACATCTCACTCAATGGATAGCCTATAGGCCCACTGCTCGTATGCATCTACCACTTAAGGCACGTGTGTATTTGACTTGTCCTGAAAATACCAAAGCTCTTACTATCTGATCTGCAAATTTAAGCTTTGCAAAAATTCGTTTCATCAAATATTAGCGATCATAGTTGCCATTTGGCTTCTTTGTAAGGAAATACATGTGCGCGTGTTTTTCGACCTTGCGCGTTTTTTTTACCCTACGCCAAGAATCGCAACACTGTAATGCATTTAAGAATTGCTTTGATTTTGCTTTGAAAGTGCCGAATTATGCGAATTTTATTGGAAGGGACATGTAATTTCGACCTTGTGTTGTGCTAATTTTAAAATCAGCTTCATTTATATATTTTCCTTAACATATTCCCCCTCCAAACTCTTTCCTCGAAGTGCACATGCATTATCTTCAATAGATGGTGCAAGTAGTCTGATTTCATTTATAGATCACCCTTACCAGCTACGGTACTTAAGCGATATTATCAGTTACGTGTGTCACCGTTTTGTCTCTTTTCGATGATGAACATCCCTACTTCCGAAATCCACATGCCACTTAGATAAGTTGCATTATCAAAAAATCGCATTCTAAAGATGGCGTTCCGTTGTAATCTATTTCTCAATGAGAGGCTCTTTCTGGCCCTGCTCTTTCTATAAGGAGATTTAGATTGCTGTATGTCAATCCAAGATCGGAAATACGGAACACACTAACGCACTGGCACAAACGAAGAGGCTGAAGGACTGCCGAACGACGCCTTGACTGTTGTGTCGTAGATGACGGCAGTCAGTCGCGTGCAAAAACACAGCCGACTGCTTGTATGTATGTTCCCCCTATTCTATCAATGGACAATGACAGGTTGTCTTGACAACGCCCCCATCGGGTCACCAAAGCATGCAGCTGCGGTGTCGAGTCATATACTCGATCGGTCGATAACTGCAATCACAGCACACGCATGGAGGGCCTGGTAAAAAAATCCTTTTAGAACCCTGGGCCCGGTTGCATAAAACGATACCATATCTTAGCCATATCTTAATAAGACCATATAAGACCATTATCTTAGCCAAGACTGAAAATAAGATCATTCCAGTTGCATAAAACCAATCCTAGCTTCGATCTTAACGCTAAGATATCTTAGTTAAGATTCCTGTCTTAGTAGAGTTGCACAAAAATTATCTTAGTTAAGATCGATCTTAGTTAAGATATTTTACAGAAATCGAGTTGCATAAAAACTATTTCGATCTTAAAATCAATCCTAAAGTTATGACAACCCATTAGCTGTCTTAGCGATGGTGAAAATGAGAACAATGATTTTCAACATGTAGGCTTATAATTGCAACGATAAAACACAATTTAAGTAAGTAGTTTATATGACTCACTCAATATATCACTTCCACAGTTGTCAGGTTGAATTACACTAAGAAGATCTTTCTTTTTTCTTTCATTCTCTACTTGAAGCTTTAATAATTCATTCTTGAGATTCAACTTCGATTTCCGTATCTCGTGAAGCTCCTTCGCTTGCTGAATTGCTTCAGTTTCCAATCTCTGACGAAAAACGACTGATGAGGTTTTCTTTCGTGTACTGATAGCAGATATACATGTAGGTTGATTCTTCAACGTCTGTGTCTTTCCGAACAGTGTTTGGTAGTGTTCTTCCATATAGTCGAGCAAGAGATGCTCTTCGGAGTCAGTCCAATTTTTCTTTCGCACGCGTTTGTTGGTAGTCATGTCAAATATGGTAGTCGCAGGGGTGCACTCGTAGCTCGTACACGTAAGTGATGGCAATGAATCAATTTGGGTAGACAGCTGTAGATTGAGTATGAGAGAATTGCAATCAATAGAGTTTTGCATACGCGGCGATTGGTCTATTGCTTTAACCTTGATGCAAAGATGAAGTGTATTGTTATTGAAGTGCGTCCGCTAAAGTGAAATTCGTAGCTCCAACATGGACGAATTGCGGCTTCTACAACTTCTACATACCGTAACATTCAACACTTTGATCATCGTCTTACTGGGAGTGTGTCTAGAAACTTTCGAGAACGGCCTAGCTATGAATACTTCACTGACTCTGAACTTCATGCGAGATTTCGCTTCGGTCGCCGAAGTTTGGAGAAACTTACTTGTGAACTGATTCCTCATTTGAAAATGCATACAAAACGCAACCACGCCTTATCTGTAGAAAACCGAATTCTCCTGACATCACGAGTTTTGGCAAGTGGAAGTTTTTTAGAGGTAGTCGGTCATCATTTTGGTGTGAACAAAAGTACTGCATCAAGGATATTTTAAGAGACAGTGAATGCCATTTGTGAACTGAGCACCCAGTATGTATCCTCCGAATTTTTAATGAAACGTGATGCAAAACAGTGGTTTGAAGATAAAGGATTGCCAAGAGTAAGTGGTTGTGTTGACGGTACGCATGTGAAGGTATTGGCTCCAAAAGAATTTGAAGAGGAATTTGTGAACAGAAAGGGATACCACTCATTGAATGTTCAGCTGGTGACGACAGGAGATTTATTGATTGCTGATTGTGTTGGTAAATGGCCGGGTGGATCACATGATAGCAGAATACTAAAGGAGTCAGACATCTATAAACAGTTTGAAGACGGAGAATTTGGTGATTCTATTATTTTGGGTGATCAAGGTTATCCATTGAAGCGATGGTTATTCACTCCAATACGGGAACATCGTGGATTGTCCAATACGGAAAATCGTTTCAATCGATGTCACAGGAAATGCCGATCATCTGTGGAAAGAACGATAGGGATACTAAAGCAACGTTGGAGCTGTTTGAAGACCGGACTCAGATTCAATGTTCAAAAGTGCTGTCGGGATACTTGCATGTGTTATTTTGCATAAATTTGTGAAGTTGAATGACGAACCAGATCCCGACCTTGACATTGAATCAACAGACGACGGGCAGATGGAAGGAATTGGTGAGTACAATGACGTCGCTTCGCGCCATGTGCGTACCATGCACATTAATTCCTTCTTCTCTCAACCTTGACGTTGTAATCGTTTCAAATTATTGAATAGAACACACGTACTATTTAGGAAAATTTTGTTTTCGTCAAGCACTGTTTGTATTTTAGGTCGGATGATTTCGGTGACAAAAGGGCAAATCATTAGATATCTGTTGCACTCAGACGATAAGAAATCTTAGTTTATTCAACCGTCATAGGTAATATATATTAACTAAGATCGGTGTCCTAACTAAGATCGCTTCTTGCAACCGGGCCCTGACATCTCTATTGTCATCGTCCGCCTACTTATGTAAAAAGAATAGTGCGCCGAGTGTCAGTTTCGCTTCCTGTAGCATTCCAGATCTCCTTGCTCTTTCTATTGAAGGATTCATATGTACTACTGATGCCATTATCATATAAGTAAAATGTGGTTATTAGCATTATCTACACAAGTGGAAGAATAATTGGTTTTGGCTGGTGAGACCGAAATCTTGTTTCTAGAATTACATGTTCTCTTGTACGTGTAAGTCTCTCCAACTAAGCGATTATTGAAGATAGTCATCATCCAAAATAGTTCCAAAATTGTGGCTGGGCATTTGTGATTATCAATTTTGACAACAGTTACTTCAAAATTTGAAGTTCAAATTTCGTTTATAAATGATGCAGCAGTTAAACATGTCGAAATTATGCGGAACGTTCAACTTTTAATGCTTCGTAAAAACGCCAGGTTGCGTAATAGTCATGCAAGGTATGCAATTCCCCGCAAATAGGTCTCCTATTTTGTAGATCGACTAAAAACTTCATTGCTTCTCAAAATATGTGGTTTGCTGTATTAGAATTTATTGAAGCTGATTTGGAGCATGCTTGGACGCATCAAAATAATTAATAATTAAGAAGGAATTTCAATCAAGTTCTTCATGCAGCATTCTTCAATTCATAACTGTAGCTCTTGGTGTTTGACAAAGAGGTGAATGATATCTTCATAAAATGAGTTGATGGCTGATTGATGATAATTAGCCCAGCATTTTTGATATCCTTTTGGGAAATGGAACGAGAGATGTAGATAAAATGACAATTTTTGGATAAGTGATGAAGTCAGGCATGCTCAACGACAATTTTCAGCTCGGATTGTGATCATGCCAAGTCAACTTAGCCAGCTCGAAACCGTAAGCAGTGGCAAGGGCCTCATGACAAGTAATTGCAAATTACAGAGGGAGGCGCTGCACAAAGCTTTGAAGCACAGTCAGAAATGAATGGAATATTCTCTTAGCTTCCAGGGCGAGCTTCGCACTCAGATCGATGAACCCACCTGGACCGACGACAATTTTTAACTATCCCTCAGGTGTGCAATTGGTCACTCTCGAAATCTACTCACTAATTTAAAATAGCTTTTTCGAATACAGCATTCTCGGATAGTTGAGAAATATTCCTAAAAGCTGTTCGGCGGAAGCCTCACTAACGACTTGTATTCGCTATTTGCTTGACAGAATTCACTAACTCTCCACTACAGATACTTTTTTCTGTCCAAGTTGTTGTTGTAATAAGATCATAAGCTCACACGAAGCTAGCGCACTCACATGCTATTCATGAAGATTGCAGACTGCTAGCTCTCCTGGGCATTGATACAATGATATCCTCAGACTTGAACAACTTAAGTACAAACTTTCCTCGACAGTCAGCTTAGGATGGACCTCCACCTGCCAGTGGCGTACGTGTAACACTATCACTTCGAGTTCTTCGTTCGGTCACACATCGCTGTTACAGCTTTATTCATTGATGAATTCTCCAAAGAGACTGATAAAGAATCTGACGAAACAGCATTACCAAGAAAACTTGTGCGTAATGATCAGAATTATTCCAATCTGAAAGAATCGTGTCGATCGGAGTATTTTGAAGGAATTTACAGAAATCTGCAAGCGAATCACGACTTTTTCTTCTATCTATAAGAATTCAGAATTCTTCTTTACCCACTTACTGAGTTCCTGCACGTGCCATCGTTTTGAGTTAGTCTGCACTTTCAGTAAACTGAAGAATTTAAATAATCAAATTCTTTGAAACTTTATGATTATCAGCCGCGTGACTAAGCCAGGATCAATATGCGCAGTGCAACATGTTGCAACCTCATTCAGCTTGTTAACCATTCTATAAGCTAGTATGGCCATTCCGAGCCGTACTGATGAGCCCTTGTAGAAGCATCTACGCCTGTCAAGGAATTTTTGTGCCATAATTGTTCAAGTCTGAGGGCATCAGTGTACTCACATGTTGTTATGTGAGCCAAGAACGCACGCGTGCAGTGAACTGCTCGATTTTTTGTTTGCACGGCGTAACTTAGAAATAATCTTCCCCAGATCACTTTCCGTGATAAGCAATCTTGACAGCTTCAACAGGCTCGTGAAGAAGCATATATTTTGGCTGAGACAGGCCTTTTGTTAATTCAAAGTCATATGATTCATTGGTTTCTCTTCATTGAGTAGCCCTAGCTTCTTTCATATTTCATGGTGTGCTGGGGGAGATAATTCTGCAGAAAGGGTTTTCACTAGTAGTCATGTTGAGTACTGAGTGTTGTAAAGCTGAACTAAATAAGGGAAATATGTACAGCTGGTTTCAAAAACAGTGTGTTTTCTCTATGCCCATTAGGCCGTGAGGCAGACTGAATTAAGTTTCATTGAAGTCATACAGCTGGCCATATTAATAAATCGGATGCTTTGTTGAATTCTTTGTATTTTCAGTCGTATGTCTGCGAAGTTTGTCGTCCGCAACCATTACGAAGAGAACTGAGTTGTATGATGCTGAAGAAAGATGCACATGCTGACTGTCAGTATTTCTACACGTTGGTGTGGGCTGGACGAATGTACAGACTTGGCGAATTTGTCTACGTGCCCAAGGAAGAGGATTATTCCTATTTCGACATCGTCTGTATCGATCGACTTTGGATAAATGAGAAGTAAGTGGATTGACAATTTCAAATTCGGAATAAGGAAAATAATAGTGGAACCTGTTTGTAATGCTTCAAGCCTTTAAAACCAAGCAAAGATAGATATTCAGTATACTGCGACAGACCTTTGTTATCAATCTATTGTGTGACGCAGTCGAATGACATGCTGTCTCGCTGCAATATGAACGCTGGTAACGTTCTGTCAATAATAATATGACAATATGCTGTCAATATCAGTTGGAGATGACTTCTACCTTCACTCGCATTCCTGCTGTACCGTCAGTGTGGCCTAGTGAAGAAGGTGCGAGCTCGTCTCCACCGCGGACTTCGGTTCGATTCCTGGGTCAGGCGAGCGCTTCTTGACTTTTATTGACTTCATCGTTGACACTGTTAGGTCTCAACCTGTTTAAACCATGACCTTCTTATGGCCGTCTGATACCCAGTGAACTTATATTTATTTGATTATTTAATGAAACTCTGTAAAGTATTGATCAAAGCATGTTCAAATAGGTTTATGCATTTACATATCAATCTTCGTCAGTTAAAGTTTCACCAAATTGCCAATAATGAATTTGATTTTCCCTTGGGAATGTGGCGGTATATATTTACTATATAATTTCGAAATCGCTACATGTAGGACAAAACTTCATGATAGGAGCCATGGATTTCGAAATAAGGATTTATTATTTCATTAATATTCAATAGGATTCGAATTTCATATATAGATGTACATAGGGGAGAGCGAGGTGTTATGGGTCAGCCCTTGTAAGCCATACTTTCCAACCTGAATACTAATTTTCGACCGTATGAGAACGGAAACACGGTAAATAAGAACATATAGTGTTTCTGACTACACAATTAATTTTTTTCAAGTTTTTGCCCCAAATTAGGCTTTTACGAAAAGTTTAGCGCTCTTTTTGTGCATGTGTTTTTTTCTCCTGAGCAAGTCATGCTTGAGCACGAATTGAGATTTTGGCTATGGGGATGTAGCATGGTTAAGCATCTTCGAGAAACGGTTGGCTGAAATACATTGCACATTTTCTAGTAACAATTGATTTTGGAAGTATACTAATGGTGGAGAGTTATGGGTCACCGAATGTAGGGTGTTATGGGCCAACCCACAGTTCAGCGGAATACCGTAAAAGTCACCAAAAAATTGTTTTCCTTCATTCTACTCAAGCGGAAACATAGCCAACAGGAAAATACGTTGTTGAAAGGACACCGAAAGTTTGAGCGAAGCAAGCAACAAGAAGCCTGGCAGGTCGAGACATCGGGTGAAAAAGAGTGAACGGTGTAATGAGCCTAATTCGTATTTGCAGAGGGCTATGCCTAAGGGCGTGTTAGTTTTAGCTTTGAAGTAGATCTGGATTCGGGGCTCAAAAGGTTGCGAGAAGGAAAACAAGAAACGAGGCACCGTAGGCTCAAAACCATACTCATGCTCATAACACCCAAGTCCTAATAATGTTACATCTTATTATTATCGATGAATTTGACAATCCTGATTTTCCTCATTTCTGTTTTGTCGATTGATCTAAGCATGTTAATTCTTCATTTCAGGGGTGAGAAACGTCTGTATGGTCATTTCTATCTCCGTCCGTATGAAAGCCGTCATGAATCAACACGTCGGTTTTATCCGAATGAGCTGCTTCGTTGGTCGTGTTGTCAAGAATATTCACTGGCAGTGGTACTTGGCAAATGCGTTGTCCTGGATCCAAGGATCTATTTCCGTGGCTGGCGGCATCGCCGGTACAGTGAATCGGATCATTATGTTTGTGAATACCGAGTCAATCAAGCGCGTACAACCTTCTCAAAGATCCGAGACGAATGGGCGTTGGTGGCTGGAAATGTCACTACCACAGTGCTTGGCAGCAGCTCCTCCACAGACTTTGATTCTTCCGATTCCACAACCTCCAGTCTAGTTGCCAATGTCTGGGGCGCTCGACGCATTCCACATTTCTACATGGAACTTCGAATGGCTCCAGAACAATCACCGTTTCAGCAACCAAAGCGAGAGCTCACTGCCGAATCCATTCAAACCCACGATGTGTGGAATGCAACAACAGTTCGCCTTCGTTGTCCGTCAGCTAGTGGCGGACCAAGTGGACTGGCCACGGCGGTCAGTCCTGAAGTGATAATGAGACAGTCAAGTAAACCTGGGAGGAAGCCAGGAAGTAAACCGGGGCTTAAGCCGGGACGAAAACCCGGCAGAAAACCGGGAAGAAAACCAGGATTTCAACCGGGTAGGAAGCCAGGTCTGAAACCCGGACGAAAGCCTGGATTCAAACCGGGTAGGAAGCCAGGATTGAAACGTGGGAGAAAGCCGGGTCGTAAACCAGGACTAAAGACTCAAATTGCAGATATTCGGAAGAAAGTAATTTTCAACAAACTGAAGCGGATGACTGTTGAGGCATCCGTTGAAGGCGAGGGCAGCACGCTTCCACCTCCGGTTAAACGGGCCAGAGGTCGGCCGAGGAAACATCCAATTGTAGATATGACTCAGATTCAGCCTTTGCCAATCAAGAAGCGCGTTTTGATGGGTCTAATCGGCAGCCAGGCAAACAAGAAGCCACCCACTGGACGACCAAGAGGTCGGCCACGGAAACATGCTTTGCCAGAAGCCGCACCAACGATCCTGCCGATTGCTGAGACTTTGAAGATGAAAGAGGAAGTGGATTGTCCAGTAGACAGTCCCTCAAAGACTGTCGAAAATGTGAAGATTGAGTACCTATCGCCAAAAGTGGAGAAGTCGGAGGGGAAGGCTCGACACATGTGCCCTGCCGATTCAACTGAAGAGAATGATGAACAGTCAAGAGAGTTGCAGCGTCGGTATCGGTTTCGTAATCGCTACATCAAATCTCGAGCAACTTCCTCAGAGGCGACACGGGCTGTTGAGGCCTTAACAAGTTCGCCGCTGCAACTAGTCAAAGTGAACTGGGACACGACGAAGAATGTGGACGAAGAGGAGAAGCAAGAAGACTGCGCGAGTGAGAAGGATTCGATCGACTCCGTCGAGGACTTGTTGTGTGAGAACTTCGTTGCTCGCGTTGATGATGATGATGGTGGTGATGACAAAGCGAATGAGGAGGACCATTCTGCGGAGACAATGGAGGATCCATTTGACGAGAAGGAAGATGAATCAGACAATAAGACGAGTGGGGAATCGAATGATCCACGAGAAGAAGCGGTCGTCAGATACTACGTCCACGCAAGAGCGATCGAGGTGGGGGAGCCGGCATTCGAGGAAGTGGGTCAGATCGACATGAGCTCCGATATCAGTGATTCTGAAGATGAGAAAGACAATGAGAACGATGATGATGATACCGACTATGAAGAGATTGAGGCAGCGAAATGGGACATGCCAATCGTGCTGCAGAATTCATTCTCTTTACCGAGAGCGCCATCGGTGAATGCAACTCTGCCGTTGGAGAAAGTGGGTGTGTCGAAGGGTGAAGATCTCGTGAACTGTTTTCAGGAGAAGAAGAAGCCTCAGCCTACATCTGAAGTGTATGAATGTGACTCGTCATCATCCCCTCCTCATCAATTGCTGGTGAGTAACTCTACTGGGAATGAAAGTCCTCCAATTGGATCAGTGGCTGTTCCGCGTGTCACTGCAGATTCCACTACCACTGAACACAAACTGCTGATTCGTGCCTTAGTCGAATATTCTTCCTCGTCTGATGATGATGACGGTGATGGGGACGACTCCAAAGTGCCACATGACAAAGATGAGGCAGAAGATTCGCGGCTGCCTCCTTCTCCGAAGATTGATTCGGACGCGAAGGGAGAGGTGGAGGAGTCTCACGACGGTGAGACGCTCGATGAACCTGTCTGTCCTGCCGAGGAAGGCGGCCAAGCCGCCTCACCGCCATCTTCAGTATCTCCGAACTTTCAGGACGTTGTTGATGCTGACGATAAGCCAGATGTGGACACTGGTGATGTTGATACTAAATAGATGGTTTGGCCTTACATTTTCCTTACTATGGTGCAGCTTTCAAATCAGACCTTGTATAAGTTGTAAATATGGGCTAATTTATAGCATTGGCCTAGTATTTGTAACCGGGGTTATTTTAATGCAAAACAAATTTCCGAAATGATTCACTTGTCAGTGTTGTTTTTCATACATGTCTGCATCGTTTGACTGCATTTGATACATTTTAAAAGTCTATTGTTTGTCGCCCGCCTCTCGCAATTTGATGCAATCTACATGAATTTACTGTGTTTGAAATATTCGGCATCAGGGTTGAAAGCGGTGGTGTTGCTTCATTATTGAAATTAGCGTAATTGAATTTGGCAAATTGATGGAGATGCAACTTATTTGAACAGTCATTTGACCGTTGAACCGAACCCGTTAGTCCCATGACAGGCAAAAAGCAACGGTATTTAGACGAACACTTTCGTACGATCACCGACCATCTTGGTCGTTACTAATTCCCCCACAATTATGGTCAATCACCGTCCAATAGCACTCGCCTGAATATTTGTTGTTATTCCCATGAAGCTGACGGGGAATGTCCATCAATAAATCGCATTTTGACGTTTTTAGTGATGCACCGTTGATGAAATATATTCACATGACAGTAACATGGAGACAGATTCTTTCTAGGTAACCCGATCATCAACCTTCCTTAAGTTATGAAGAGGATACATAAAATTGGTTTATCTATTGACTATTCTCCGTATGGTTTCTTCAGATTAACGATAAGTGATAAACGTAATTTTCGCTAAGGTCACAACTTGTAGAGGCCGCTTCGTTGCAAATGCCAAGATCGCTTTCCATCCTGCTCCATATATCATAAGATTGATAACAATTTCAATTGAATGTTGCAATTATTTGACTGGAGGCGTTTTCATGTTGAATTTGATATCAATCTTTCAAGGCATAATTCCAGGGTTTGCAATCTCGTACTCGATGATTGCATGATACTTCTTGACAATAATTCCTTGAGATTGTATGACTTTTCTTGTCTTTGTTGATATGTACAATCAATTCTGATCCATCGTATGTGTACATTGTTAAACTGATGCATTTTGACATCCCTGTAGATGAAGTTATGATTCGTTATTGTACTATTTGAGATTTTCTAACACACCTAAGACAACGCTGATTGTTGTTGTGATCTGTTATTTTATAACTGTGTGTTTCAAGTCAGGATAGCTTTATATTTTTTACATTTTACTGGACGGAATACGTTCGGTTGTTGTGTCTTGATATCACATGTTGACTGACGTGACTCCCAAAGTTGAGAAATCTGCTAAAGATAGATTATTTATGTCTACATAATAGCTATAATTTTTCTTACAGGCAAGAATGGATGATGAGTTTCCATTTCGAAATGTAGACATGTTTTTCATGCAAATTTTGTCAATGAATAACAAATACACTAAATAATAAAATCGATATTTTGAATCATTGAATGACGCCGACGGAATGGAAGCACGAACCAATTCATGGTGAACAAGCTACAGGTAGGCCTATTGGAATTAAGTGAGCACCACAAAAAACCATCTTCGAATCGAGCAATTGATTTCTTGATCACCCATTCATTTACTAATGACCATTAATCTTCTGGCAGTACTGCTACCTGCTTTACTGAAGTACACATTATTTAGGGCCTATGTATATCGCTTGAGTAGCTGGCCACTCGGTCCCGAAAAAATCATTTCTGTTTACAAATCGTGTAAAGTATGTAGATGACGTAAACGAAATCAGATATTAGCATCCCAAATAATCCAAAGAGCCATCAAAAAAGCTCAATTCTCAATTACTTCAAATTTACCGAAGTATTGGTTTGTCATACAGCCAGCGCAATGATTTCCTACGCATACAAGTGCATTGCGTCCTACGAATCATACTGAGTTTCACAGTCTCGATTTTAGTCTAATGCTATACAAGAATACGTAAAATCACATTCTACAACTTCATCGATTTTGTCTAATGCTTGCCTCTGCTGCAGATTCTTTCACACGATTGGTGCAAAGTGCTTCCATTTGAAAGAAACTTCGCAGGCCTAGGAGCAATGTGCGTTTTCTTAATGGATTAATAAGCTGACATCAACCTACGTGGCTAATGTTGATAGAATATGTCTACGTGTAGACTGTCATCGAAATTTTAAAATGAATTTTTTAATTTTATGAATTGGCAACTGATTGATTGAAGTAAGGACCCAATTGCAATTAATTGATTGAATCAAATTTAATTGATTGATGACAATCAACTTTTCGAAGCTCTGCTGTCTGTGTAGTCGGTAAAGAACGCAAACAAAGACAATTGATAAAAAGACTGCAAACTGCTCAAAAATTTAGACAAAATATCTACTACTTGTTGAGGACAAGATGAAAGTAGCATGCAGTATACTTATAATTTGTCCCAGTACAAAAGTCGAGCATACCGTCGTAGTCGCGAGCGAAGTTATACTGAAACAGAATTAGATTCATGTGCGCGCGCTTCGGTAAACAAAACATTTAATTCTGTGACTGAAACAGCAAACCGCACTCACTGTATGCAGGAAGCATTCATTTCAATTTATCTTTTGGATCTTATAATTCCCCAGGAATTATTGATGAAAGCAAGAATAAATACACTTGATTTGTAGTGGCGATTTGTCGGTGTACTGCCGACCAACTATCCCATACGTTAACGGCCGACCAGGTCAAAAATATCCCGAAGTTAAATCTATTGGGTTTTCTTTTATCTCCAAAAGAGAGAGACCAGAAAATTTGTGACTCATTATCGATTTGTGACGATTTTGCTATTTAAATCATAAATTTATATAAGATTCATATGAATTGGAAAAATCACACGTAAAACTGGATTATGATATATTTTAAATGGTAAGGAATCTATTTTATTTATCTGATGCCTTCTTCAAAACTAAAGTGAAAGATTGACATGGCAATTAAATAATCACAGTTAAGTAGCACTTTGAAATCAGCTACAGTTTAGATTTACATGTTTTCAAGTATCGATGAAGAAGTGAGTAGAGAAACTGAAGAACTGCATCAGCGTTTACAGCGCGCGGCAGAACAACCTGATCATGATTGGCATCCCGCAAGTGAATGACGGAACTGTCGAAAAAAGAAAAGATAAAGTTTTGGAAAAGGTGTTTCGAGTTCTCGAAGACATTGATGCTACAGACAGCACCATCAATGTATAGAGAATGTTCAAAGGCTAGGGCGCCAGATGCCGATGAAGGCATCAAGCAAAATTACTGTCATGTTTAGTGTCAAGAGAGTTCTAAGGAATCTTTTGAGACGGCTTGTAGCCGTGCCATTGTTCCATTGAATAAGTTCAATTAATGTCAAGTAAGTAGATGGCCAAAAGGCCCACTGGAAACGAAAATATGGGAGCCATGTGGCCGCCATATGCGTATGTGGGATGGATCTGGACGAAATTTCCAAAGTGTAATTTTCGTGATAAAATGAAGCGGAAGTCATTCATCTAGAATGAAATGATACATAAACAAGTCATGTGCAAGTTAATGACCAGTTATTTGATCAAAAAGTAGCAAAATAACACATGTGGTATGGTGCGTGGCCACTCCATATGTACAGCATATGGGATTTTCCAGATGTAACCCAGATAGTAAGAAATATCGATTGACAGTCACTCATTGCATTACACATTGCGAGGTACATGTCTTCTTATTATTATTTTACATCTTTTAGGCTTTGGCACTGATATATTCCATTTTTTACTGAGTTTTTCAACATGTTGATGTGTGATGATTGTTCAGTTATTTCTGCCAATTTGGTGACATATGGCGCATGCAAGGGAAAATACGGAATTTAGAAGATTAATCAAAGGAGTTTTGCTCTTCTTTATGCAATAGCATGCATGAATAGCACTGAACACAGCAGAAAGAAACTTACCAAGATTTTTAGATTTTGACTTGTTTGTCTGAGGTATTAAATTTAGTACAACTATATTTTACATGGTTTGATTTTTCGATAAACAGTTGCTACAATTTTGAAGTTGTACGTTTTGTAACGAATTCGACTTTGAAAACGCATTTGCAAATGTTTAGAGAAATGTTCCATGATTAGTCCATTTTCAGCAAATCAAATCACTCAAAATTAAATTTTTATTTTTTTTCGAAATATCTTGAACTTCCCAACTATCCCCACTTGAGCGAAATCATGTGTCATCATTCCTTTATGTCTGACATTATGCACTCACAATCCAATCATATTGCCAGATGCCTGTAGTAGAGAACGTGGTGGGCAATCCAGCACGCTCATTGCAATGTTAAGCACGATAAAACTGGTTGATTTCTACCAAAAACCAGACATATTCGAAAAATTCGACCTCAAACCTGGTGAACCGGCTAAGAGAAGTGCTTGTCCATGTCAAACGTATACCCTATACTATCAGATGCCTCAACTTCAACATTCATTGCTCCCTCAAGCTGTTTGCCATCCGCAAACGTCTCGTTCGTACCAAACATGTGACATATTCTGAATTCTCCTCTAAACTCTATGCGTTTGTCTTCCTATGCACCCTTAGATGACGCGTTTGTCAATGCTAAGCATCTTCACAATAGTCATAGGTACCTCCATGTCAAATTTCATTGTTGTATCGTGACATTTGCCATGCGCAAACGTTCCGTTTGTACCAAAAATGTGACATTTTCTGAATTCTCCCCTAAACTCTATGCGTTTGTCTTCCTAGGCACCTTTAGATGACGCGTTTGTCAATGATAGGCATCTTCACAATAGTCACAGGTACCTCCATGTCAAATTTCATTGTTGTATCGTGACATTTGCCATGCGCAAACGTCTCGTTTGTACCAAAAATGTGACATTTTGTGAATTCTCCTCTGAACTCTATGCGTTTTTCTTCCTATGCACCCTTAGATGACGCGTTTGTCTATGCTAAGCATCTTCACAATAGTCACAGGTACCTCCATGTCAAATTTCATTGTTGTATCGTGACATTTGCCATGCGCAAACGTCTCGTTTGTACCAAAAATGTGGCATTTTGTGAATTCTCCTCTAAACTCTATGCGTTTGTCTTCCTATTCACCCTTAGATGACGCGTTTATCAATGCTAAGCATCTTCACAATAGTCACAGGTACCTCCATGTAAAATTTCATTGTTGTATCGTGACATTTGCTATGCGCAAACGTCTCGTTTGTACCAAAAATGTGACATATTCTGAATTCTCCTATAAACTCTATGCGTTGTCTTCCTATTCACCCTTAGATGACGCGTTTGTCTATGCTAAGCATCTTCACAATAGTCACAGGTATCTTCCATTTCAAATTTCATTGTTGTATCGTGATATTTACCATGCGCAAACGTCTCGTTTGTACCAAAAATGTGACATTTTCTGAATTCTCCTCTAAACTCTATGCGTTTGTCTTCCTATTCACCCTTAGATGACGCGTTTGTCAATATTAAGCATCTTCACAATAGTAACAGGTACCTCCATGTCAAATTTCATTATTGTATCGTGACATTTGCCATGCGCAAACGTCTCGTTTGTACCAAAAATGTGACTTTCTGAATTCTCCTCTAAACTCTATGCGTTTGTCTTCCTATTCACCCTTAGATTACGCGTTTGTCAATGCTAAGCATCTACACAATAGTCACAGGTACCTCCATGTCAAATTTCATTGTTGTATCTTGACATTTGCCATGCGCAAACGTCTCGTTTGTACCAAAATTGTGACATTTTCTGAATTCTCCTATAAACTCTATGCGTTTGTCTTCCTATTCACCCTTAGATGACGCGTTTGTCAATGCTAAGCATCTTCACAATAGTCACAGGTACCTCCATGTCAAATGTCATTGTTGTATCGTGACATTTACCAAAAATGTGACATTTTGTAAATTCTCCTCTAAACTCTATGCGTTTGTCTTCCTATGCACCCTTAGATGACGCATTTGTCAATGCTAAGCATCTTCACAATAGTCATAGGTACCTCCATGTCAAATTTCATTGTTGTATCGTGACATTTGCCATGCGCAAACGTTCCGTTTGTACCAAAAATGTGACATTTTCTGAATTCTCCCCTAAACTCTGTGCGTTTGTCTTCCTATGCACCCTTAGATGACGCGTTTGTCAATGCTAAGCATCTTCACAATAGTCACAGGTACCTCCATGTCAAATTTCATTGTTGTATCGTGACATTTGCCATGCGCAAACGTCTCGTTTGTACCAAAAATGTGACATTTTGTGAATTCTCCTCTGAACTCTATGCGTTTTTCTTCCTATGCACCCTTAGATGACGCGTTTGTCTATGCTAAGCATCTTCACAATAGTCACAGGTACCTCCATGTCAAATTTCATTGTTGTATCGTGACATTTGCCATGCGCAAACGTCTCGTTTGTACCGAAAATGTGGCATTTTGTGAATTCTCCTCTAAACTCTATGCGTTTGTCTTCCTATTCACCCTTAGATTACGCGTTTGTCAATGCTAAGCATCTTCACAATAGTCACAGGTACCTCCATGTCAAATTTCATAGTTGTATCAAGATATTTGCCATGCGAAACGTCTCGTTTGTACCAAAATTGTGACATTTAGTGAATTCTCCTATAAACTCTATGCGTTTGTCTTCCTATTCACCCTTAGATGACGCGTTTGTCAATGCTAAGCATCTTCACAATAGTCACAGGTACCTCCATGTCAAATGTCATTGTTGTATCGTGACATTTACCAAAAATGTGACATTTTGTAAATTCTCCTCTAAACTCTATGCGTTTGTCTTCCTATTCACCCTTAGATGACGCGTTTGTCAATGCTAAGCATCTTCACAATAGTCACAGGTACTTCCATGTCAAATTTCATTGTTGTATCGTGATATTTACCATGCGCAAACGTCTCGTTTGTACCAAAAATGTGACATTTTCTGAATTCTCCTCTAAACTCTATGCGTGTGTCTTCCTATTCACCCTTAGATGACGCGTTTGTCAATATTAAGCATCTTCACAATAGTAACAGGTACCTCCATGTCAAATTTCATTATTGTATCGTGACATTTGCCATGCGCAAACGTCTCGTTTGTACCAAAAATGTGACATTTTGTGAATTCTCCTCTAAACTCTATGCGTTTTTCTTCCTATGCACCCTTAGATGACGCGTTTGTCTATGCTAAGCATCTTCACAATAGTAACAGGTACCTCCATGTCAAATTTCATTGTTGTATCGTGACATTTGCCATGCGCAAACGTCTCGTTTGTACCGAAAATGTGACATTTTGTGAATTCTCCTATAAACTCCATGCGTTTGTCTTCCTATTCACCCTTAGATGACGCGTTTGTCAATGCTAAGCATCTTCACAATAGTCACAGGTACCTCCATGTCAAATGTCATTGTTGTATCGTAACATTTGCCATGCGCAAACGTCTCGTTTGTACCAAAAATGTGGCATTTTGTGAATTCTCCTCTAAACTCTATGCGTTTGTCTTCCTATGCACCTTTAGATGATGCGTTTTTTTCATGACTTCATTCGTGTCAACGATGTCTGTTAGGCGATGGTTATGTCATTGACACGTTGACTATAATGCAATCGCTAAATCTTTTCCAAGTAAGTAATCGGAGTACCTATTAAAGCAGTTCACATTAAAGTCGTGTACATAATTGTGTCGACAGTGATTTACACATACAAGCATGCAGAGCTCGCAATCAATCGTCCGAGGTCGCAAAAAATCGTTGTGAATTTTGTGTTTCTTAAAAGGCTTGCATGCATTTTTGTAACAGACCCGCAACATAGCAATTGTCAAATTATCCAGCCTGTAATTGCATACAAAAATAAGTCATATCTAAATGATTGTTTACCTTCACGTCATCAACTTGATAAGTTTAAAGATATTTTACAAGTGCACAACTTTGTAAGCAATAAAATATCGATGGAAGAATCGTTCAATTTAACACTGAAGGTTACTTATACGCTACATCCGCACTAAGTGGAGGAAGATATCTGTCCAAAATCATGCCAACAAAAAAATTCTTCCAGCGCTGCCACTGAAAAAAAGGTGCATCAGAGTTTTTGTTGGTATTTCGAATAAAAGCCAGTGGCTAAGCTAAGTGATGAGTTCGAAAAATTCACAGTAAATCATAGCAGAAAGGTCACCCAGACCAATGGGGCTAATGTATAGACCAGTGCTTCCAAATGTCGGGTCGCTATCAAGCAAACCATCTGGGGCTTCTTCAAGCGGAAAAGATTTTGCTTTCTGTTACGGACCCGATAATACTGGAAACCCCTAGATTGTGTCAATAAATATCGCTCCAGGTTAATTACCAAGTAAATTTTTGCCAGCCTATGTCATATACCTATAAAGATAAGACCCAGCTATCCCAAACCTGATGCATGTGTTCTACCTGCTGACCGAGACACATAGGGCCTATGTATTTCTTGACAAAGTGCATTGCTAATCGACGACTCAAGAAAATATTTCAAGAATGCGAGATTGACTGGTAGCCTATCAAAAGTGCGATGACATTTATATTACTAGGCCTATTGTTTCTGAACCATAATCAGAACCATAGAAAAATAACCTTCATTAGGCCTGTACGTTTAATCATGCATTTAGTCAGTCAATTATTTTATTAAGCAACCACAGATGTTCAGGTCTTTGTTGAATGGCTTGTAGCCCGTGAGCTATTCATAAGATTTGAATGGTTCAACGATAGAAGGGCTAATTTTTTGTACTTTTAATAATCATAAAATATTTGATTTTCATCAACTAATTCATAAAGTTTTATAACTTTTTTCATGCAATTTTTGCTTTTAGTCAATTTTTCAGACTTCAAGTGTCAAACACGCAAGGCTGAAGTAGCAAATTGCCTTTTTAAGACATGATATTTTCAAAAGCTATGTATGGAATTAATATTTTTGAAATTTGTTATCGTCATGTTATGAATGTTATTTCAATAAACACCAATTACAAGAAACTGGCGGAATTAGTTATGCATTGTGAAGGAGAAGCAATTTGAATAATTGGATGACGAATGCAAAGTCACCTTAAGTCAAATTAAACCAGATAAAGAAACTTCTGCCATGGTTTAGTCCGATGGTATTGTCTTCAATATAGTGGTAGCATTATTGCTTCGCACCGTCATTGCTATCGCTTTGAATCAGGGATAATATCGAGACCTTGATTCTGCAGAATTATACCTGACGTTGTTGGAAGCATCAGACACAACTTTGTGACTGACGGTGCCATGTGCCCATTGTTTTCTACGTAAACTGATACAAAAAGCAGATATGATGGAATACTTAAGCCCCTCACGGTCTTCGTCTAGACGTGGCAGTTTTTCCGTTTCTTCTGTTGTAATGTATTGATAAATTGGTGTCAGTCGTGCTATTGTATTAACGTGTATTTTGATACTATGGTTTTCTATCAGGGCTATAGCGCTATCTATAAAACGCTGCATGTTCAAAATGTCGAAATGCAATTTGTTGCTGCCAAAAACTTAGCATGTTCGAAAAATTGAGGTCTGAAATAATCGGCTAAATAGAGCTTTCAGATGTTTTCATGAATCAGATAATGATAATGAAGCGGTTTTTTCATCTTTGGAAAATTCAGGGGAAATAAACTTTTCTATTGATGTGGAATCATTTGGATCCTGTAAGTAGTTCACTGCTGCAGCTCATTGAGGAAAGGCATATGCTTATATAATTATATATTATTATTATATTTTAAATTCATTATAAGATTTAAGAACACCGCTCACATAATTAATATCTTTTCAAAATGGAGTTCCGGTAGAGTCAAATATCATAGCATTATCTAACATAAATTTGGGTGGCAAAATTCATTTTGGGTTGATCCAATCACTTCTTGATTGTATATATCTTTGGTCATAAAGTGATCTCTTTTGTACATTCAAGGAGGTCCTTGGTTGATCTGAAGTTATTGTGCTCTTCATCTTGGTTTCACTTCAAAATTGAGATACTATTACATACAGTTCTGACGGATGATGGCATTGCATTCCAAATGGCTATTTCCAGTCGGTTTACATCTTAGGTAGTACATAATGGTTTGATACAGTCGAATGGATATTGATATACCTATGGAGCTTTCATTGAAACAATACGAGGTCTATCATTGGAACTGCCCACGAAGGACTTTCCTTCTTTGTGGACTATTTCCCCATATTTGGATTCTATTTTTGGGAGGAAGCATGGTTCTTATGAAAGCATAGTAAAAAATCATCTTTGTTTTGAATTTTTAAAACATTGCACTTTTTGAATTATTGAAATTTGGAAATGGTTATTTTCTGATAATCTGATTGGAAACCAATGGCTACAGTGTAGAATGCTAATTTTTAATCGCGCACCGCTATCAAGGAAACTGTGACATATCGGCCTATATAGTTTGGTATTTGGGATGTTCATTATGAAATCAACAAAAGAAGATGTTATAAGTGATTGATTTCTTTTTTTCTTCAGAGAAGCTCTTCATATCGATCAAAGAGGGTCGATTGGAATGATAATTAAATTTAGTGAGCAATTACATCATTTATTGATTTATGCATGTTAGAAATGTTTATACCCTTGTTTGAGGAGGTTAGAGTTTTTGGAGTTTAATTCATCCTAAAATAGTGTGAAAACAGGTGAAATACATAAAATCATCGAAATAACAAAAATTCTCATCTTTTGCATGAAATCCATGATCGTGTTTATTGTTTTAGTTACTGTAGTTATTATATCATCCTGGCTCATAAAATATATGTGATATTCGGCAAGCGCAATACAATTCCACAATAACACATATTACATGACAAAGAAGGATGCAGGCTACAGTTATTCGGGAGGGATAATGTCGGAAAACTTAGAACGAGACAAATCCCTCAGAGATGTGATTCATCGGCAATCACTTTTGTAATAATGAATTACACATGCTACCGACGCGTCCGTAAATTTTGGTCGAGGATCACTTCTATAATTTTGGGGCCCGTTTCTCGACTTGGAGGATTTTATGTTTTAGATATCTGGATTTTGGTGAAGTTGACAGTCAACTTGACTGAAGTTGAACTTGAATGTTAACAGTTAAATTACAAATGTGGATTTTACGTGAAATTGAGGGCCCAGTCCTTGTATTAAGGATTTTATTGGAAACAAAACATGTGATTTACACATGGGAGGTCCAACTATTCCTAAGTATATATGTAGCTGATTTCCATTTGATAACATGATTTGGACATCGTTGACAGAGTGTTCTCAGTTACCTTGTAAATATGAGAAGTTTTGAGAATGTATTAGGATACGTTATTTCTAATATTTCTCAAAAGGTTGTTAAGGCAAATTTAGTCCCCTTGAAAATATGCTGATATCTGGAAAAACGCTTTCTGGGTTAGCTATTGACTGATATTTTGATGCCTGGTACTTCAGAGCTAAAGAATGTTGGCGACGACATAGTCGGACATGGTCAATGTTATGCTGTCATTTTCACTCAAGCTTATTCATGCAAAGTACGTTTATTGCCAAGTACGTTTTCGCAAAGTGTGATGCAGAATTCTATTTTAAAAACTGCACTAGCCACTTTGTGACTGAGATACATATTAACTGCGCGAATTTACATTCATTTTCTGGATCATCTTTTTGGATTTGGAATAGAGAATAGTTATCTCTTAAAAGACAGGTATTTATCAAATTTTACTTTTATGAGTATCACTTCAGATTGTGAAGGAGTCGCTACTTCCAAGACTTATTGGCAACAAATTTACTATGAAAAACGATACTGTCGACAACCCAATATAGCCGATATAAGATAGTCATTCGAGTGTCTTGATTCCCCAAATGAAATGCTGCTTTCATTAACAGCTACATGGTCTTATGTTATTAAATTACGTGCGTTTTATCTTGTGGCACAAGAAATTTCAGATATTTGTGTTTGTGACGGAGCTCTAGAAGATATGCAGCTCCTTTCTGTCGACATGCATTGAATTTTTTGAACTGTCCTGAATAAGTCATCGAATAGAGGTACATTTTATTGATTACAACGGCATGCTCAGATCACAAGGCAAATATCATTTCAAACTAAAGTATACATTCAAACTTCTACATTAATTTTGTACATGTATATAAGAGCAATAATATAGTATGATACCTTAAAAAATATCCTGGGCTCTTTTCCATCCACAAAGCTGATAATGACAATTCAGGGCCTCTTTCAATCAATTCGAAAGGGTTTCAGGATCGCCGTAAATCGGTAGTCAGAACTCTTGTATCAGAGTGTAATGCTTCTCTCCAGTGTTACGGAGAAAGATACATAAATCTGTCTACCCAAGCACTCATCGCTGTGTCTAGCATAGGAGCACAATCTTTTTGTTTTTGACGTCTGCCTTTTTTTGGGACGAAACGTGATGCCCTCTGA
>CAJQUW010000911.1:0-15177 GCA_907163375.1 Prostheceraeus crozeri | reverse complement strand
TAATATGGGTCGAAGGACTCTTAGGGTCGATTGCACCATCCGATAGAATAAGTCCTTATTCCTGGAATACAAAACAAGGGAGGTATCTTACTTGCACTTGCAGCCCATACGAGGACATTAAAAGCCTTTATTCCCGAGATTAATGTTCAATCTCTGAATGAAAATTTATCCTCTGTAGAATAACCTAATTTTCATTTGCACCAATGGAGAATAGGGATATTTTATTTATGTTTTTTTTTTGTTGGTATATTTTTTTTTTTTTTTTTTTTTTTGTTATTGTTGGTGTCTGCCCTTTTCATTAGAGCATCTTAGTGTGATCGGGATCAGGTTACCTCCCTCAGTAGTGTAGTTGTTAGTATTTTGTAGTGCAGACTAACTCGCTGACTTTAGTCCGTGGTTTTTACTACGATGTCCTGTTGCAAACAGCCGGTATTAACAAGGTGACGGAGGCTTTGTTTGTTGGAAGAGATGACCAACTGGCAATTTGCACGCTATCAATGATATCGCATATTTAAAGAGGCCATGTCTCAAACCGATTTTTCTTATCGACGACGAAAGGCCGTATACCGGAAAAGACTGATTCCGTTCGGTGCTTAACCAGCGATGCTGAATTTCGACAGCGATATCGGTTCTCTAAAGAAGGGGCAAACCACATTTTGCGGCCTTATCGAAGTTCAATTGGCGGCCTCGTATCCAGAAGAAACAGACCGACCTGTTTCTGCCATCTATCAACTACGTTTATCACGTTGCCGATTTTATTGCAACCGGATCCAACCAAAAACTGACCGCGATCTTTTCGGCGTGCATGAATCGACTGGTAAAATCGATTCGTACACAAAGTGAGGAAAGCAGATCGCCTCTTTGTCTCGTTCAAAAATTATGTTCCCGGCAGCAGTCGATCAAGAGCAGAAAAAAAGCATCGTTTTATGAAATTGCAAAATTTCTTCCCGGAGTTGTTGGCTTGAATCGATGGCGAACGCACATACCAATTCGAAAAGCAAATCGCGCATCCATGCCGAACTGTAACCAATATGAATTCTTATTTCTATATTAACGTTCCAAGTCATGATGGGGCCAGATTTCCGAATTCATGACATAGTATTGCAAATGGTATGGCAGCGCCCACAATTCTCGTATATTTCGAGTGCTCTACCTTGTATAATGAAGTGAGTTAGAAAACATGACGAACTCTTGATACTTGGGAATTCTGACTATCCAGTTGCAAACCCTTTCTCTTTGACGCCATTCCTTCGTCCTGCTAAACCCTCACGAGGAACGTTTCAACCGATCTCACAAGAGAACTCGAAACCCTCATCGAAAGAGGGTTCGGAAGTGTGGAAGCGCATGGTTTTTCTATCTTACGATATGGACTGAGAATGAAAGTGGAAAGGATGCCCAATTGTCATTGTGGCTTGTGCTGTTTAGTTGCACAACATTGGGAATTGAATTGAACGAGGATTTTTTTGCCTGACGCTGTTGAAGATCAAATTGATGACCCATTAAATATCAATCTCAACGATACTCTTGGAAACTCTGTGCGACGGCGTATTGTTCGTGATTTTTTTTCGCAAGTCAATCATGATGGTCTATCATGGCGCATCATTTGCAATTGCTGTTTTTGAAATTTAATAGACGAATTAATTAATTGGAAGCATTTCGTTTTGTTATTTGTCTCCCGTAAAAATTAAGAGAAATTTTAACATAGCATTTTAATTCGGTTTCAAAAAACAAGCTTCATTCTTTAACAATCATTCAATTTATGCTGAGATATTTAGTACTGTTCTTTCAACTTCAACACCTCATCTTTGCTTGTGCTCTATTTGTTGCCAGTTGACGCAGAATTTCTCTTTGGAAGGGCGTCATTTCTTCTTCATCCTTTTCTTCTTTTTCGGCTCACCGCTTCAGCTGATGATGGACCCGCCTCTGCAGCATCAATGTCGGCAATATCAGCAAGCCTACTTGCCTGTGGCATGAACTGCATCATCTTCACTGTCTTCGTTCGAGCATGGCGAGAGGTAACTGAAATGAAAGAATTGAAAGTAATTATCAAACTTGTTCACGTTTTGAAAATTAAAGAAGAGAGGGCCTACCTTGTCGGTTGTCGACATACCATCCGAGTCAAACGGGCGTTCCATCGACGGAGTTGACTTTTCTCTCTCTCGGAAGGATACCGACAACCCCTTCTCACTAACAGGTGAAAGTGTCAAGGGATTCTGTGTCAAACGCTCCAGTCCTCCAGAGTTCTCTTTTGCATTGTGCGTCCTTCCTCTTGGCGTCGATCTTCAAGCACTTCCACAATAATTTCAAGTTCTTCGCATCTCTTGAAGTTCCACTGCGAGCCTTGAATTCGCTTTCAATTTTCTTCCATTCTTTCTCCTTCTCCTTAACACAGGAAGCGTCAGTTTTCTTGGACTCATTATCTCTCCTCGTTTGCCGGAGAGCAGGTCGAGAAAAATCTCAATTTCCGCTGTCGTGAAGTTGGGGCTCCTCTTGCGTCCACTCATTTCCGCTTGTCTCTTTCGAAAGAAAATGGAATCATTGACCGATTATTCACGCACTGAAAACCGTTAGTTATCATAGCAACGTTTGACAAATGACCCACAAATGACGCAGTTTTCAAGGGCGGCATAACTCGCTGGAATAGTTAAACCTGCAATCAGCTCCGTTGGTGCAATGACAGTTAGCTCCACGGAATAACTAGTCTGAGATTAGGATTTATTCCTGGAATAACTATTCCACGATGGTGCAATCGACTGTATGAGGATTTGTGAGGGATTTTAAGCTTTTCGTTGCGGATCAAAGTTTTTATTTTGTCACTCAGATGGTGATACAGCACAAAGTTCTCAGAGCGATATGAACTCCATCTTTGATTTATCAGCATCTTTATCAGAGGTGATATGAAAAGTTTGTCCTTCGATGTCATAACAATAGTAGAAGTTAGAATGGTCTCATTGAAGCAAACTTCCAGAGTCGTCGAGAAAATCTCACACTTTTTGTCTAAGGATAGTGATATATCATACATGTGTCTGAAGCTGACTGATTTTAGTTTCATTAAAAATGAGTTCACACAAGACTCACGCAAATCATACATTCATACATTCATGCATTCAAATCATTTTGTTTTACGTTAGGAGATAGCAGAACCAGATCTAACAATGCTTCTGGATGAGTTGGAGAGGTAACGACAAACTTTTGTTAAGTCAAAGGAACAATTGAGAAAGTTTACATCGAGACGGTTGAAGTCTCCAGTGATGAAAATATCAAAGTCAGGATTTTCAGTCAAAATACTGTCAATATTGTCGATCATAAATGACACCACGCCTGATGACGAGTGACATACATTGATGGTGGAATATATATGCACATAAAAATCAATTTAAGATTGTGAAAAACCAGCCAGATACTGTTGGTACCGAAAGTTTCACCTTCAACTTGGAAACGGGTAGGCTGAAAACAATTTTTCACCCAAACAGCAACGCCTCCTCCCAAGCGTCCGTCATTTCGATCATCGCGATGAAGAACAGAATCCGCGACCGCAGCAAGATCATCAGTGTGTTTAAGGGTAAACCATGACTCGGTGATTGCTAGAATATGTAAAGATTTTTAAGAGAAAGTTGCGCGAACATGATCCATTTTCGATGATGCATGGTTAACATTTGTTGATAGAATGATGGGCATAGACGTTCGGTCTCCACTTAAAATCACATTTGAAAATTCGGCATTTCAGATCGGTTCTGAATTCGCCCCCGATACAACGCAACGTTTTCACCCTTTGATCGACGTTCTTTAAGTTCAGTTCTCAGATTTCTACCGATTGCTTGTTGGGTCGGAGTAAGGTCAGACTTAAATGAATATCTGACTGAATTCCGAGTTCTTCAGAGTTTTACAATGTCTCAGGACCTCCTTCTTTTTTTCAAAATCAGAAAATTTTACCCTCAGTAATCGCGGAACATCGTTTCTTTTTTTGCCTATTCTAGTGCAAACAGTCTCAACACCTGAAATATTAAGGAAATCAGTTATCTTTTCCAGTTCTTCCTGGTCATGAGTTTTTTCTCGCTCACGCTGACGGAATCCTTTTCAGGTACACCAATTATTATTAGATTACTTTGTCTGTTTTGTCGCATGGCCACTTCATCTCCTATGCCTTGAAAATATTGCGGGGAATTGATACCGTCTCTAATATCGTTTATCTGTTTCTGATGGTCAGATTGTACACCGATTATCGCAGACATGGACCCTTCAATATGCTCGATTCGAGAAAAGAAACGCGTTAGGCCTCAGCCGCACTGCGAGCTTTTCCAAGCGTTTCCGAGCAAAGCGTTTTGCAGCAAATATAAAGTCATCATTACAGCAGTGGTGGACTGCCACACTCCGAGCAAAGCAAACCAATGCGATTGATAGCTTGCGGAGATACGTTTGCTCGCGTTTGCTCGGGACGCTCGTGTTTGCTTTGCTTTCAGTGTGGCTGAGCCCTTACTTTATCATCCAATGCATAGAGTAGGGATATATAGGTAGAGTGTCGACTCAAAAAAGTATCTGTATACAGTGAAAATTTTAAAATTTTTTTATGTTCAGTTTCTTGCAGAGAATACGTTCCCGTGGTCCAAAAAAAATATTTGAGCACTTTTGAAAAAGTCAACATTTACTATTTTATATACTACCGAGATGACTCTCCTATATAAGTAGTATGAAACACATTGGATATCAAAAGGAATGAATATTTGATAATAAGCATCCTAACTAAGCGGAAATCAAGCTGATTATCAAGGGAATTTCATGAATTGAATTATAATGAAAGTCTTCATGAAAAAGTCGCGATATCATTCGTGCTTTCTTGGCTGAAATTTCAAGTTTTTAATTCAATTTTCACCGGCATGATTTTATGATTCACTAAATTCATGTTTCATTTCTAGAATCTGAATAGTGATGTGAACCATTTACATATTTCAAAATTGAATGAAGTCATTGTCTTTGATTATGTGATTTTATTGTGCCAGTGGCAGGTTACCTGTGATATGATCACGTTTAAGCCTTCAGGTTGAGCAAGAAAGTAATAGGAACCGATCGAATTCCTAATTTAACTAACGTTAAATCTCCAAGGCTGTCATGAGGATCTGTAAAATACCATCATTCCTTCTGCATTACAATCATGATCATTCAATTCTGCTGTAATTTCTTCAAAACTGCAAAGATTTGCATATCTCACATTTGGAAGCAATTCCGACTGCATCGCCCTTGAGTTCATTTAATAAAATCGAAAGTGTATACACATTGGGGATTTAATAAATGCGGAGTTACCACTCTACCTAATACACCTACTCTAAGATCCAATGCGTCAATTTTGTGGGACACGCGGCTATAAATCTCATTTTTTGCTTATTCAAAAAAGATGTTATTGTTTCAATCGTTAAATCACTACTGGGGTTTGAACCAGGGTTCGAGTCTGATCTAGTTACACGCTGCAATGGAGTGTTCGGCATGCTTGAGTAATTTCGAACAATTCAGAGGATGGAGTATTCACAAAATTGATTTTCCGACACAAGGCTCCAAATAGAATAATGCGTTGATCAACTTCAATGGAAATATGTCACATGTTAGCGTCATGCATCACATGCAGAAAATCGATATTCATAATAATCTCGGCGAGACGTTCCCCACCAGCGAAGCAGACAACAGCTGATTTGTGATGAATAGCTGACAATCCCAGCTACCGCAAACAATCGACAAGCACAACAGCGAAGTATTGGCTCGCTATGAATACATTCCGATAACGCATCGTAAATCCAAGGCCGCCGACGTGAAATGATCGGAAGAATCTAAACCATGTAAGTGAAGACCACTCAGCCTCAAGACCACAAATTCGGGAATAACACGTCCCACGACCACCAGGCGAAGAAACCAACTCCGCACTCGAACAGCTCAATCCAAGGCAATCATGGCGATGTGAAAAAATTCACGTAGAGGGCAAAACCATCGACAATTAAATTTAATATTATACTGACAAACAGCGCGAGACGCAGCAGACACAAGCGCTGCCGATGGCATATTCCATGTTCCTATCTATAAAACATGATGTCAAGCCATGTTTTATGTGCGGGATACGTATAATCAGGTTGCAGAAAAATGATAGTCATGACTTTTGGAACTGAAAGCTAATTAAGTGCATTTCTAATAAACTATTGCCAGCTTTGTGATTTCCACTTGTTTTAAAATTAAGAAGGAACACATTACAAATTACAAAATGAATTATTTAGCATCCAAAACTCAAATTACACTCCTACACATTCTCTACTCAAAATAACATCCTGACTTAATTTTAAGACACACTGTAAGCCGTAGACCGACAATCATCCTACAAAATTACTGACAAAATCAACCGACGATTGTCACCTCCAACATCCTCCGATATCCGACGAATTTGTAGGTTCTCCACCGACATCGAAACAGATGCTTTGTATGCAAATTAACTAAACAAAAACTGTTGAATATTGATTGATTTTTTCGATAGTGATTGCTTGACTTTTGGGCAATCTGTATTATTGTGTGGCAAAACGATGATATATTTTGACATGATGTAATTAATTACCTACATTTTTGATAAAATTTAAGCTATAATTCATTGCTACTCATTTTTTCGCTTTTTGTCAGATATTGTAGGTATTCAGTGGCAATCATACTACAAGAACTAACAATGACAGACAAAATAGATTTTGTAGGATAAATGTCTGTCAATTGTCAGTCAGCGGTTTGCAGTGCAGGGTGTCTTAACTCAAATATAATCGCTAATAATTACCATGCCAGTGGTGGGCGCGATTCCGAATATAGTGCGATTCAGGGCACGATAAATCGAAAATCTCGCGATTCTGTATATTCTAAAATTTTCTGAAGTTCAGTGATTAAAAGACTGCAATTTGCCCAGCTTGCACTATTTTTGATTTCTAGAACATTGGTTTCATTATGAATTTGATAATTGCCATCAAAATTGAGATTATGAGGTACTCAGTCTCATTAGACATTAAAATTATTGCTACCCTATTAAGTAATAGGATTCTCTATTTGTGATTGTTTGGGAATGCAGCATAAAAAATCGGAGCATATAGAGAGTCGCAAAAAAAGGCATAAAAATCTTAAGAATCTATCATCGCCGGCAAGGGTGTTGCCGGCGTTGCAGATGTGCCCTCTACATGCGGAAATGCTCCTTAATAAAATGCATTTTCGCGAATTTCATGGTAGTGCTGAATTTCAAGGTTCCAAGCTGATTTAAGGTTCATGTTCATTGACTGACCAATCTTTGCGTTTGTGCGATGAATTACAGTGGATGAAGTGAACGAGTCGTCAGTTACCGTTCTGGCCGCCATGGACATAACAAAATTATACCTGAGTTAGAAAGCTTGTCAATGGTGTACAGAAATCGCCTTGAAGATCATCCATCGTTTGTAGCTTCTCTCTCCCAGAAGACAGCCCAAAAATGTGATGAAAAATACGGATGTCTATAGAAAGTTTTTGTATTGAGCATAATTTAGAAGTTCCTTGACTTTTTGCAACGATGGAGCATCATGCTCATTTCGTTGGCAGAGATTAATATTATCAAGTTATGGATTTTAGTTGTTTTGCATTTCTGTTGCATATACTCGTATGTACTGTACATAGGCAATATAGGTTAGAAATTTCTTTTTGCTCCAAAACAAAGAATTACATCGAAACGTAAAGTATTGCATCATAATTTTTACTTTGTATTGTTCCTCTTTGATCCACTACAATGTAAATACAAAATTGTACTGCGGTGTTTGTGGCAATTGAGCAAGAGTTGCAATTATGCTTATTTTAGAAAGTTTTGTGGTCAAAATTGCTGTTACGATGCTTGATATATGGGCATTCATTTTATATGCACACTGTAAAATCAACGCAGTAAAAGTTCTGTAAAAGAAGAGGGTGTTACGTCATTTATGCATCGTGCAGTATATTTGCAGAATTTAATTTGATTTGTTGTAATTATGTGAGATTTCGGCTAAAATTAGCAACAAAGTGATTTTTTCGATTTGCATGCGCGTACTCATGCATACCAGAAATAGTTGCTGTCCGATGAGCATGGAATAGTTAAAAATCTAAAGCTAACAGGTGCAAAACCTATATGCAAAGCCAGCCTATGTGCAGAAACGTACCATGCAAAATCTTGATGGTTCTATGGGAGGGTGGAGGTAACCTAAAGTGCCCTCCTTGAGGCCGGTGCAACACCTGCCCTAAACTCGTGCCGGCGTTCTTGGTGAAATCCAAAAGATCTGGGTTAATTAAACTGTGTACAGAGCATAATATGTCTTGTGAACAAGCGTCCGTTACTATATGCACATATATATGAAATTGCCCTCTAATGGAATCGGTCCATGGAAAAGCAACAATGGAAATTCTGCTGTAGTTTTCAGTGGATAAATGCAAGCCATTTCCAAGTAAAAAGAAAATATGCAGCTAAATATAAGATCTATTTCAATAGGATAGAGCATTTTACTTTTTTAATTTTCCTACAGTAAGAAGGTGTCACGTATTTCTGCATCTTATTGTAAATTTACAGAATATAACTTGTTGAAGATGTACTAGACTTGGGCTAAAATTGACACCGAAGTGATTTTCAGGTAACCGGTTTTTCGAATATTTTTTCGCAAGTATTCGAAAACCGGTTTCAAGCCGATTTCATAGATTTCATGATATTATTGGTTTGCTGCACTATTTAGCATGTTACAACAAAAGATCTGTTATCCTCTTCTATTCAACAACAATTTATGTATTATCTATGACTCTATTATCTTACCTTATAGGACAATGTATACGATAACGACAATTGCATATGATTACCGTAGCCGTATGTTGAGCACTATGATAGACACATCACACATGTATTCTAATTTCTAGTTGTGATATGTTAATGATTGATATTGAAAGTTGAAACTTGGCTCAAACCTCGATGCATATAGTAGGGATGTATAGGTAGAGTGTCGACCATAGAGCAAGTATGTTAGGTAGAGTGGTAACTCTGCGCCCGCATTTATTAAATCCCCAATGTGTATACACTTTCGATTTCATTAAATGAACTGAAGGATGATGCAGTCGGAATTGCTTCCAACTGTGAGATATGCAAATCCATGAGGTTTTGAAGGATTTGCAACGGAATTGAGTGATCATGATTGTAATGCAGATGGAATGATTGTATTTTACAGATCCTCAGTGTCATGACAGCCTTGGAGATTTAATGTTTGCTAAATTAGCAACAATAGGTTCCTATTACTTTCTTGCTCAACCTCAAGGATATTCTCTTAAGCGTGATCACAGGCAACCTGCCACTCGAACAGCAAAATCACATGATCAAAGACAGTGACTTCATTCAACTTTGAAAGATGTAAATGGGTTCACATCACTATTCAGATTAAAGAAAAGAAACATGAATTCAGAGAATCATAAAATCATGCCGATGAAAATTGAATTAAAAACTTGAAATTTCAGCCAAGAAAGCACGAATAATATCGCGACTTTTTCATGAAGACTTCCATTATAATACAATTCATGAAATTCCCTTGATAATCAGCTTAATTCCCGCTTAGTTGGAATGCTTATTAGCAAATATTCATTCCTTTTGATATCCAACTTGATTCATACTACTTACATAGGAGAGTTATCTCGGTAGTATATAAAATAGTAAATGTTGACTTTTTTCAAAAGTGCTCAAATATTTTTTTGGACCACGGGAACGTAATCTCCGAAAGAAACTGAATCTTTTGATGTAAAAATTTTCACTGCATACAGATACTTTTTTGAGTCGACACTCTACTTATATTACTCTATGGTGTCGACTCAAAAAAGTATGTGTATACACTGAAAATTTTTGTATGAAAAGATTCAGTCTCTTGCGGATATTGCGTTCCCGTGGTCCAAAAAATTATTTGAGACTTTTTTAAAAAATTAAAATTTGCCTATTTATATACTACCGAGATCATGTGTTATTTTAGTCTTCTATAGCATGAACGGCTAGATTCCCATCCACTTATAGAAATGGATTCTCTGCTGTAGCGCGCGACTACAGGCGATTGTGGTAGGAATAGGGAAGTCACGCATTATCAGAAGCAGAGAAATTACGACACGAGAGATGCGCGATTAATTTCTTGGAAGTCTAGCGAGAAGACCTTGACTTCCTTCGGCTACTCTGATTGGTTAATTGAACCTTAGAATTATCGATGTTTGGAAAGTTAAATGAATATTACAAAGTTAATGATACATGATCTTCATCGAGGATAATGAATAGAGTAAAACCGGTTTTCAATCTTTAAAAACCGGTTTTCGAATAGTAAAATTTAACCGGTTTCCGAATGTGAGCAGTGGTATAGAATGTCCACTCCTGCTAAGGGTTTCAGTCAGCAAGCTTGTCAAAGTGATGTTTGGCCTATGCGAGTTATTATGGGGAATAATCGTAAATTTTGAAAAATCCTATGGGAATGGGATGAAGAAATCTGGTCCCACGGCAAATATATATAGATAGCAGGTGTATGTATATTCCTATCACACAAATATATATAATAAATGATTAACCCAAATCAAAACAATCCAAGTATTTCCCTACCGGTATCGTCTCTTCTCGAGACTTTTCAATGGAATAATGATTTATTTAAAAATAAGGCTACATCATAATAGAAATCTACAAAAATATCAGCTTTACATGGCTACATGGCTACATTTGAGCATAGAGATTAAACGAAAAATAATTCACGTATCAGAATTAAGGTCTGGCTTAAGCATAGCGATGAAATATTTTCTTTTTTCTCCCTAGCAATCCTATTGCTACTTGGTGGCATCTGGTAAAAGGGAGCCGCTCTGAACTTAATTTCGAGATCATTGGCGCAATTTGCAATGTGTTTGCTTACTGTTAGTACGGCATAATGTCTGTTGTTGATATATTGCCGGTGTACGGTTAATCTGTTTCCAAACATGTCACCGGATTGGCCAATATAATATTTATTACAACCGTTACAGAATAGAGCGTAAATAATGTTATGGGAAAGGCAATTCAGATTTTGTTTGATTTTAAACGTTTTCGTTTTACCATTTTTGAAATTAATTGCTTCACCTTATATGATAATGGAATAGCAGCTACATTGTTTATCACCACATTTCGTTATTCCTTTAATTGTTTTTCGATTTCTAACGTTAAGCATATTAAGTAGAGATGGAGGTTGTTTATAAGATTTTTTGAAGTTATAATCCATGAATCGGCTTGACAATTTTAAGCTCTCAGTTGCTGGTTTCATAACTTTGTTGTATATGTTGGGATTGTTTTTGTTATAATGAGTAGTAAAATATATCGTTTTCTTTGTGTTTCTTTCAGTATTTTCTTGCGTTCTTGTTTCCAGTTTAGAGAGATGAGTTTCTGCCTTTTTAAAAGCATTGTCAATTAATGTTAAAGGATACTTTAGCTTTATCAAATTATTTTTCAGTTTGTGTAATTGAACTTCTTTGGCCTTATCATTAGAGACAATCATATGTATACGACGAGCGAAAGTGAAAGGGATTTTTCTCAACGTGTGTGTTGGATGGCTTGAATAGAAGGGAACGTAATTGTAGTTGTTCCCTTGAGAAATAGAATTTTTGTAGATTTCTATTATGATGTAGCCTTATTTTTAAATAAATCATTATTCCCTTGAAAAGTCTCGAGAAGAGACGATACCGGATACTTGGATTGTTTTGATTTGGGTCAATCATTTATTACATTATTACCATTTTTGATTCTATTATATATAATATAATATAATATTAGAATGCAAGTTAGATCAAAGATTTATTGCCATTACTTCAAGTTTCACGATAACAAAATGGTCATCGATCATCAGATGTCAATAAATGAATGGACAGATACTTAGGTAGCTAAATCATGGTTACTTGATTAGAAAACAGCGAACTATGATGTTGGGGGTCTGAAACTAGACAACAGATATTTTCTGCGGTGTCTACACTTAGATATCATTTCACTTTTTTTATTTATAAGAATGTCTGACTTGATGTTATGATGTAGAATTTTTCTGTTAAGCACAGATTGCAGAAATGACTGCCACAAAAATACGGTTTGGTCTGTTGTATGATACTCCATTTAATGCTGTATGGTGATCTTTGATTTTTGAGGGACCAGATGTACGTTGACAATGAGGTTTCGTTCTTATACCGGACGTTGTTGAATGACTTTTTGTGGTTGTTATACCTTGCTTTGAATTCACCTTCACACATACCATGATATACCTTTGAGTCACTTGAACCAGATGAAACTGTCGCTTTATAAACCAAACATTTTGACAAGCAACTACCTGAAAGTGGACATTCGTTTTTATTTCTGCAGTTGCATGTTGATTTTTCAGTATCTTGATTTTCGCTTGTTTTTGTTGTATTGTTAAGAATTTTCGTGTTATGACTGTTGATGATATTTTCCATGTTGGTTACACAACTGTAGCTCAGCTTCATGTTATTTCTATTGAATAGGCTGTGATATTTGTGGTGAGGAGGGAAATGCTTTTTCGTAAGTAATAGAAACTGTTACCAACATTGGTTTTCACATTAGCACTGAAAGGGGGGTTAAACCATATTATATTTCTGTGACGTTTTGGTTTTTGTGCATTTGTTGGCTTGTAAGATAAATCATGTCGATGTTTACTTTCTTTCAATGCTATTTCGTATATTCGTTTTGCTCTATTGAATACATCTTCGTTGCAAGATAACCTTGACACTCGATCTTCTATCATTCTTGGGATTTGTTTAAGTATCATAGGAGGATGGTTTGATTGATTGTGAACATACAGAGGAATGCTGTTTGGCTTGATATATGGTCGGTAGGTATCATTTTCCAAATTGAAGTATACATCTAGGAAATCAGTTGCTTTTATGTTGCATTCAACTGTGACTTTCAATTTAAAGCTTTGAAAATTCTGATAAAATCTTTTCTGCAGCGATCACATTGAGAGCCAGTGCTGTTTGGGATAATTCACAATCCATCGTCTCTGTACAAAACAATGTTTTATCGTCCAAATCGGTTTGTGAGTTCATGCAGAATAAAGAGGGCCGACCAGTTCACATACCTCAGCACCATCGTAACTTCCCATGGTAACATCAAAAAGATTATCATTGCCTTTTTTTACCCATGTAGTGTTTTGGTCAAACAACAAGGACTTTCTTGCATGCATTATTACATTCACATCTTTTTCAGGGATGTTCGTCAATGTTTTTGCAAAATTTATGTTTTTCGTCAAGAGTTCGTGTGTAGGATAGAAGTCCACTATATCGAATTTCAGAGATGTTGAAGAAGTCTTATCTGGAATATTTTTGAACCAATGTATCACATCCATAGAATTTTTCCACTGTAGAAAATTTGTTGTATCACGTATTATGCTGTTGTGTTCATCTAATAGTTGCTTGCTAATTATTCCAATTTCACTTTTTGCAGGGTTTATTAATCGACAGTTCACATTGTTTGAAAATTTTTTTTGTGATCTTTCAAGGTTATGAAGGCTTGTCGAGGTGCGTAACATTCGATTCTATTTGAAAGATTGTAAGAATTTCCAACACATTTCGCTTCATTGTTGATATCTGATTCAGTTGACTGATTTGCTTTTTTGTAAGATTTAGTTATGTTTTCTATTAGAACTTTGCGATATTTTTCTTTCGAAATTTCATATAAATTTGTGGTTTTGTCCGCAAAGACAAACATATTCTGAGAATTTTGTCTTCCTTTAATTTGTTTTGGAAGCTATTTGAATATTTTCGGAATTCGATTTTTTGTATCATTGCATACATGTCCTGTTCAAAAGGATTCAAAAGTTCATTTGAAGGTGGTGATGAATCAGTTTTGAATCCAAAGTCTTTCATTGGAATGTTTACTTCATTGTCTTTGTTATCAAAAAAGTATGATTTCCATCTCATTCTGCGTAATAAGCTTTCAACTTTCTGAATGAAAAGCTTAACATACTGCGTCTTCGATGGTATTGGTATGTTCTTTGTAGAGTAACCAAGATTTAATAATTTTTTTTAATAATAATTTAATAATATTTAATAATCTAATAATAAAAGATTTTAAAAATCTTTTTGAATTAAAAGATTTCTTTCATAACAAAGATCATGTCCCTTGTAGCGTTAAATCGAACATTTCTTATCTATATAGTTGTGACCGCTGTTCTATGCGGTACGTCGGTGCCATTAAGAGACACTTCAATACTCGTATCAGTGAGCATTTGCGTGGATATCCCTGCGCTACAGAGATATCTATGCACGAGCATAGCCGAAAGGTTGAAAACTTCACTATTATTGGTCGCTTCAGACAGTCATTAATTCTTGAATCCATCATGATAAAGGAAAACAATAATCTATTATCGAATGAGCGGAATGGATCACATGTTCTTCTTCTGAATTTGCAACATCAATGACGTAAAGTGGAACCATGACATTGACTCCTTTGTGAACACATGTAAATTTGCATATAATGTGAATTTTATGCGATTTTATAACTTGTACCGCTGAGGATGATTCAATACAAGTGAATGGAAGCTAGTCCGGAACCAGTATTTTTTCTTTTCATGTATATATATATATATATATATATATATATATATATATATATATATATATATATATATATATATCTAACGCACACTTCATTAAAATCTCTTTCCGGACCTCACTAATAATTATGATTAGGCAATGAGGCGCGAAACATGTTTTGGGATGTCATTGATAATTGAATAATTTGATAATCAAAAACGATAGACTTCCACTGGCCACGCTTGTTCTCGAAAGCAGATACATCAAAACTGAATTTGATAGCAAACTAGCTGAACTAAAATCACATCAAATATCCAAAGTCACGCTAAAAGCTTGCGACAAAAGAAATTACGCACATAGAAAGTCAATACTATCTAAAATTTACTTGACACATAATGATGCTCATAAATTCTAAAGTAGACAGGCATTTACACCTAAAAGTCATTGAAGAATGCACAATACTGAGGCTGGACTAACACAAACGAAGAATGAATAGTCGTTCCTTTTGACAGCAAAGGACAGGTCTCAAAGAACCTGCCTTCGAGAACAAGCGTGGCCAGTGGAAGTCTATCGTTTTTGATTATCAAATTCTTATGGAAAGTCGCTCCAACTAAGTTACTT
>CAJQUW010000910.1:0-18246 GCA_907163375.1 Prostheceraeus crozeri | reverse complement strand
CCTATCAATCGGAACGCGGTTCCTATTTACATGTTCCTATCCATGTTCGCATTCGCAATTCGGAACATGTTCCTATCCATGTTCGTATCCACTAGCAGTGCGTCCGCAAATCTAACTACTATCATTAACAATCTATTTTTGAAAAACATTCTTAAAACATTACCCAACTTGTAGTGTGTCCATTCAGCAGTCTCCTCATCAATCACCTTTAGTTGCCTTCAATCATCATCCTCATCATCTGTCGTCATCGCCAGACATCAGTTGTCATCGACATTACCAAGTTTTCAGTTATCATCAGTCATCATCAACTTCAGCATGAGTCATCATCATCAACAGACATCAATTATCGTCATCATTCATCATCGTCAGTCATCACCATCATCATCTGACATCAATCATCATTCTTCATCATCAGCCCATCCTCAGTCGTCATCTCATTTGCGGTACGAGGTTTTGTGTTTGTTTTTTCGACATTCATTGCGCTCATGTAAGATGGGTTTGTGATTAACCCCATCATAAATAGTCATCATCATCGTCATTATCAGTCCACATCCAGTTAACATCATCTTCATCAGCTATTAGGCCTATCACTCATCATCTCATTAACAGTCAGGAATGTTGTGTTTGATGTTAAGCATTTCTGTGATGTCATCACAGTCTGTCAACACTCATGTCTGTCATCACCCGCACCATCATCAGACGTCATCAGGTGTCTATCAGTATCATCGTCATCATTGCCCAGAAGTTTATCATCATCATCATCGTCAGTCCACATTCATCACCAGTCATATCCATCATCATCATTATTCATCATCTCACTTACGGCCAGGGGTGTTAGGATTGATGTTCAGTATTCATTTGTACTCATGACCAAGTGTTTGTGTCCATGCAAAATCTATCTGATATCATTTGTGACCATGGATATGCATGTGTGGTGCGTTCTATTTTCATTTATGATGTGTTATTCGCTTATAAGTGAGTGATTGGTGTGCATATATGCCCAAGAAAAATACAAAATAAGATTAATGTTCATTTGAGACAATTTAAAATGGGACAAAACACATTTTTTTCTGGCTAAGATGATATGCTCTAATCATCATGATTAGCCATTATCATCATCAGTTATCTGTCAATTTTGTGTTCATGAGTGTGCCATGACTGATATTTATTAGTGGGCATAGACCGTTTCATGAATAATTGCACAAAAAAGTTACCTATTTTCAAATGTAATTTTCTTACTGTAGTCCTGCTTCAATTTTAGTAAGTGATGTACCATTTGAAACCTTATGCTCCATAGATTGTTTCTACATACATTTTGCTTTCTTTAGTGGTCAGTTGTGGTCAGTAGGCCTTCCAAAAGTTAATTGAGCGCTTTCTTTGATGACAGTGTGAGCTGTCATTCAGATTCATTATGTTGCAAAGAGTTTAAGATTCGTTGAATGTTCAAAGCGATACAGCACCAATAAATTTTACCAAAAAATTAATACTAAGAGCAAATCTGACGCGATTTTTCAGTGATGAAGATGCACAATTTCAAACAACTTCATATCATGTGACAGGTTACATTTAGTCCTTTAAATTGGCAGAGCGTTTATGCTGTGTTTAGTCAGTTGTGGTCAGCAGACTTAAAAGAATGAATTTTTGGTGAAATCATTCACCCATACCTACAGACAAAACTGCGTAATGTAGAAAATTAAGATTATCCACATTGAATCAGGTTCGTGTCAAGCTTTCAGATGATATAACTTTTTTCGAATTTCGACAACATTTGGTACAGTTTTCCTCAATTAACGCTTTTGCTTGATTTTTCGCTAACTTTTGCGTTAACAATGCTTTTAACGGTTAACTGCACAGAATTTGGTAACCTTTTTGTATTAACCCTGGCGCTTTCGAGTTTGGGTTTGAAAGAATGCTTGTGTCATCTGCTCCACGAATTGTAAATTTTATCAAAATCGGCCCATCCGCTCACTGGCAAACTTCCAATTTGTCTTATTCCCACACTCAGTCATTTGGTGAGTGAGTCATTTCCCTCGAGTGAGGTCAGAATTTTTCGAATCTCTGATCTGCCTGTGGCTGTTTGCTCTGCACCTGTTCACAATCAATAGCAATTCTTCACGCCGTAGTTGCTGACGCTGGCGTCCGACAAAGGGGATCCACAAGATTTTTACAACTCAATCAATGATGACAGGATGATAGACAAGTGTCGACATGAATGATCAGCTATAATTATGAAGCAGGGAACCCTAGTTGTCTCCGCTTCGCTACGCCCAGGAAGTGGCATTCGAGATATCTCAGACCGCACGCCTACGACTTGAGGCTGACTCATTAACTCGACTGCTATATATCGTGCGTGTGAATGTGTGTACGTATCGATTACTTGCATTGCCATCGTTCTGTCATTTACATCGTTGTCGCCGTATAGTGTTGTGATCTGAGTGACTTTTCTCCATGCCTTATAAATGCTGTGTGCCAGCATGCACAACTATGACACTACGCCTAAATGTACAGAGATCACCTTACATAAATTTCCATCGTCGACTGAGTTACTGGAGAAATGGATAAGATCTATCCCTCGAAAATGGGAAGAAAGGCATCTTAATTCTCTTAGAAATAATTCTTGTAACAATTTTAGAGTTTGCTCTCGGCACTTCGACGAAAATAGTTTTATATGTCATTCTTTGGATAAGAACAAATGGCGAACGACGACTCCTCGACGTTTACGTAAGAGAAGACTAAACGAAACGGCGTATCCCTCAATATTTGATGGAGTTCCACCACATCTATCCCACCATGTTCCTCCGAAAAGATCCTCCACTGTTTTAATGGCAAATCGTCAACAAAAAGCATGTGACGAAATGGAGAAATTGTCATCTTCTTTTCTTTCCGAAGATAGTGTGGGTTGCTTTTCAGATTTAAAGGATTACAAAGCACCCGATCATCTTAAAGATTTCGTACAAGTGTTTGACAATTCTAGTCTGTCATTTTACATTATTCGTGTTGACTGTGATGTGCCAAGAATAGTGAAATCATTGACCATTACTTGTGATCTTAATTTTAGTGACTCGTTCGACGGTATACTTCTGCGTTCATTTGGCAGTTATATTTGCGCGGGGAAGATTTCGCTTTTTTCACAAATTGATAATCTGCTCACTTCGTTGAAAAATCTATCCAACAATGAAGTTGATTCAAAAAGTATGTTAAGCAGCATCATTTCTATTTGCGAAAAATTGATTAAAGAATTTGAATACAAAAACGACGATGAAAGTTATTCAAAAGTGTCATTTATTTCCGAACAGTTACAGCTCTTGATAAAAAATAAACCAACGTATTCTCCTGAAATGCTGTCTATCATGTATCTTTTAAACAATCACAGTTCGAGCGCATATGATTTTTTACGTGGAACTTCCTGTTTAACTATGCCAAGCAAACGTCAGTTGCAGAGATTGTCATCTCCTTTGTCTGATTCACCGGATGATACCACCATAGTGAAATATTTACAAACTAAAGTTACTAATATGACATCGACAGAAAAATTCGTGATCTTGTGTATCGATGAGATTTACGTCAAACGTAAAATTGAATTCAGTGGAGGAGAATTGTATGGCGTTGGAAATACATCGTCAGCTCTTGCAAGGACTGTCTGTGCGTTTCTTGTGAAATCTCTTACTTGTGATTTTCAGGATGTGGTGTGTTTGGCTCCTACAGCCATTTTGACAGCGGTTGACTTGCATACATTATTTTTGAGGAACCTTAAACTCATCAACGATTCTGGATTGATTCCTGTTGTTTGTGTTTTTGATAACAGCTGCGTGAATCGCAAATTAATATTGACTCTCTGTCCGGATAAATGCAACTTCAAGATCAGCAATCCGATTTCTGGAGACCCTCTTTTTCTCCTTTGTGATCCAGTTCATAACTTTAAGAACATATTCAATAATTGGACAACGAAAACTGTGTTCAAGTTTCCAGATTTTCACAATTGCCATGACATTCATACTGCAGATATTTCTGATGCGAAACATATATTTGAGACAGAATCTGGACTTCCTGCAAGAATTGCTTATAAATTGAACAAACGCGTTTTTAAATCCGCAAAGTCTTGAAAAGACGAATGTATCATTGGCTGCTTCGTTATTTGATGAATCGACGATCGCTGCGGCCCAGCATTATAATTCATCGAATGGATTCATTATTTTCTGTAAACTGATCAATAGATTATGGACAATTTGGAATATAAAATCACCGTCGAAAGGCAAACATAAGCGACTTCCAGATGCCAATCCAATCCAAAAAAATGATTATCGAATACGTCTTTTGCAACAGTATGCCGATTTTTTTTGATAAATGGGAAAATTCTAAATTACCTGGTTTGTCGAAACCAACGTTTTTTTGCAGTGAAACAATGTTGCAAAACTTTGGCAGAAGTGATAATTTTTTTGAATGATGAATGTAACTTCACCACTGTGTTCCCCGGAGTGATGGTGAACGACTGGATAGAGCGTCGATTTGGACGCTACAGACAGTTCCACGGAGGAAATTTTCTGGTTTCTGTAAGACAAGTACTTCAAGCCGAAAAGAAAATCCGTGTGTCATCTCTTTTAAAGTTTCATCAGTTTAAATTGAATGACTTGGCATATTTCAACGATGATGAAAGATTACTAGAACTTTATTCATACAATATTACTGCAAACGTCTCGTCTATGTTTAATTTGTTATCCTCAACAGACAGAACATTATACTTTATGTCGGTGGCTATGTTGCTTACCCGTTGAGCAAGCGTTCCAAGTGCACCAACTGCAACGACTTCCTCACAGAATCTGACTTTTTGGACATAGAATATGACGCAAATATATTGGATGAGTCCGATACTTTCTTACTCCAATTGCGAAGCAGAGGTGGTTTGAAATGTCCTTCATCCTTCGTTTATTCCCTAACTTCATACGCTTACTGTGTATTTGGACATATCAGAGATGATAATGAGTTTCAGAGTGATTTATTCTATATTGGTTCGGTTATAATGGTACTAAGTCATATAACTCTAAAAGCGTTTAACAAAGAGTTCATGTTTGATAAAACATGTTGTGATTGTGACCTTCAACAGCTTTCTTCCCGCGTATTGTTTCATGCATTTAACGTTTTCGCAAAAAATTATGCACTAGAGATGAGTGATTCCAGATTGTCCGCTTCTTCTTCTTACAAACGACGTAAATTTATAGTCAGTCAATAGATTTTTCATAGTTTTGATATTATTGTGAGTTAATTTCTAATATTGCAGTCACACATAAATGAACAAGTATGAAATCCATACGTTTTTCCTTTTTATGGGTTGCTGTTACAATGATTAAAATGGAAAATAACTTAATTCATGGTAGATAATACAGGGTGAGTCAAAAAAAACGTTATTTACCTTTTGTGGGATATCTATTATAAGTTACAATAAAATGCAACAACAGGCGGTTATGAACATTGAAAAAGCTGCTCCTCACAAGCTGTGGTTACAACAGCGACTCAAACTGAGCACCTTCCTGCTGAATGCAAAGAAAGCAACGTCGAACAAATGAGTCATAGGCCTTCATGCAGGCGTTAGATGTGAAAGAAGTAATTTCCTCTCGAATGCAGGCTGTCAGTTCTCTCGTATTTCTTGGCAGTCGCGCATACACTCGGTCTCTTAACGCTCCACACAGGAAGAAGTCGCAAACAGTAAGGTCTGGAGAACGGGGTGGCCACTCAACTGGTCCTCTTCGACCAATCCACCGACCCGTCAGATTTTCGTCGAGGATTCTTCGACTTGCGTTGCTGTAGTGGGGAGGGGCTCCATCCTGTTGATAGAATCTGCTCTGGTTTTCGTTTCGTCGCAAGAAGGGAATAACATGCTGTTTCAGAACATTGCAGTACCGATCGCTGTTCATCGTTAGTTCACTGATGTCGTAACTCAGCCCTCCAGTATGGTCTATCATGGCCCATACAGTGACAGATCTCCGGTCATGAAGCTTTTCGACGAAAGCTTTAGGGTTCTCAGTGCTCCAGTAGTGCAGATTGTGCTTATTTACAGTTCCATTCACATGAAAGACAGCTTCGTCGGAAAAAACTATTCGGAGATGGAATTGAGGATGCTGAAGTGAGGAATTGAGGATCCATTGACAGAATTCGAGACGTCGGTCGTGATCGTCATCTGAGAGTTCCTGGACGAAGGTTGGCTTATAGGGATGATACTTTTTCTTATGAAGACAGCGAACGACGCTACTTTGCGAGACTCCAAGCGTGTTGCTTATGCGACGCGTAGAAACGTTCGGCTCATCTTCAATTATCGGCTTGATGGAGGTAAAGATATCGTCACCTGTAGCCGTCACTGGACGACCACTTCCATTTTCACGCTTATTCATATCCCCATACGTAAGGAATTTCTTCATCCAACGATGGACTGTCGGTGGAGGTGGGGCTTCCTCATGAAATTCATCCATGTATTTTCTCCTTGCTTCGGACACATTGTTGAATGTAACCGCCCATGCAACAAGCCTTGCCTTCCTTTCCATCATAGTTTGGCATGAATGAAGCACTAAATGAATACTTGTACATACACTTGTATAAACTATGTACAGAAGCCATTCGTTCGATGATATGAATTCGAATTTTTTGAACTTAGAGCATTGATTTGGTGCTTGGATATGGAAAATAAAACCATAGAAATTCAATCAGTCAAGTTGAGAAAGAAATCAGAATGACAATTCAGATAGATTTTTCACAAACTTCAAATAACGTTTTTTTTACTCACCCTGTATATTTCTTTGAATTATTTAAGAAATATGTAGAGACAGGCATTTCAGCCTCATGTTGTAGGGATCAAATTTCGTTGTCACTTCCTGGGCGTAGCGAAGCGGAGACAACTAGGGTTCCCTGATTATGAAGCAACTAACTTCCAATCACTAATTACTTCATTTAATTAGGCAAACCGCACAGTTTCCTGAATGTAGTGTCTCGACTGGTCAAGTGAATAAATTTAGTAATCAATCAATTATGAGCGCTTGATTACATGCATACATATCTAGATGCATGCAGTAATTGGTGTTCATCAATGTTATTAATTTGTGATCCTATGGGCTTTATTTGATGTTCGTTCGTTCTTTGGCATGTAAAACGTAGTAATTGGTATTCATCTGTGTCCTTGTAAGATGCAATCGTAAGTATGAGTATTTACAAAGTCCACCACACTTAAGTCACTTCCGAAATGTCACAACGAATGAGAAGAATTCTGGCGAAGTCACATACATGAAGATATTTATTCTTCCAATTTTCAGTCACTTGCCGTATCATCAAGTCATTACTTCATTTGTAGCTAGGGGTGCTGGGTTTGATGTTTAGTGTTCATGACTGTAGAATGCATTTACACCCATGCAAGATCTATCTGATATCATTTGTAACCATGAATGTGTGGTGCATTCTATTTTCGTTTATGACCATATATGCTGTGTTATTCGCTTGTGTTCAAGTGTCCATGTAAAATGCAAGATTTGGCCAGTGTTAATTTGAGCCCATATAAATTAGGATTTTATATTCTTTTTCTGGCTGAGATGCGTTCTAGTCATCATCATCAACCATTATCATCATCATCAGTCATCTGTCAGATTTGTGCTTATATATGACATGCCTGCTATTTATTCGTGAGCATGCATAGTGTATTTCGCATTCATGTGTCATGTATAGCTGTCAAAGACAGTTAATTGTATTGGAACTCATCAAACCACATAGAACACAGTAAACGAAACACAATAACCAATACTTTTTATCACACTTAGCTCTGCTCGCACTTTGTTAACATTGACATATAGGCACTATCACGAAAAAATGGGATAGAAATTTCAATTGAGAAGAAGAATGATAAGAATTAGGACTTAACGAAGCACTCTCTTTTCCTCTTTCTTCAGTCTGTGCCTGAGGTAGGCAAAACGAATGGTTTTCAATTTGATAAATAAACCCTTCATTATTATTATTATTATTTAGGAATATTAAACCTCGTCGGATAGCCACAAAGCGTTACGAGTCTTAACCCGGGGATTATGTCATAATAAAATTACCTTCGTTTACGTTTTTTGTAGCTAAGTTACCCTACGTCCCTTTAATGTAATTAGCTGTGTTTGATTGAAATTTCCTCGGTTTGATCATGTACATGTATTACTGATATTATGATATTAGTTAATTGCAGAAGATATGTCTAAATGGCTTCATGCGATAAAGAAATTATTCAATAAGTCTTTTTTGTACGCGGTTTCAAAAATATCGTGCGCAATGACGTAGGCCCTAATAAAGAATTGTCAGAACGATGTAACACAAGTAGACATAGGTTTTCGGATTCTCTAAATCTGCAGTTCTACATGACCACCTCGCAGCAAACTTGGCAGTTGACTAATTTAACTGCATGCCTCATGCAGATGTCGAGCATCGATTGAGTTTCACATAACTGTTTCTTTCGCAAAATTCATAACTGCCTCGCTCTGTTAAATTCCTGTTTAGTGAACACGATTGATATTGCATGATGTCCAAATGTATGCAATTCACCAACAATCTCATTACTCGGGTTTTGAGTCATGTGACTTCGTGTGGTCTGGTAGAAAAGTTGATAGCCACAATTCAAAAAGAACATACAATCGGAATAAATGTCAATCAGTAGGCCTATTTGAAAACAACTCGGCGGATGAATTCGAGAGCGAAATGTCAATCAAGTTCGAAAAACAATTTCCATCGAAAACATGCTGACGATATGTGCGTATAGTAATTGATTTGCCGGTCCATCATATCCACACCAGATTTTGTATGATTGTAATCATCGATTACCTCAGGCAAACTACCTTCGCCGTTGTGTGCATCGTTGTGAGTAAAATGCATATCAGGAACTTTGACATCAAAAATTTTCAATCACATATTCGATAGGCGATTCTCGAAATCTTCTCCCTTCCCATATGAGATTCAAAACAACTAAACCTGCGAAGTGACAATTGGTTGATCAAGCATAGTATAGTACCTTAGAATGAAAATGAGAGCATCGTCTTTCTCTTCATCATCCATGTCACGTGCTTTGTGTTTACCGTAAATGAATATTTCTTTACGTAAGTAGCAGACATCTATGAATGCGATCTACCACGCCCATAGAAATTAACAATACCATAGAAAGTCCTAGAATGGAAATTGCATGAAAATTGTGGCGCACGCCGGGGGAACTTAGTTGGGGCAAAAAGCAAATTTTGCGGACTGGCTTTCTTGCTTTCTGGTTGGCATTTTCAATAATCAAGTCAATTTGTGATCTGGATTGTTGCCCATAGTCCAAAGATCATGTACACAAAAGCAATAGTGAAATTACAAAATAGTGCAGCGACAGGATGACAAAGAAGGAAATCCTTTAAAACGTTATGCATGGTCATCATTTTGAAATATCGCTCCTATAATCAATCAAGAGTATAATCAGACACATATGCAACTTGTAATGTCGATTTACAGATCATACATTGCTCCAGCTTGAAATCAGAGGCCAAGAAATCTTACAGTATTCATTTTATTTTGAAAGATTGCCCTGTTCATTATATTTGAACAATTTTCAAAACCTTTGCATGTTTTCGAATATGAGCTCCCAAAATATCATCACACTATATCACATATGTCATTTAGTGATTAATTGAAAAGTTCCAACGACATTTCATTTATCTGATAAATGACTGTCGCTAGAGAAGCTTTCGATATGTTTATTCCAGAAGAGCGCTAGGTTTCTTGACCGTTAGGAGGAGAAATTATCCAATAATTAGAATTTTTATCTTTGAATTCTTGAAATGTTCTTACAACCAGTACACCGACTACTTTCGATTATGATTCTGTGAACCAAATTTCAATTCGCATTCCAGTGTTGAAATATTTGAAAATGGTTGTCAATGACTCGTATAAATAGACGCAGTATATAAATCCATGGAATAGTAGGCTATTTCACATAAAACAATGCCACCATCTCACTTAAAATTCTCTCCATGAAAATCCTGCAATTTGCTGTCAACAACTTCCACAACCAACTTGGCAAATAGTTTGACTATAATACAATGTTTTAGATCGAATATGATCTTCAAACCATAGATTTTTCCATGTGCCATCATTGTACATTGTACATAGGCAAGATATCAAACTTCCATTCTAGTGTATTATTATCTACTTCTATGACCACGCCATTGATCATGCACGAACTTTGTGAAGATATCTGCACTCCATATTACAATAACAAGGCTTTTTAAGGGCAATAATGTATAGGACATGTAAGTGTCTGAAAATGCCCTACTTTGTTGCCCGAGAAAATCTATGTTAATAAAATTGTGTGTAATTGGAAAGGACTGGGCAGCAGCGTAGGAACAAAGCGGGCAGCAATGCTATACGCTGATTGAGATTTCAAAAATGTCTTTTACATGCAGATATCATCATCAAGTGTTGACACATGAATGTCGTGGATTCTACAAAAGATTATCCGAAGAATTATCTGAAAAAAGGAATGTCGAATACAGTAAGACCATAAGTTGGGTGAGGACTAGACTGTCTTTTCAATTGTTGCGTGCTTGTCTTTCATGTCTACGTGGATCTCGATCACTCTATTTCAATGATAATTCACAAAATGTTGATATCGAATTTGTCAGTCAAGAAGCTGACTTTAGAATGATTGACTGTTAGGTGTATCTCAATCATTTTCTTAAATTTATAACTCTATTGACTTTTCTTAATGGTCTTGAGCATGTGTCATATACTGCTAATAATATGCATGTATTACTTACCTTTACTGACATTCTTACTGAAATAAATATGCATTCCCTGTAAGATATCATCATTACGAGATGCATTGCTGCCTTCTTTTTTTCCACATTGTACCATAGCCAAATTACACACAATATGCACTAAAGTTCAACAGTTGAAGAAAATCCATTTCCGGCATGACATCGCAATTCTTTGCATTTTTATCAATGCATTTAAAAGTGGTTCTTGCATCGACAATCTATGTACGATATCAGATGTTTTGAAATATAATTGCAGTTCCTCGCACTAGTGCAGGAACTCAATATCACACAGGAAATGTTTATTACCGCATAGCTTGCAGTGCATCCACCATAATTGGACGAACTGTCTATGTTATTTGAAGCGCGAGCCGCGAAGCGTCTCGTGCTTTAAGTAACATAGACAGTGATTTCAATTACAGGTGGAAATCACGAGTAACTTATTTGCCACTCTGTATAATACCTCAAAGCTCTTCGTGCTTCCAACTTTGATTGAACTCATTGTCTATGTTTCTTAAAGCACTCGACGCTTCGCGTCTCGCGTTTCAAATAACATAGACAGTTCGTTCAATTATGATGGATTCACTGCAAGCTATGCGGTAATATACATTTCATATCTCCTGGGGTAAACCCAAACAGAAATGAAGGTAAAATCAAACATATTTTCGTAAATTCAAATCATTATTTAAGAGCCCTTGAGTTTTAGAAACATTATATAAAATGATTAAAAGTCACAAAAAGCTAGGATCCAAATCTAACTGCATTCACTTATGTAAACATAATCCGCGGGTTAAAATGCACAATAAGCTTAAAATATTATGCTGGTTTGACAACCTGACATTTCATTTAAGATGGAGAATGATATAAATACATTTTGACGCCTTCTTGAATAAGGAAATTCAGCTGCTAACCGGCCTACTCATATTCAGTTGCTGATGACAAATTTGTCAATTTCTTTCAAATGAAAACCTGATATTCTACTCTATTCTATAGACTTGTTCAATCGAAACGATCGCGAAAGAAAAGCCAGAGACAATGATTACAGTCGAACCAAAGAAGGAATCGACAAAGCAAATGCATAATATGTGCAGAGCAAAATTCATAAGTCTTTGTATTGTTTTCTACAATGTTTTAGTGATAGCTTGTTCGAATCGATTAATTACACAGAAATCAACCTCACCTTTGAAGGAAATTCATTATACAAATGCTGCCACAGGGCAAGAGTTTGATCAAACCTATCCAATTAATGGCGAGGATTCAGCGTCCGACAGGACCGTTCCAGATTCAGACAGGAAAAGTTTGTGGTGTCAGCTTTGCCTATGAAAACCTGATCACATAACAATGAGCCAAGTGCGTCGACCCTCCCATCTAATGTCAGAATTGCGCCTGCAATGAAGTCAAACATGATGTGAAAAAGATGTTCTACATACTATTAATTGAACACTTTTGTTGAATACGCCGTTTGAAAAATGAGCTCAATGAACTGCACTGCTTTTCTTGGTTCAGCATCTTATTGAATCGAAAATAAACTTATAAAATGTATTTTAGCCATAATAGAGATAAAATCACTGATATTTACATGACAGACTATGTGGATTCCAATGAAACCATGAATTGTGTAGGTGGTACGGTATATGAAAGACTTTTTTGGCATCCGAGGGTTAAACATGGGAACACATATGTAATCAAGAATGATTTCAAACTCATCACTTCATTGATAACTTATAATTACATTCAAAACGTATCCTGATGTTTAATTAGCGTTCAATTAACAATGTACCATAAAATTTTGTAATTCCGCTTGAACAGCATATTGTTTATAAATTAATCCAAAAAGCCTTGCTGTTGTTTATATGGCATTTATTGCCCAAATTTTCGCCTACTCAGGCCGCTTCAGGGGTGAAAAGGAGGATATTCTACAAACACTTAAAATTTGAAATCTATAAGATGTTATGTTGAAATGGTATATACAGTATATAGATATAGAAGGTTATTTTGGGAAAGGATTCATACATAGAAAGTCAATGTCATACATGTAGAATTATTGAAAGATATTTCCATTACTTTGTGAAAAGGAATTGGCGATATTGTTTATTCTCTTCACGTGAATTGATGGTGGGTTGGAATTTCTTTATCAACAGTGCTTCACGAAGACGAATGTTGGTATTGGTATCGAACATTTCAAACTCAACGAAGATGGCAATTGTGAGAAACGAAAGAGACCGCATCAAATCTCATTGCTCAAATCCAAATACAGCAAACTTTCATTTAAAACAATTCGAAGAAACCTTAAAAGTCAACGATTTTCCAGAGACATTCATCCAATCATCACGACGTACAAAGAAAATGAACGCTAATTAAATCAAGTAACTTACCAAGTCTACTAAACTATCAAGTCCAAAGATCAATCTATCGAAATTCGAGTCAAATAGTCATGCACTGTAATATTAGCGAGTGATGGGTGACTGCATGCGGTATGTTTCTAAAATAATAAATAAGAAAGACTAAATCGAGTTCTCAGTTAATCAAGAGTCTTATTTTAAAACATGGTGGAACTTTTTGTACTTTTTTGTCCAGGTAGACGGAAATGGAGGCATTTATTGATGGATAAGTTTCTATAGACGAAACGTTGATATTTCCTCGACAAAAATTTCTTCCATCAAAGTTTGCTCTTCCACGCCGTTCATTTAGGTCAATTATCTCTTCGTTGTATTGGTCCAGATCAGGTAGAGAAGAATGCTACCTAAGTATATTTTGTGTAGATGCCGTTATAAATATTTTGTGATATTTGACAAACCATCTGATTGCTGCTTCTGAAGAAAACTAATTAAAGTTGGGAGAATATTGACAGTGAATGAAATAATTTCGTGAGTTTCAAACAAATTGCAGCTGATGAATTTAGTAATAAATTGATCAACATGATAATTAGCCTGACATTGCATACCAAGGAGTTTTGCGATAAAGACGTAAAAAGGATCAGCTATTTCACAACATTAAAACCCATTTGGGATAGATACTTATTAACAAGAGTAGACATTCTTCTCGTGAAATTGCTTGTAAATGATAAGCATGAGTTCATTGCACACACATATTTACAAAATCTGATTTAAAAACTGGATGACTGAAAGCGCTAACAAATACGTTAGGATCCTTCAATATCATCTGCTTACTTGTCAAGTCTGTTATTACTTCTACGCTTTGATAAATGAGGGCGTGACTAAAATTTTGCGTGCAATGTGGTATTTCAATAATGTTCCTTAATAATCTAACAATTCTTTCCAATTTTTGATGCAATATTGCTGAGGGGCTCATTTGCGACTATGTTTTTTACGTCAATTATCTTACTTGAATTTGATACAATTACTCTGAATCACATGGCTCCTATATCTCATCATGAAATTTCACGAAAATATTGTGGAGAGAAAATATGATTATTAATCTCATTGTTTCGAAATGTTTAATAGCTTCATAGCACAATTATCCAAGATATTCTCAAATAAGATTATTTTTGATAATTTGGTGCTGTGTATGTAATTGACGTCCTGGGAAAAGTTATAGAAATTGTTTGAAAAAACTAGTCACAATGACGTTTTATGAAATTAAAAAACTGTATTCAAATTTTGTTACTCATTATAATAAAATGTGGAAGCGCACGTTGCAATTATCTCAATTGAAATTCAAAACTGCTTTTTTTCAATGCTTTCTAGTGTAAAATTGCATATAGCATTACATAGACTTCATGTTTCTATATTCCTTAGACATGGGGTCAAAAGACTATTCTAAAAAGCAACGAATGCATTTGAATAGTCTCTTTCAGCATATATATACGGTAATGCAGCATTCCTCTAACCGTCAGTCGTAACCTCTATGAATCAAATAGAATATTTTCTTCTATAATGTGCTGCAACATAACAGAGAACTGCATCGTTATGTAAACACCCAGCATATATTTACGTTCATTTTCTTTGCCCTATTTTTAAAATTTTGAAGATCTGACTAGAACTGATCTTTCATGGTCTTTTGGTCTTCGTTTTGGCTGAATTTTGGTTTTAGTCAATTTTCTTGACACGTTTGATTGAATAGTATATCGTTTCTCAGTTTCATGCATTTATGGAATATTCCATGTGGTCGTACATAGGCCTACTGTATTTCTCGCCTTTAGAGGATGATAATTTATAAACTATGTCAAAATAATAAGTCAGAGAATTGATAGAAACTACATCAAAAAATTAAAAAAATGAAAATTAAGTATTTAAAGAAATACAATTGAATTGTAGAATGTTTTATTTATTTTCACGACGCTTCGCACTTAATTGTGATATAGAATATGATGAATTCTAGTCATTTAGGCCCCAGAAAAAGTGGTCATTTATGCCCCATGTTCTTATGTTATGTTAACTACAAGTTTACAATCAAAAACAAGAAAATATTATGATGCATAGAAGCCATACATTATAAAATGTAGATCTCTGCATTGGAGAGCTGAGAAGGCATGAGCAGGCAGACGCATGATTTAATCAAAAGAAAAAATTTAAATGAAGAGACCAATCTGCCTAACTACATTTTATTGCAGCACGCGACATGTTGCGGAGACCTGCTCCATCTTCAGACGGATAATAATTATATTCTTAATATGTTATATAATTATTATCCGCCTGAATATGGAGCTGGTCTCCGCAGCATGTCGCGTGCTACAATAAAATGTAATTTGCAGATTGGTCTCTTCAGATAAACTTTTTCTTTTGATTAAATCATTCTACAGGTACGTGCCAGCAGGGGCCAGGGAGGGCTCAACTCGCCTTAACATGTCACTTATTCGTAGGAACTGCGAAATCTTCAGTTAGACACATTGATCTCGGAATATAGTATAATTCATCGATAGGCTGCATCAAACAAAGCAAATCAAATATTTCCTGAACATTTCAGAATGATTTCTTTTTAATTGGCATCCACGTGTATGTGCTCTTATCACGTGATCCCCTGATTGCACACGAATGAAACAGAATGCAGTATAGCTAGGTCAGAGTTAAGATATAGCCCCTACTCCTGACACATGACCTTACAGATATCGATTGTTTTATCTTTCCAGTTCGCTGGAGATGCGATGAACAGGAATTTTTCACCAGGGCTGCCAGATCTTATTGAGTGGGCAGAGAGTGCCAATGAGAACGCAAAAACATCCTTTCATCGCTTGCACTTATATATGTCATGAATACATTCAGAATGTTCAAATTGTCACGATTCCATCAAATCCAATCCTCATGTCAGACTCTTTATGAATTCATCATATTGTGATCGACTTCTACCAGCATTGTAACATGAACATTCGGGTCGGCCAGAGAAATTCGACTTATGCCTCCTCGAAGCGATCCTCAGACATGGCTACTGAGATAGATTCGACCAATCAGGCATGATGATTGCAGAAATCCTCGTAGCCTAGTTACAATATGCGATGAGGCTTCGGGCTCTCTTTTGAAATTATATCTCCGGGGATGGATTTCAGCGATGGAGCTGCGAGTTTATCAAAGACTTCTTAACTCATTCTTGCATTTGGAAAGTCTAGGGAAATCGTTAACTGAAATCGGTGACAAAGTAAAAAGTAAGAACATGGTAGTGTACATATCAGCGATGAAACTGGTTCAAAGGCACCATCCGGTGACTCACTCAATGACAGGTTCTTTTTGGATTCTAATGCTTTTGTAATCATAGAGCAAGTTTGTAGCTCAATTGTGAAGTCGAAATGAATAATCCGCTATGTTAAGTCTATCACTGGGCGACTGTAAATTCAATTAGTCATTGTTCAATGGCTAAAGACAAACAAGGATTTACTACAAGTCGTTGGTTATAAAAGATTGCAGGATTATCACTAGCCGATAACGCTATGAAAGAGGCACCATAAGTAACTTTTGAGAGAATTATTTTCCAACATTTAGTAATTTAAAATAGAAATATTGTAGATGGAACTCGTATTTGCTGTATCACAGGAATTTTATGCGCATTTTGATCGAGTTTGACGATTCGTGCTATCAGTATTTAAAATTTTTTCGCGGTTCCGCGGTAACGGTATAATAGTGACAAAAAATGAAGGGATGAGCAATATGAAAGCACTTCTGAAAATTTTGGAAAGTTGAATTTTGTGTGCAACTTATCACTTAGAATTCAATGACTTCAGCACGAATAGGGCAATCTGATTTCATTCAGATGCTATACGCATAAAAGCTGACTGAGTCTTATTAATATGTTTTTATGTTTTTCAGGAAATGTTTCATGTATGATGCTAAAGGCCAACTTCGATACAAAGTCACATCATTGGTCGTCTAGCCTGCTAGCAATTGACGACAATCATTTAAACAATTCCGCTCGCAACAGCATGGCAATTTTGATTGCAAAATACTGACTATATCTATATTCAAAATAGTAATTCTTTTGTATGTTTAGGTCCATTTAGTTGATATAATTCAAATGTATGTAACCCTAATTTTTCGATGGGGGCACTGTCAGAGGATTTTGGTTAGATGTGACCTGATATGTGACATAGTTTGTGCGGGAGATGTTCAAACTAATTTCACTTCCCCTGAACGAACTGCGTTGCTGGTGAAAGGCATTGAAAACTGTTATAGCCACAAAAATAATTAATGACACCATTAGGAAGTAGCTCATTGTGAAACGCCTTCAATTTCAGGAAAGTAGCATGATAGAAAATGATAATGACCTTAATACTTTCATATTAATTCTTGAGATGCATGGCATGACTAAGTGCAGATGCTTTGTGCCAAGTGATATCGTTGCTTTAAACTTACATATGCGATTAAAGATTGGACACTTGAGTGAGCATGTTTGATATGCATTTATCATTTTTGAGTGCTTGATGCATAGTCCCTGTCAATTTGACGTTTTTTGCATCAACTGTCTTAAGTTTCATCAGCTGTGATTTTAGTGCAGTTCATCGGTATCATTTGACAGTGATATTTTATCTCTTTACATTCTTATAGGGAGCTCTAATTGCCTCACACTTGCTTTTCTGCCATTGCTTGAAACAGGGTTTTTTCTACATACTAACTAGGTAACTAAATGGTTGCCTTGCCCCCTCAAGGTGGGCACGTTGCCCTGTCGGAAATTGAAAATGAGGTAACCACACTACAGAACCCCACAATATAGAATTAAGCTGACCGATTTCGAAAGAAATATGACATCTAGAAATGTAACTCGGTAAATGAGCGTCATTCCATGATCACATGTTAACATATATGTTAGTAATGGGCAAAAGACCGTTCCAGGACACCATAAAATTCAAAAAAATAGTATCTTTAAAAACGACAGAAATTCATGAATTTGAACCCTTTTTCAGGTTTTTAAGACCTAAATACATGAATTTAGTCCATTCAAAAAGTACCATTTTTTCAAAAAATGGCATTTTTAAAAACGACATAAATTCATGAGTTTGAACCCTTTTTCA